>JARFYF010000084.1:84906601-84918679 GCA_030265395.1 Rhina ancylostomus | reverse complement strand
GTTTCCACGCACCCCCCCCGCTCTGGGGGGGGGGGGGGGGAAAGAAACACCATGTCCCAGACATCCCCTTTGAAATCTACCTCCTCCTACCTTCTAGTATCAGACATTTTGACCCTGGGAAAAAGATACCAGTTGTCTATCTGTGCCTCTCATGATCTTATAAACTTCTATCAGGTCTCCCCTCAGTCTCCGCCGCTCCAGAGAAAACAACCCAAGTTTGTCCAACCATCCTCATAGCACATGCCCTCTAATCCAGGCAGCATCCTGGTAAACCTCTTCTGCACCCTCTCCATAATGAGGTGACTATAACTGAATGGAAAGTTCTGCACCATTCAATAGCACTTCAGGTAGATCTCTCTAAGGCAACTAACTTATCAGCTCTCTTTCAGACCTTGACCAACAGTGGCAACATCACCAACCCTACGTTTTCAATCTGTGCCCTCAGTCCTCTGGCTACCGCAAACTCCCAACCCCAGAACTTTCTGATTTCCTTTTGTGCAAACTTCGCTTGTGGAATACATTGTAGTGAAAGCATTATCTTACAAGAGTGGTGCAAGAGACCTTGTGCTTGTGCACTATTGAATTTTCTGCTGGTGGGTGTTTCAAGTGCTAATAAGCTTTCAAGCAGTTACTTCCCAGGCACAGATATAATCCATTCAAACTCTTGAGAAACTATTTTTAGGAATTTTGAATATGAACAATACCATCCTAATTTACATTTGCTAAGAACATTCTTGCTTACATTGGTAATTTCTCTCCCCTGTCCACAAAAAGATTGATGAAAGACAATAAAATTAAGATAATCTGATAATTTACTAGGATTATCCTTGGGAGTTAGTGCTGTCTTTTGGGATTGAAGTAAATTACAATTCACAATAATAATATCTAATACTTACCAATAATTTATTTACATTAACACCTTGAGGATAACCCCAAAAATGAAGGAAATTTTGCTCCCACTTCGATTGCACCACTCCAGGAATAGAATAAAAACAGATCTATTTTAACTGTGCAATCTGCAAAAACAGATCTATTCTAACAGATCTATTCTAACAGAGCTCCCATTACTATAAATGCTAACAGCCCCAGCTGCTTTTGTGCTTTAATATAAACTATGCTGCAGAATTGTTAAATTGCTTTCTACTGACAGGGGAATTTAGGGTTGGGAAGTAATGGAAATGTCTGCATTTTAGTTTGAGTAGAAACCCCTGACCCAAACCCACTTAGTTTCTGATATTATCCTCTGGTTATATGTGGTGTAGTGAGATGGTTACCTTATCTGAAGCATAAAGCTTGCATGAGCATATCTATATAGTCAGCAGATGTTTCATGGTTAACTCTGAGAAATGTAATTACTAGAGGAAAGCTTTTCAGATATTTGGAGCCATTAATAGATTCTCAATTGTGAAATCAATGTTTTCTTTCTAATGTATAGAACACGTGTACTTCAAGTGGAGTGAGTAGAAACCCTTAGGCCAAATCATGCCAACTGATAGCCAGCAATTCCTGACAGAACCGCCGGCCATCGGCCATTCATGCCTCAGGATCTATGTGACCTCCACGTGTAGGAAACCTTATGCATCAGCCTGAGGTGTGTTGAAGATCAAGTGTTGGTGTACCTGACTCTTTGCTCTCTTGCTAGAGATGCCCTTGTCCCCCCACTGCAGAACAGCAGTGACTTCCTGAAGAGGGATATATATCTCCTTCCATAGGTCTTCAGTTTACTGCTAGGAAGGCTGTCATAGAAAAGGCAGCCTCATTCCTTGGAATGAAGTCCACGACCCAGTGGAAAAAGCTAAATGTCAGTAAGGGATATACTAATTTTACTTTAATATATTTAAGTATATGTTAATGTATTTTAAATAAATTTGTTTTTAATATGTTTCAAATCAATTTTGTATTCTATTATTATTTAGATCTGTTCAAATAGATGTTAATGTTGCTGCCTTGCAGAGAATGAAAAATTGTTAAGAACGTTTAACAACCGATAAGCTGGAGCAAGCCATCAAGTCATTCTGCAGATGGACCTTTAGATCCATTGCCTGAAGCTAACTCACCATTCAGCACCTGCTCATCTCAGGTGCAGGGTCTCAGCTTGTCTAGCAGGTGCTAGATCCAGGCAAGGGGCTGGGTCCAGAACCCAGCTGCCGAATGGTTTCTTTTGAAGCACTGAGTGTTTCTCTCATCAGTTCTGTAAACAGGCTTTTTCATAACCTGTTGTTAGAAAGGGAAAGTTAAATTGTTACTTGCTAGTGAGTTTTTAAACTGCATCTGTAAACGTTTGTTAACATTTCACATGTAAAATCAAACTCCCTCAAAGAATAGATAAATGTATGCAGTCCAGATGAAGCCCCTGACAAAAGTTTTTCGGCATTTCAAGGCAGTATCTTAGTTCATTGGGGAAAAGTTGCAACTAAATTTTCTCTCCGATTTATGTTATGAAATTTCATTATCAAACACATGACAGCAGCATGGATGGAATTACCTTCGTAACATATCTAAATGTATCTTCACAGCTATGATTCCCACAAAGTAGAATTTTGTCTTCAGCAAGGACATTGGCTGAAAAGTTTTAATTGCAGGTGAGGCAGGAATGCTAATAATGGAAAAGGATAGATTGGCATAGGCAGTGTGTGCGGCAGGTACGTGCTGAAGGAGGAGCTAAGGGAAATTCTGCACTGGTTTCCTTTTCTTCCACTGCAGTTACAAATTACATAATTATTGATATTTATGGAAGCAAAATATGTTTTACTCAAGTGGTGTAGAGTAACTGAATTGGTATTCAGGCCTGTGATGATTGTCGACTTGAGCCTGTGGATTAATGATTCAGTCAGCTATTTCAGTTAGATAAATGTGTAATTGCTTTAGCTCTGTTCCCTTCCAGGCACTGAGGAATTCAAGGGAAAATAAGTCAGATAAATGATTGATTAAAAAATAAGAAATATTTCTAAATTCTTAAGAATTTCATAAAATATTTCATTGTTATTTTTTGATTTGAAATTAAAATTATGCACTACTGGCATAAAATATTGGTTTTCCTATAAGAAAATTGCATATCTCTAAATTTATTTTTAATGAAGGTCATACAAGCAAACCATTGCTACCTCAAACCTTTAACATGCAGTAATGTTGTTACGTCTCCTAGAATCAGATGTATCCTAGCAGACTGAAGGTTTGTTGTGCATTGATCTTAACTTAAAAGCTCTGCATTTTCCTCAGGCTTGAGACAATGCAACACTGGCTTCATTTTGGATTGAATAGAACCAATATGGATTGGTATGAAAGGCAGTGGTGATCACACTGATGTAGCAACGTTGAAGGCAATGCTGACCATGCTTTGGACTCAAAAGGAGTCCTCAACTGGATCAGATTATGTTAACTACTCATATTCAAATGAATGCCATAAAATGAGATTTAAATGGCAATAACTACACATGGTTGCAACAAAACATGTTTCCTGTATTTCAGGAGCAATGCAAAATGGATCATATTTTATAAATGGTTGTGTTAATGTTTTTATACGTTCATAATATAAAACAACAGTTGGTAAGAGAGTTAAGAGAAACAAAATGAATGAAAGGATAAGTCCTAACTTACTGTTGAAATGGCTTTGTTGTTATTGTATCCAATGTAATCAGGCTTGATCATATAAGCCTAGGGAGATTTGATCAGTTAAAGTATCCTTGAACATGTTCAACTAAACAAAAGGAAGTTCATGAAAGTGCCCACTATTTTATATACATTTTGGTATTTTCCATCTAGATTTACCCAAGTATGGTTAATGCTCATCTAGATTTACCCAAGAACAGTTACTGCTTTGTCTTTGGTAATTTTAAAACTGCGACTAAAATGTTTTTTGCTCAGTCAAGTGTACCTAGATGTGTTATGGTGCTCAGGCTCAAAACAAAGCACTCTAATGCTGTTTCATTGCTTATTTACGGATTTTCAAACATTTGCTTCTGCTTCTAACTCAGGTTTTACTAGTATAAATATTCACTCAGATATTGGCTGTGAAAGCCCAGATTTTGGGGCTGCATTTTACATTTGAATAGTTTGGCATCATTGGATCAGGTGCTGAGATGTCATGAAGGTCAATGGAGCCACCAACAGAAGAAAAGGAAAAACACCAATATTCCTCATCTAAAAAGAATGAATTGTTTTAAACAAATGTAGCTTTCTCCCTTTATCTGGTATTAATGATGAGTGAGAGGGTAAAGGAACAGAAGGTATACAGTCCAAAGGAGAAAGTGGGCAAACATTGAAAAAATTAATTGAAGTATATTAGGTTTTGGTGGCAGATGAGTTAGAGATAAGGGATTGTCAATCAAACTATCCAGCACATGAATTCATTAATACTTCCTGTCACAATCTTCAGAATTTGGCTAAGATATCTTGTCAGTTTTAACATCTCCTGTCACTCCTAAAAACAGACTTTGGTCCCTAGAATTCACAGTGAACAATTTTCCTATCTAATATCTCACAATACAATAGTGTTACTTGGAGCAATACACACAAAATGCTGGAGGAACTCAGCAGGTCAGGCAGCATTTATGTACTCAGAATAATAGAATTTTCCTTAATCAAGTGTATTAAGGTTTCTGGGGAAAAGGAAGGAACATGGAGAAATTATGCAAGAGATCAGCCTCAAGGCCGTAGATCAGCCAAGATGTCAAAGCAGGATAGGTTTGGGGGCTGAACAGTTGAGTTTATTTATTGACTTGCTTCTCCTTAGCTCTGCACTAAAGATCATTTTTTGAATTTCTTCAACCCAAACCTTGTACCACTCAGATGCTGGTCTTCTGTGTACGAAGACCCATTTTCCAAACTCACCTCCTTGAGCAGCAGCAACTTCATCCCTGGATCTCTCTACTTCAACACACACCTCTTTAAAAGCACCCTTTCCTACATTTAATGTCCCCCTCCATGCTCACCATATCCTCCATAAAAATGTTCTTTTTTTTAGTCTGGCACCATTTTTGGGGGGACAGTCTATGAAACACTTTAGACATTCTTCGTATTGAACGTGTTGTCTACATAGCAAGCTGCTGTTATACATATTTGAGACATTACAGAAGTCATAAGACAGCCAACTATGAGGAGGAAAACAATGTGCCTACCAACCACATACACCAAGGTGACCGCAGAAGGATTAAACATCATTGGCTTTGGACACGTGACCACCCACTAACGCTTACTCTGAATAACAAATTGGAAAGTCTTTATGATATTATGTGGCCACAAAAATCCAACACTTACATGGAAAGAATGGGAGCCACACTATCAAGGGAAGCAATCAAAATCCCAATCTCACAAATACCAGCAGTGAGAAGGAGGGCCCATGTTGGTTCACCATTTGCTTTCCCATGGCCAAAGACCTGTTTTTATAAAAGTGGAAAAGTCAAACATAAAATTAAGATATACAAGTGTAAATACAAAATATTTAACTACACGATTAGACACCTGGCATGCAGTACGCACTTTTGAAGCCTACCCTGGTTGTACTTTGTAAAGTGACAGCAAAAGTTGGTGAGACACAGATAAATACTTAACACTCTACCCTGTGATGACTCCAATTGGAGACACGAGAGACTAGGACCTGGAACAAGAAATAACCTGCTTGGAGAACTCAGCGAGTGAAACAGCATCTGTAGAGGATGCCGCTCAAGAACCTGCTGAGTTCTCACAGCATTTTATTTTTTGTTCCAAACACTCCACTTAGGAGGATTTTCCATGAATTTCGTGCCCTCCTTAATTCTTTTACCAAATTTCAGTTACTACCCTTACATATATTGAAATGTTTTTGGTATTTCCAAAACACTCAGTAAATTTCTGTTGTTAAAATCTTTTTCAGCTCAGCTTTAATGCACTTTCATATAATTATTTACACTTACCCGTAGGAAAGGGACTATCCCATCCCGTGCAATTGCCTGCATTAACCGAGGAGCTCCGGTGAGACTCTGGAGACCGGCACCACATGTTGAGAAGAAAGAACCGATCACAATAACCCAGGGAGAAGGCCAAGCCAGAATCCCAATGACAAGATTGCCATTTACCGACTCGCCGAACCTGAGAACAAAAGTGGACTCTTTAAAAAGCAAATTTTAAAAACAAGGGAAGAAATAGTAGTAAATTGATCAGACAGTTGTCCAGGAAAGCAAGACAATAAGGTCATGGGCAACTGTTGCATTCACATCAACACATGAGCATCAGGGGATGAAGGCGAGTGCCAAAAGCATTCAGTGAAGATGCTCATGGACATGGCATCAAAATTCAGCTGGTAGCAACAACAAAGAATTTCCTCACCAAATACCTTCTATTGAAACTACATTGAGCAACTCACTGTGGGGACTTCAGATTTCCATCCAGAATTTCCAGGGGAAATGTCATGAAGGAATATGGGCAGAGGGGACAAATGGAGCCCCACAGTTAAAAAGTATTCTCCACTCACATCATTCTAGCTTGACTAAGGATCCTAGCAGCCACCTATTCCAACCCACTGTGGCTGCTAATGGATCCTAGAACAGAGCTGTGAAGCTGATTTGCCTGCATTTGATCCATATTCCTTGATATTTTTGATGAGCAACTAAATATACACACAGGAGCAGCAAAACATCACCTAATCATTTGTCTTGGCATGACTCCCACTTGCATTTAAACCTTGAGGAGTCACTGAAAACCCAACATGCTTAGAGACTTCAGATATTCTAAGCCTACAGAACCATGAGGAATCTTGTTAAGAATGCAGTAAAAAAAAATTAAATACTCAACAAATGTGGTCCCGTATTTAGAACCTCAGCTGTTAGCTATTTGGCTGGGACACCAGAGTTGAACACAACAGCAGTGAAGCTGATCAGCGCATGATATTTTGACCTATTTTCCTTTGGCAGAGGATTAGCAAAAATAGAAATCATGATAATACAATCAATCCATCATTATGACCATTGGTGTAGCTTAAATGTTGAACAAATAACAAAAACAAACAGGTCATTGGTGTTATGGATTTCAATAACTTTGTGTTGAACACTTAATGTATGTGATGGTTTTGAACCTACTTTGAATATTTTAAATTATATTTGTTTATCAGCACATCATTATCTAAAAACTACACCCATTGTCTCATTTAGAATTAATAATGGACTAAAGGAATCTCTTTGGTAGTTCATTAACACTGTCCAGGCCATCTATCTATTTAAAACTATTAATTTTTGAAGTATTTCTGGTACAGTTCACAAACTTTCTCAGTGATCCTTGTGTAATCAAGTAGCACATAGAGCCATGAATACCCAGGGATTCAAATGACAATGGGTTACTGAAAAAAGCAAAAATACACTTAAAGAATTATAAACAGATAAAAAAGTCTTTTTAACAATCTCAGCGCTGAGTGGCTGTACCATTCGTCCCAGCTTGACCAACAGCAACCCCCAAACGCAGCCTCTCCACACTGAGCTGTGACAGTTCTTGCTAGAACACCATAAGGGTTTGATTCGCACCAGGGTCTTGGAACAGTAGCAAGAAGCTCGAGTAGATGTCCCTTTTTTTTTATAAAAGGAAACGTAGAGGAGGATATATATCTATGAGTGCTTGGACTGAAGGACTAAGATTAAGAGTACTACAAGGACTCTGTGGGAAAATACTAAATGGGATACCTGTTTGTAATAGGCCAATCTGCTTAACAATCCAATAAAAGAAGGGCACTCAGATTAAAAAAAACTTTACCAGAGATTGCCATAAATTTGACATATCACTTACTTGTCCCTCAGGAGAACACCTTCAATGCAAGCACCAAACAAGATAATGCATGACAAGTCTTTTGTTGATTATTAAGGAAATTAAAGTCATGTTACCTAGGTTAGTTATACTTCTAATTACTGATTTCTAATTAGAATTTCTAATTCAGTACTTTCTGATGAAAAATAATCATAATCAAAATTCTCTGTAGCGACCAAAACTATTTTCATAGTAATATTCTTGGACTCTGGATTTTTCTTTTTTGGTTCCATAGGTGTGTTTGTTTTGTTTTAATTAGTGTTCATTAAAATTGTGTATTTTTGTTTGTTAAAAAACTTCAGTCTGAATCATGATGAATTGAAAATTGGTAAAGATAACAACACAAATTCTCATTCTCATTCTCATTACCTTATTAAATTTTATGATTGTCTAGCTGTTTACCACTGTTACACAATTGACCAGTACAGCTCACAAATAAATAGGTTTGGTTGGCACTCTCTACATGAATGTTGATAGAAACATGCAGCAGGCTTTAAGCAAAATGCCTGTTCTGTATGCTTGTCATTTATTGCCGGCACAAGTCTTATCAACTAAATAAAAAATTGATGTCTCCAAGTGGGCTTTTGTTTTTCAGATCTGAAAAAACAAAAAAAAAATCAAGTCCTAATTATTTTCTCCTTGCTACTGAAAAACATTCATGAGTCACAGACAATGGAGTAATGGATCATTAATAAGAATTGCAAATTCATCAATGCAAAATATCTCTGAGACTATGTCAATGTGAGGGGGCCTCCCGATGCTGAATGAATTTTACACACATCTGACTAAAGAATGGAGAACACACTGCTCCACTAGATGAGCAAGGAATTAAAATTATATTTAAATGCTGCAAATAAACAAACTGAAGGGAAGGTGCTCAAAATTTGCAGGCATGAGCTATTCTCAGTATTCTAATTTGACCTGCGGTGGCTACATCTGAACCGAGAGTGCTGGATTAGATGTGGTGAAACACTGCTAATCATATTTTAATATCATCCAGTTTCCTGATACTGTTACAGATTAACCACTAGGCTGAACTCAACTGGCCATTATTCAGTTGCTCCCCGGCTAGTAAATTCTGGACTTCTTGTGAAAAGCACCGGATTACAAACTTGCTGATTTCCCCGGCATAATGCTGGGGAAATCACTTCTCCAATCCAAAACCAGCCAGACCTACCAGAAGAACAGCAACCTTTTTCGTCTGAATAGGAATTTCTGACATGGAGAAGAAAATGTGTTTTTTTTTAAATATTTTAATGGCTTTTAACAATTTCTGAGTTTGATGTTTTCAATTTTTAAAAAATCCTTTAACACTTTAAATAATTTATTTTAATTACTTACTGCAATAGCATTTAAGGTGTCTCTGAATATCAGAGCTAAAAATGTAAAAAAGTGCTAAAAATGTTAAGAATGCCTCTCAGATTTGGCAGGAGGCGAGGCTTTCTGGTGCTGGGTCACAGTCATTGCTAAGGCCTTGCCTTGAAACCCAGTTCCCAGGGAGGGCTGTCAGCTTTGTGGCCCAGGTATGTGTGGGCAGGCACAGTCAATGAGCCAAGTCTAGCATGAGTTAGTGTAATACATTATAGATACAAAACAATTTAAAAAAATTGTATTCCTAGTGCAACTGTTATACTGCCATTAGAAAAAATACAACTCAGATGTGGCTAGAGGGTAGTTACGTTGGCTTGGAATTGGGTTGAGGTGTCAAGTTCCCTTCCTTCAATGACATTAATCAAATGGTTGGGTTCTGACTATGGGGTTTCATTGACACGTCAAGTTTCTGTCCACAAATTACTATATCTACTGAACTCCACGATCTCCAACCCAGTGTGACAGTCACCAAGACTTCTTCAAAATTTCTACAGCATTACATATTTCAGCTTTGGATGATCATTTCTCAGAGTAAGGATACAAATGAAAGAGGTTGTAATAATTGCTAGTAATGTTCCAGTAGGGATGGATTTCTGGGCATCTTTTAGGTCTCCAGACCTATTTGAACCTGCCATGATACCTGTCAAGGAAAAAAAGAATCTTAGAATCAAGCTTGCTCTTAATTAAAATTATGCACATCCTAATCTTTATATTATTCAACCAGTGAGTCGGGGAAAGGAGGGTAAGTGGGAGTGTTAAAGGAGCTTCTCTGGGCCACACCTTAAGCATGAGACTGCGTAGTAGTTGTACACCCCACAGCAGCTTCACAGCAATGAACCTCACCTGTCACGGAGGGGAAATAGATGCCAACCAGCATGGTGAAGTAGGTCGCTATGTCACTGAACACATATGGCAGTCCCACGTTCGTTTCATCTTCTGAGGCAGGTGTAGATGGCAGTCCTGGCTTTTCCAACATTTCTCCTTGGCGTCCATAATTACTCCAGATATTGTCTAAATGAAAACAGGAAAAAAAAGATTTGGTTAAGGAACTGCCTTTTCGAAATAGAGAGAAACAATATTCGTACATAATGACTTTCATTCTCCTGTAAAATAAAAAGTTCTTTCTCTCTAACCTAACTTGATCACCTGGATTGACTCTGTTACGCATTTTACAGAGAACCTGATGTTACTTCCAAATTACTCCAATGGAAATTCCAAAGCAAAACATCAGGGTAATAGATGCCAGGTGAGTTAAAATTAACCCCTTTGAGTTCATTGCAATTGTGACACTGAATATATCAATTGGCAACATTTTAAACATAGCATTGCATTTGAACGTGAAATGCAAACCACCCGTTGGTCTTACAATCCTCCAAGATCTTTATGCTCTGCCAATTCTGGCAAGTGGAGGATGTCCTATTCCACCATTATTGGGGAGGTGATGGAAGCAGTTACAAAAGCAATGTTCAGAGGCACTTAGGCACATAATCAAGAAGGGAATAGAGGGGCATGGACCATTTACAGACAGATGGGTTTAGTCAGATTGGCATCGTGATCCACATCCCTTTATTCAGCACAGGGATGGTGAGCTAAAGGGCTTGTTACTGTGCTGTAATGTTCTGTGTTAAAGTTGCCGAAACCAAGAGATTCCCAACTCATCGAGGTACTTCCTGTAACATCTCTCTGATTTCCATATGTTATGGAACATATTCAAGGCACTCAACTTTATGTTTTACTACATTAAAGGTGTTAAATAAA
This sequence comes from Rhina ancylostomus, assembly GCA_030265395.1. Classification (NCBI taxonomy): domain Eukaryota; kingdom Metazoa; phylum Chordata; class Chondrichthyes; order Rhinopristiformes; family Rhinidae; genus Rhina; species Rhina ancylostomus. The sequence continues at coordinate 84,907,783 of JARFYF010000084.1, read as the reverse complement.
CATACTTGGCAGTTATGCCAGAATTACAAGAGCATTTGACCTGTTAGATTTCTCCAGGGCTGGCACTCAGCTGCCAAGCCCAATCAAAGCTTGGAGGTAAACCGCCCAGTACCAGACGATTGATCCTTCAGCATCACAGAGGGTTTCCTGCTGCTTTTGGAGAAGAGTGCATGAAGGACATTACATTTTCATTGTTAAAGGCAGAGGGAGCATGTCATCTACCTGTCTCGTTGCTAATGGAGTGAAGAACAGATCAAAATTCACTACTACTTATGTTCACAAGTTTACCTACTGTCATCTAATTGTGATTTCCATGATCTACCTCGTCAACTCTTTCACTCAGATCTAGGAGAGCCTCAGACTGAAATATTATCAGTTGTCTCCCAAGAAATGTCAGTAACAATTTAGTCTTCTCACAACGCTGAATACAACACAGGGATGGGATGTTATGTTGCAGCTGGGATGTTACAGTTGTAAAGATGTTGGTAAGGCCGCATTTGGAATATTGTGTCCAGTTTCGGTCACCTTGCTATAGGAAGGATGCCATTTAGCTAAAAAGAATGCAGAGCAGATTTACAAGGATGTTGCCGGGACTCAAGGGACTTATGGAGAGAGGTTGACCAGGTTGGGACTTTTTTGTTGGACCATAGGAGAATGAGGGGGTGATCTTATAGAGGTGTAGGAAATCATGAGGGGTATATATAGAGTGCAGTCTTTTTCCCCAGGGTTGGGGAATCAATAACTAGAGGGCATAGGTTTAAGATGAGAGGGGAGAGATTTAATAGGAAACCTGAGGGGCAACTTTTCCATTCAAAGTGTGGTCAGCACATGGAATGAGCTTCCAGAAGTAGTTGAGGTAGGTACGGTAACAACATTTAGAAGGTACTTGGATAGGAAAGGATGGAGGGATAGGGACCAGTTGGACTGAGGGGCCTGTTCCCGTGCTGTATGACTATGACTCTATAACACAGTGAGGTGAAATTGAAAGCAGGTTTAATCTGCACTTTAGCAAAATTGTGCCCATTTCCGATTGCCTTAGTGTCAGGTGGAAAATTTAACCCCCAGCTTTCCAGCAGGATTTAGTAGCACCAGAAATTGTTCTAGCATAAAATTCTCAGAGAACATTACAGCACAATACAGGCCCTTTGGCCCATGATATTGTGTCGACATTTTATCCTGCTC
>JARFYF010000084.1:84786098-84801020 GCA_030265395.1 Rhina ancylostomus | reverse complement strand
ATGTAGCAAAAGAGGCAAGCATAGCTGGGGCACATGGAAGTGCCCATGGCTACGCCCTTGTACCTTTTACCTTAACTGCTCTGTGATGAAAGAGATTATCCCAAAATTTCAGGCCAATTTTATCTCACAATTAGAGTCTATAAAACGAGTTATAGATCAATGTGACAGCTTCATGGATGCACCTACTAGTAACATTTATCATTCCAAGTTTGTGTGAATAAACATAATTCCAGTTCAAGATTCCTAAATGGGATTTGATATCAGTATTTCCCTGGATTATAAACAGAAAATGCTGCAAATACTCTGTAGGTCAGACAGCATCTATGAAGAGAGCTAATCTTTTCACGATGATCTTGCATCAGTTGAGAGATATTGTTGACACTCAGTTGAATATTTATAGCATTTTCTGTTAATACATTAGATTTTAAGCACCTGCAGTTTTTCTTTTGCCTTTTGAGTTTTCTGAATTATTTGCACAGACCTCTGGATTGGTTAATCATTAAACAACTAAAACAGTAAATTTGCAAACATTTAAGAAAAAAAATGAATGGCTAGGTTATTTAGTTGCATTAAAACAAGACTCCATTGCTTTGGAAATTTTGAAGACAGTCACTTCCTGAGTTTTATTTCAGGAATGTCATATTGAATTGCTATTGCAATGAGAAGAACACTGCAAAAAAATAAATCTACACTCCACCTTGAGCTATCCTTCTACTCACTGCAATTAAAAAAGTAATTTTACAGTCAAGTATCTGTACAGAACTATTAAGGTAAAAAATCTGTTGGCTTTTTTTGCCCCCAAAAGCAATGTCCAAGATCCTCTTTGCCCACCGTTAGGGAGCCCCTATATAAATGGGTGAAAGAAAACCAGATAGTAATCCTGACAGAGCTAAGTCAATCAAGCCAGTTGTAGATAGTCAAGAGTCCTTCGCTGCTAAAAGAAAGACTCGTATTTGGATAGCACCATTCATAGCCTTAGAATACCCCAAAATCCTTTATGCTTTTGAAACTTGATCACTGTTGCTCTGCAGGAAAACATAGTAGTAAATTTATACAAAGCAATGATCAAATAATCTGTTTCTGTCATCTTGGTCAAAGACTCAGTACTGCCCAGAATACCAGGGGGTATGCCAATATACTTACATTGTAAATATAAAAATCCTATAGCACAAGATATACATTTACACAGTATATAATCACAACAGAGAGGGGCAATTACCTCATCCAAAAGACAGCATTTGACCTCTGCTTGCAGCAGCCTCTGTTTCATGTTAAAGTTTCTGGAGTGGAATCACAATGCATTACCTTCTAATTCAGGCAAGGATACCTTCACTGAGCCATGGCTAACAACTCAAAATGACATGCATTCACCAAAAACAAAAAGCACTAGTTTTGACTGTAAAACACTAGAGTTCGACATTCTAGACTGTACTGCATTCTACATAGAGAAGATATAATCCCAATTACAGGTGTGACAATGAAATATCGCTAGTCAAGATCATTTGTGTATTGTTTAGTCTTATAACATACTTTAATACCTTAAAACAACATTCCAGATTAAATACAACTTCCCATGATGACACTGTCACAAAAGGAATCATTTTGAGTGGATAGTTTGGGGTAAGACATACATGAGGACAATGAGAAAGGGAAAGAAAGTGAACTAAGAAAAAGATTTTTAGCCAAGTAGTAGAAACCATTTTAAAACAATGATTTTTCTAGTAGGTATCAAGATTCATGTATTGGTTTTATTCCTAAAACATTCACTGTTCCCATTTGGAGGTTAGACTGGAACCCACTTCCTCCCTATACTCAAGGTCAACTTTCAGGAATGTCATACAACATGAATCATGACTTGCACACCTTTTAGGTGCTGTCCTGTACTTGCCCATTTTTGTTTAACATTTCTTCCCACATTAAAACTTAAAGCAATTCAATGGCAGGCAAATTTAACAAACAGGACAAAAAAAAGCCACTGCCACCTCTGCCAAATGTACACTTCTATGCTGTGTTATCATGGGGAATTTTGCTCAAATGCAAGCTTCCCTTCAACACGCACCCCCCCTTCCCCAAAATGCCATTCTGCACTCATTTCTCTGTTTCTTTGTGTTACATAGTGCACAGCATTGAAATAGACTCTTTGCAAGGAAGTAATTTGTGCCTGCATGAGCAGTTCTGGACTTCAAACTGGAAAATATAGAAACAGAACATGGTACATTAAAAAAGGATGCCCAGATTACACCAGATTTGAGGTGGTTATGCACATCATTGAAAAGACATACTCATTTCTCCAGGATAGAGAAGACAGGAGAAGACAGACTTGTTACAGGCCTTTGTTATGACATAGAGACCATAATCACAATAATTATAAAAATCAGTCACCAATCAATCCACGGGGTAACTCAGAAGAAGTGTATTAACCTAATCAGAATGTGGAACATACTACCACAGAGTAGCTGAAGTGAATAGCACAGATACATTTAAGGAGAACTTTGATTAGCACAGGAAAAGTAGATTACATTGACAGGACAAGGTAGAGGGCAACACAAGTGTTTGAATGGAGAATGAACACCATCATGTATTAATTAAGCTGAATAGTTCTTCACTTTGCATAATTAAACTAGAAGGAAAGGAATATTTAACCACAGACAGGAAGAGGATAGGTTTTAATAAGGTTTCTGAAAGCTGGGAAGGGAGCACATTTCAAAGCTATCATGCAAGAAAATTGTGGACAGTACATGAATGGTAGCTGGAGGATAGACTTCCAGTAGAAGAATGGAAGGGTAGTGGGCAGAAACAGCTGGCAGAGTTGGGCGTACAACTGAAACATATTTACCACAATGAAGCAACCAGGCTGGAAGTTGGTGGTTGCATCATACAACATATTAAAAAACTTAGTTTGTGGCATATTCCCAGTGGTAGTTGAATGACTAGTTTCCAAATTATCTTTTCCTTTTAAATTAGCTATACTTACCACACCTTGTCAAACCTTAAATGAAAATTAAATCAGTTCTCCCTATGAATCTGGTACCATAGATATGAGTCACTGAAATCTGCAGGTAAATTTTGATTTGTGCAAACTATGTGAAGCAATTGAAAGTTAGAGTTTAGGACTAATTGATGTGAGTCAGGTAAGACTTGAAGCATTACTAATAAGAATAACACAAACCAGCTCCCAAGTTGACAGAAGTATGAACAAGCAAAGAGCAGAGATAGGGCTGAAATTAGCTGATAAAAAGAATGCATCTTGGGGATTGTGCAAACTTGGAGTTGAAAGTTCAGCTGCAGTTGAAAGGAAATGCAGAGGAATTCACAACTTGGTTTGGCTTGGATATTTAAAGAAGGACCTGATGAAGTTGGTAAAAGGTTAATAAATGCTTATGGTAAAGGCACTCATGCAGCCACAACAGTTATTAAAATATTAATTCAAGATCTGATTATGAACATATATAACCAGTAAGAACCTTGTCACCTGACAGCAGAAAGGCAAAGTGGAATGCAACTGTGAATTTATGGATAACATTGCCAAGGGCTAAACAGAACAAATACAGGACAGACCAAACAATCTCTTGACTTCACCCAACAGTACTCCTCCAGGTGTCGCTTAGAAGATAAGGAAGCTAAGCCACTAGTTTATTGAATTTTAGTCATTTCCGCACCCCCCCCCCCCCCAACTTCACCACATTGGCCATTGGCAATGAGAAGTGAAGATGCACAGCCCACCCATTACCAGTCTAGTTCCATTTCACATTCCTTAGAAATCAATAAAAAGGAAAGCATTTTTTTTTATTATTGGTCAGGCAAACTGACCAAGTACCCACATGGGGTACAGTAGCACAGTAGTTAAATTTCTCAGCTAACAGCCAGAGTTCTTCACCACTGACCCAGAGTAACAATTTCAAGTCCAAACACAGCAGCTGAAAAAAATTAAATATAATTATTTATATAAACCTGGAATATAAGAAAACTTATTTCAGGAACAAAAAGGTACAAAATAACTAGATTGTTGTTAAATCCCAATCAGGTAGGCTGACATCCTTTAGCAAAGGAATCCAATATCCTTACCTAGTCAGATGGTCAGAGTCTTTACCTCAGGTGGAAATGTCAAATGTCAGAGGATTTACAGTGAGAGGGACAAAATTTAAAAGGAGGTTTGAGGGGAAATTTAAAAAAAATACAGGTGCCTGGAAAGTGCTATCAGGGGATATGGTAGAAGAAGATATGATAGCATCGTGTAAAAGGCATTTAGACAGACACGTGAACAGGCAGGTAATGGAGGGATACAGACCACATGCAGGCAGATGGGACTAGTTAGACTGGCTTCATGGTCAGCACAGACATAGTGGATTTGAAGAGCCTGTTCCTCTGTTCTACTGTTCTATGTTGTGGCCTACATACAACCCCAGATCCACTCATGGTTGACTATTAATTGCTTTCTCATTATTTCAGGAGAAATTAGTGATAGATAATGAATGCCAGCATTACCAGCAATGTCCACATTCCAGAGTGAATAAAAGAGAGAAAATATGCCCCCATTCACTATTTACTCATCATTTCCTTTCAACTGGAAATCAAGCATTCCTTCTTACACTGCAGAATACATTGACCCAATTCTCAATATATGTTACTAAAAGCAAATGTGCTTTGACAGAAGTCAGTTTCTAAGGCAGCTGAGTACACATGGGCTTGAGCTGGAATGCAGTTGGCTCCCAGGCAGAGCATTTGAGCAGCAAAGCACAAAGCAGAAACTATGGTCTTTCAAGTAGAGTGGCAGCCCCGGTGATCACTGGTAACCCTCAGCTGATACTGAGAGAAGGAAGGCTGTTCTGCTGGTATTTCACCTGCAGAGGAAATCAGAATTAGATGAAAAAGCAGATACCAAATGAAAGAATAACAAATCAACTTTTGCAGGATGGTGGTTAACTTAGGAAAGATTACAGCGAATAAACACATTTGGGTATGAATGCAAATGACATAAAAATTCAGTGTCAGTCTAAGGTTTTGTTTAAATGAACTGATTATAATCTTAAAAATGGTTTATATCCAAGTTCTCTTTCAGTAGGTGTCTATAATGTTTACTTTCTTTACATTGCAAAAATAAACTTAATTCATAAAATATTATACAAAAAGAAGAAACAATGCAAAACGTTTACATTCATGGTCATTACATTCTGTAGTGTTAACTTTTTTTTTTAAAAAAGCCATAACATTATTGCCAATTGTGGCCCCATAGGGATTCCACCATTCCAATATTTTAAGGGCATCCCCACCCAACTCTGCCCCTCCATGTGCAGTAGCGGAAGGAGCCTGGACCGTGGTCCTTCCCATCAGAGCCTTTGCATTGGCTGCACTGAGCTTTGGGGCATCCCTCAGCACATACTCCTGCAGTCTGTAATGTGCCAGTCAGCAGCATTCCCTTACAGACAGCTTGTTGTGCTGGAAGATCCAACAAGTTTCAGGCAGACTAAAGGACATCTTTCACTGAGCTGATGACCCTCCAGCAGCACTTGATATCTGTTTGAGTGCGCACCCCCTGGAACAACCCACAGATTAGAGAGTCGTCTGCTACGCAGCTACTGGGGATGAACTGAGGAAAAAACCCTTGCATCATTCTCCTCACCGTTTTGGCAAATCCACAATCTGCAAAGAGGTGGGTGACAGTCTCTTCCCCACTGCAGGTGTCCCAAGGGCAGTGTGTGTTGGGGATGATATGTAGTTTATACGAGGAGGATCTAACTGTGAGGGCCCCTCACTGCCAGCCAAGCAAGGTCTTGGTGCTCTTCCAAAGGACAGGTAGTGCGGCAACATCCATCTGACTGGGACATTGCATGGAAATGGGGCCAGACCTATTCTCTGCAACACCAGGGAGAATAAATAAAGTTACAAATAGGTTCATCCCAGAAACTGGTCTGCAGTCCTGTAAATTACACAACTGAAGTGCACCTTTTAAATGTGATGACAGTTTCTGCCTCCATTACCCTTCCATTAAATGAAATTCAGACACTCACTACAACACTAAAATTTTTCTTCAAATCCCCTCTAATCCTTCAAAAAATTAACTCCAATTTCCTAATTATTGAGCCTTCTGCCAAGGAATACTAAACAGGAAGAAGCTATAATCTAGGTCTCTTGTATGCCTCAATGAGATCAAAGAAAACCATACAACATGAGTCAAAGTCTTCTCAGGAGTCTAACTGAGAACACCAATCATTTCCAAGTACTTCTACTCATCAGATACCAATCTAACATATCACCAATCACAGGGGCAATGTGTGTAAATTGATTCCCAACCAATCACCTGATTAATAAAACAAGTGCTGAAAAAAAATCTCAGGGTCAAGCAGCATCCATGGGGGCAAAGGGATGGTCAACTTTTTTGGGTCGATGCTGTCCAACCTGCTGAGTTCTTCCTGCAGATTATTTTTTTTTGTTCCGGATTCCAGCACCTACTATCTTGTGTCTCAGTCACAAGTGCCCAATGGTTTGTGCGTTGTCTACACATTGCCAAGTTATTTGACAGGCCCTGCCAAGTACACAACCTTCAGCACCAAGGACGTCAATGTCAGCCAACACATCATTACTTTCAGGCTCTTCATCAAGACACAATACTTCTCTCAATTTGGACACATATCACAGATCTTTTATTGATATCCATCCAATCACACCATGGGAGTGTTAACACAAAAAAGAACAATGCTTCACGAAAGGAATTTGCCACCACCAAGCACAGTAAGGAATAAGCAATAATTCTTAGTCATTTCATTGGTAATGAATGAAAAAAAATCCTTACCTATTGCTAAAGGGAACACGTCACCAGAGAGACTGCGATATTTCAAGGAGAAAATCCTTCACTCATCTCTTAGGGAAACAGATGAAGTTTTGCCAGCATCACCCACACCCAAAAAGCAAATAAATTGTCACACAAAGCCTTCATTTATGTGAAAATGGTGAGCACAGCTGTGATAACATCTATTGCTTAACAGGTAGTGTACAATGTAAACCATCAACAGAAGAGAAATAAAACATGACAATTTGGATTAGTCCAGAAAAGGTCAGCAAGTTCAAAGAATAACTAATACATAACCAGGACAGAATGAAAACCAAATGATGCTCATTGTCTACCATTTATTACTGAAGTTGGGGTCCTTTTGACGTTGTTGCTGGAATACAGCACCACCACCATCTGACTACTGTCGCTTGGTAGTTAATGATCGCTCAGGCTACAAATCAACAGACAAGAGGTAAAAGAACAGGTGTTTGGAAAAAACATTGATATCCAATTAAAACATTTATTACTGGCTTCAGAAATGTGCTTTCCAATCCTTGTGGATGTCACATCCTTCAGTTTTCAAAAATAACTGTCAGTAGCAAAGTGCTAAGAAGTAAACTATTATTACAGCTAATAGCAATGCTGTTGTATCTTCAAATACTAGGTCCAGCGCGCATGCCCAGACTGAATAATCCAAAATTTAGCTCAGCTTTGGCTAATGTTATGATGTTTTAGCATAGTCTTTCTAATAAAAACACATAATTCTGTGCAAAAATTTAAATCATATTCAATATATAAAAATATACTTTTCCCAAAGTAAACTGGGGAGTTACTGAGAAAGAATGTCAAAAGAAAATTTCACAAAGCATTTGGAGCACAGTGTGAAGATGCATTTAAAAGGTGGTGGCCAGAATTTGCATCTAACAGTACTAAAATGAGCATCTCATTCAATAAACATCCTGTGAACTAGTCAAGTTCCCAAGTCCCACGGGACTAGTCTGTTGAAAAGCTTCGGATGTGTTGGGGTAAAAAATTTCTCCACAAAATTGAAGAGTATTGTGCTGTTGTCACTTCAGTTGATTCAGAGCAGAGAAATTTTGTGCATATTTCTAGGTGCCTCTGCACCCATCTGGAAAGTATTTGTACTTTTGTCAAATTTTTGTTATCCCACTGCTACTTTTCTGGCATTAAAAACTTTTATTTGGAAATGCAACAAGAAACATTCTGTCATTAGCAGTACAGTAGGCCTGACAGATATAACACAACTTTCATTTCCTCCGTTAAAAGGAGAAGCTCAAGGTTTTTAAATATTTTTTTTGCTTGTCTGAAGTTTGCCTGGAATGATTAACCTAATTGAAAACCACACTGCATCCTTCTTTTCAAAAGGGACCCTTCAATTTGATGCAGTCCATCACATGCTAATAATACTCTTGTTATCATCCCATCTGTCCTGAATAGGCATAGACATCCCATCTATCCTGAAATGGCAACAGAAAATGCTTCAGCTTTCAAGAAGTTTGCTGTGACTCATAAACCAGTGTCATAACAGTACTGCCAAGAATATTTCCCAATTTCTGTATTGGCTAGATAATTACAACAAATCCACAGTCAAGTTAATGCAATTCTGTCAGATTCTGAGAAACTAATTTGGGAAGTTTGTTCATCAAATCCTCCCTACATAAGCTCCATGTTCCTTTATTCCCCAAAACCCAGAAATCTTTGGTTGATGAAATGCACCCTTGGATGGAAGGGAGTTCATGATTTACACATTCAAGTCTCAAGAAGTACAACTTGACCTACACCCTTCTGTCCCCAAGGAAAGAGTGCTAGCACAGTGTCAAATTAACATTAAAACAACGTTGAGAAAGCATGCATCCCAGGTGAATTATACTCAGAGGGGGCAACCTCAATAGTACCCTAGTGATGGCTTTAATTAATTAGTGAACGCACCTTCAAAAAAAATTGGTAACTCTGCCATTGAAGCCAGTTTATACAGGAAGATGGAATAAATAATAATTTCCATTTATATAATGCCTTTAAGTGTAAATGACCACCATAAAGGTCCTTCACAAGACCTTATTAGACTACAGCTGACATTGTGACGCTCAAAGACCATTAACTGGAACACCACATCAAAAAAAACTGGTTTCAAGAACTGTTCTACAAGAGGGAAGAGAAGTAAATTAGCAGAGAGATGGAAGTTTATGTTGGGAATTTCAAAGCATCAAGTCCAAGCACATCAAAATATGGCCATTGGTGGTGAAGTTAAAATTCTAGTCAGTCAAGTTTATTGTCATAAGCACAAGTACATGTATGCACACGTGCAATGAAACACTTACTTGCAGCAGCATCACAGTCACATCATATAAGTAGCATTCACAAGAAAAACACAAGGTATACACAATTTTTTTTAAAAGAACAAAAAACAATTAGTACAAAAAAAACACTAAGCCCATTTTAGTACAACTTGATCAGAGTGGTCATAGTGTTGCTAAAATGTAGTGGTGATTAGGGTTCAATACTGAATGGTTGAAGGGGAGTAGCTGTTCTTGAACCTGGTGGTGTGGGACTTCAGGCTTCTGCACCTCCTGCCTAATGGTGGCTGCAAAAAGATGGCATGGCCCAGATGGTGGGGATAGAGGATGATGGATGTTGCCTTCTTGAGGCAATGCTACCTTCTTGAGGCAATGCTACCTGTAGATACTACCGATGGTGGGGAGGGATGTGCCCCTAATGCATTGGGCAGAGTCCAATAGTCTCTGCAGCTTCTTACATTCCTATGCATTTGAATTTCCATACCAGACCACGATGCAACCAGTCACAATACATTCAACAGCACATCAGTAGAAGTTTGTTAGAGTGTTCACTGACAAGCTGAACCTCCTTAGAAAAGTAAAGACGCTGACACACTTTCCTTATGATTGCATCTATGTGCCGGGCCCAGACAGGTCATGAGATATGTTAACACCCAGGAATTTAAAGCTGCTGACTCCATCCACTACCGATCCCCCAATGTAGACTGGAGCAGGTCCGCCCTCTTACCCCTTCCTGAAGTCAATCAGCTCTTTAGTTTTAGTGACATTGAGCGAGAGGCTGTTGTTGCGGCACCACTCAACTAGGTATCCTAGTGGCAAGCTGACTCATCACCACCTGTGATTTGTCCAACACCAGTGTCAAAGTTGAACTTGAAGATGGCATTGGAGCTATGTTTAGGCACACAGTCCTGTGTATAGCGAGTAGAGCAGGGGACTAAGCATGTAGTGTTGAAGTACACCTGTGTTGATTGATGATCAGCGAAGAGGAGATATAGCCTAGAGTCATATTTGGAACTATGAAACAACCTTAGTGGACCAAAGGTAGCTACTGAGAATGTGAAACAGTGGCAGGGGAAGTGGATGAATGGAATGGTGCCAATAAACTTACAGAAAAAGTTTAATTGTTCCTTAGACGAGTATATTAACAGGAGTGATTACTTCAAAGTTTTTAAAGAGATGAAGCCCCACCTTCAAACTAAGGGTGCCCTCCGCTTTGTTGTGTGACATTACCAAAGTACAAAATGAAATAATATTAAACAAATCTAGCAGCTCAAAACAGTAGAGTATGGAGCTATAATTCTGCAGCCAGTATCCCATTATATTTTACCAGGAACCATAATTAATAATCCTCTCCTCAGTCACACCATCAAGCCAGCAACCTACTGTTTAAGGGTCGAAGAATCATGCCAGGAACTATACAAAATATACTAGCAGATGAGGTTTAAAGTTAAAGCTCAAAACATGCTAAATATTGATGCAGGATATCACAGACAGGGCCAGTAATTCTACAATCAATAGATCCTTCAAACCCAGTCATAAATAGCAATGGGCAATCAAATTAACTGGAGGGGCATCTCTGAAAATTTCCATCCTACAAGATGGCAGGAGTCTTGTACCCAAGTGCAAAAGTTGTGTTCAAGATCATTTGCAGTCGGAATTGCCAACTGGATAATCCATGAGATTTCCACAATTACAGACTGAAGTTCAATATACTCCATGCATTGTGAGAACACAAATGAATGTGGTGGACCCAGACCATAGTGTTGAAAATCTTGGCTTCAGAAATAACAACACTCCTAGCCAAGCTGCTTTCAGCTGATAAATTTGAAAGTTGCCTATATACAATAGGCAGGACAAATTAAATCCATCAATTACCATTCCATCAACATATTTCAAACATTAACAGAGATAGACTGTGTTGCTGACAGTGCAAATCATGTGGCATTTACTCACTGATAAAGTGCTGATGTAAAACAGATATACTTGAAACATTCAATATGTCAAGCAGCATCTGTGGACAGAGAAACCAGTTTAACTATTCATATCAGTGACCCTCTGATGGATGAAAAGGTCACTGACTTAAAATGTTAACTGATGGCACCCAACCTACCGAGTATTTCAATTTTTTTTTAGTTCAGATTTCCAGCATCAGCAACATTTTGCTTTTAGATGACTTGCTAAAAAAAATGCCCAGTTGCTGTTCCCAACAGATCCTGGTTTCAGACCTCTTTATATCTTGCTTTACATTTGAATAAGGCGAATATCAAAGAAGTGCCAAGAGTGTCTGCTCTTGACATCAGGGCAATATTTGAACCAGAAAGTCATCAAGAAGTCCAAGTCAGGTTGAAGTCATTCACCATTGATGACAGATCTCAAGAAGAAAGCTCCTCACTGTTGTGGTTATAATTGCTGCCAAAGAAAGACTGCTGCGGTGGCTGGAGATTATCTCAACCCCAGGACATTCTTTGTCAACCTAGGGCCTACTCAGTGTCCTAAGGGCCGTCAATCTTCAACTGCAATACTAGCAACCTCCAAGTCATACACCAACCTTCCTGAGTGTCACATTAGCTTTCTACCTCACAGCACTACGGAAGCAAATTCACCATAGTCTGCAGGCAAGACCAGAGAGGAAATAATAAGTGAAAGTAGCCTGTGACTCCCATCTTAAACACATGATGAAGCAGGGAATAAAAATAAGCATTAAAAAAATCTCAGGGAGCAACATATCTTCATAGAGGCCTGAGGTACTTCTTTACGTTTCAATTAAGTTATATTAGGAAAAGTCAAGAAAACTTAATTCAAGAGAGGCAGATATTGACCAAGTTCATAGCAATTATTAGAGCAAGTCAAAACTAGGCACATTCTTAAAGATTTAAGATAACCATTATGCTATTAAAGCCAAAGAATGCTGCAAATAATAATAGAACAAAGGGACCTGGGAATACAAATCCATAATTCCTTGAAAGTGGTATCACAAGTAGATAGGGTCATAAAATGAGCTTTTGGCACATTGGCCTTCATAAATCAGGACACTGAGTACAGGAGTTAGGAATGTATGTTGAAGTTGTACAAGGCATTGGGGAGGCCAAATTTAGAATATTGTATGCATTTCTGGTCACCTAACTACAGGAAAGACATCAATAAGCTTGAAAGAGTGCAGGAGAAAATTTACAAGGATGTTGCCAGGACTTGAGGACCTGAGTTATAGGGATAGGTTGAATAGGTTGGGATTTTATTCCCTGGAGTGCAGGAGAATGAGGAGAGATCTTATAGAAAATTATGCAAAATTATGGGTATAGAGTGAATGAATGCAGGCTTTTCTCCCCCTCAGGTTGGGTGAGACTAGAACTAGAAGTCATAGGTTTAGGGTGAAAGGTGAAATATTTGGAAGGGAATCTGATGGAGAACTACTTCACTCAGAGGGTAGTGAGAGTGTGGAATGAGCTGCCAGTGGAGGTGGTGGATGCAGATTCAGTTGTAATATTTAAGAGAAGTTTGGATAGGTACATGGATAAGAGAAGCATGGAGGGCCATGGTCTGGGTGCAGGTAGATGGGACTATGCAGAAAACCAGGCCAGCATAGACTAGATGGGCCAAAGGGCCTGTTTCTGTACTGTAGTGATCTATGACTATGGCATATCAAGGCAAAACAATCACCTGGTGAAGCAGAGTGTATTAACTGAAGCTCATTCTTGTTTACCCAGGTTGGAAGCATCGAGAGTGAAGTTTAAAAAAATATACAAAAGTTTATTAAAATATTACCTAGACAATCTAGTCTCCACTGCATCACATATTGCCACGCATCCCCCTCTACAACTGTTTTCTCACTTTTCCAGTTTTGATAAAGGGCCATTGACTCAAAACATGACTATTTCACTTTCCACAGATGCTGCCTGACCTGCGGAGTGTGCCTGGCATTTATTGTTTTTGTTAGTAAACTACTTACTTTATTAATGGTTGCAGTGAAAGAGTATGCAAATGATGTACTGGAAATAATGAACATTTATATACAGTAGCTCCTGCAATTGAAGAAAATTAGGCAATGTGGTTAAAAGCCAAAAATGGATTATCTCCAACTCACTTCAGTACAAGACTTTGTACATAAATTATAGTCACATGTTAGTTGCAGCTCTTGCACATGAACACAAAGTACAACATAATCAGAAAGTTTCAGTTCCCACATTAGCTCTAACTCTAGGTGCTTTTGGTAGAGTCCAGACTGAAGTCATAAGTGTATTAAGCTTAAGTTTACAAGGAAAGTTTATTTTCCCTAAACTTCTTCCTTGTGATACTGAAGGAGAATAATTAATATTTACTCCACAATGATTGAAAATAGTCTTGCTGGCATCCAATTAGATCAAAGCACACAACAATGAACAACCACTAATTTGCTGGTGCTGGTGTAGCTGGAACAACTTATTCAATGCAACAGATTCTCCAAAATCCCAGCCCACAGCCCCTTTGACAGCTCAATCACTGTACCTTGAAGCACTGTGGATGCATCCAATTTAGGTGGCAAATTGTCAGTTCCGCACAAGCAGAACCCAGTGCCAGGTCAAATGCAAAAAGCCCTCATTTACTCCCTCTCAAAAACATGCACAAGATGACATTACATTTCACCTTTGTTTTCAAGTCAGTGTTCAAGTCAAAGGTTTTTCTCTTCAACAATGAATACATTAAAATAATTGAATTTTTTTTGTCTCATGCCTCTCTATCAGCTTTCTTTAAATGACAGTGTGTCGCCTGTCCTTTCAGAGACAGTCAGCAGGACTCTAAGTGAGCACTCAGGATTCAGGTGTAGCCTGAAGGAGGGAAGAATTCTTTCTTTCTCACATTAATGGACACTAAAATCGTAATTTCACCACAGCCAAACACAGGTTTTAGACAACACACTAATACCACAACAGCATTTTAATCCTAGCTGAATTTTAAGCAATCCTGAATTTCATGATGAATGCATTTTACTGTGTGTTTCGATTTACATGTGACTAATACAGATATCTTATCGCAAAAACAATTATGATCTACTTTCATCAAAATCTGTTTGAGTGGAGGTAATGAGAGTCTTTGGCATTCAAATCCTTAAGATTAGTGAGAGAAAGTCTGTGTTTAAAAATGGTTCTTTATATATAGTACTGATTATACTCAGAAATACATTTTAGGATGATCTTAATTTGTTTTGTTTGAATGCTTATGTAGTTCTCAAAATAAATTTGTTTTACCCCTATTTAGTTATCTTTGGTGAATTATTGTTCTGAGGGTACTGCCCACTTGTTTTCCCATTATCTATTTTCCCTGAGATGTTGACATTGGCAAGAATAAATGTTCTGCAAGTGGAGACTTGGCATTGGTTTAGAATCACTGTTTGTGCCGAGTAGCTTCCCTATTTTAATCCCTTGAAATTGTAAAGTTTTGAATTATGAAAATCAAGTGGTCAGATTTATATACACAGATTGGGTTATAGAGTACATTTGGACTATTTTTGTTAAATGGGTTGAGATATTTGCCATTTCAATATTTTTCAAAATATTTGACATACATGAACACTTCATGTTATCACTTACAGCTTTTCAAAAAAATGTGCACCAACACCACCTAGTGGGCAAGTATTGTTAACTTTGGTACTGAAGTGGTTTACAAATATATTCCACTAGCAATAACACCACCCATTCTGTATTAAATAGAGAGAGTTGTTATTCATCCCCATCAATGCAATATGTTAGCGTCTCAACTACTCCAGGTGGTAATAGGTTTCACATTGCAAGTTCAAAATTACAGTCACAGAGGGATACAAATTACAGGTCTCCCAAGTCCACACTGACCATCAAGCACCCACTT
>JARFYF010000084.1:84733636-84743641 GCA_030265395.1 Rhina ancylostomus | reverse complement strand
TTTTTATCATGATGTACCTGCAATATGATTCCTGTTTTGAATAATATTGCAAAATTTCAAAGTTTAATGTTTTCCCTCTGTAATCTATATATTTCTTCTGCATTTGCTCTTTTTGTCAATAGGAAGCTATCAGTTGGTGAAGGAGATTCTTGATGAAGATGCAAATCAGGCCAATGTTGTTAATGCAGATGGTGCTTCTCCATTAATGATTGCTGCCATGACAGGTCAGCTAGAACTTGTACAACTTCTTAGTGAGAGGAATTCTGATATTGACAAGCAAGATGGTGTACATGGGTGGACAGCCTTAATGCAAGCTACTTACCATGGGTACATAAAACAAACTTATTCAATTTAATCTATCATATTCACATTTGTATAGATACTTTTGAGGAAGTTGTTGGGAAATCGTAATTTGATTTTTGTGTTAACACAAGACAGGAAGACATTTATATTAAAAAAAATAAGTTATGACAGAGAAGCAAGTATATCCTTTTTGGTTCAGCACTAATTTGTTAAATTAGCATTGCCAATTTTTAAAGAAAAACTGGCTTTTCTGACCTCCAATCCAAAGTTTTTGGTATCAGTGTTGCAACTCTACATCTTTCTGCATTTTTAAGAAGTACTTTGAGACAGTGCATCTTGTATTTATGCATCAGTAATTTGGATGTAGAGAATCTGAGCTTGGAAATTCTATTAAATATGTATTTTTTTGTAATGCTGTATCAAAGGTGATCCATTTGAGTACTGAAAAAGGAAACATTTCGTTATTTCAGAATGATTTGTTATTTTTGCCTTGGGACACCTATAAATATGGATTATTTACATTCCTTTTCTTAAGGAACAAGGATGTTGTGAAGTATTTGTTGAATCAAAGAGCGGATGTCAATCTCTGTGCCAAGAATGGAGTAACTGCATTTGATCTTGTAATGCTGCTAAATGATCCAGGTAAATTCAAGAAATACCTAGTTGTCTGTGATAGATATTGTGTTAGGACAATTCCCACAAAATAAGAAATGTGTGGTGAACATTGTATACTCCTCTGTATTGTTAGTTTTGAACATTATTCACATTTATTTCTATATTATGCTAAAAATGAAATCTATTCAGAAGCATAGAGAAGTGATTCAATATTAGTCACCTCATTGTACATTGTTATCTTATAGGTCTTCCTCATTAAGGTATCAGATCACACAAAAAAAAGTTTGAATTTGATCTTCCAACTGCCAGTTCTACCTTCTTGACTTCCAAAAAAAAACTCCCCAAAAATTCTTTGTCCCCCAACTCTGACAGTCCAAGGAGGATAGACAGCTGTGTGTTTAAAGACAACTATATCTGTGCTGATCCTCTTATTCACTGGGTCCTTGAGTATCTAGGTTAGACAGTGGTGCAGATGCTGCTTTATATTCTCTTTATCTTCTTAACCCCTTGACACATCTAACCAGGTTTTGTAGCTCACTGTTTAACAGGGCACATTCATATGCAAGTCTTCAGATCCAACTATGCACCTGTGAAAAGGAATGTTGTATTGCTTTAAGAAATAGCTGGAACTCGTGGTTACCTTTTTGCCATACTGTTTAAATTGTTGCCTTATTAATGGATATCGTAAATGGGAGGTGACAGTAGATGGGATTAACTCAGTCCTGTTTTAATTAGATAGGCTGACTCGCTACTCAATCACTTAATGTTCATGTTTAGGTGAAATCTGGATTTTGGTTGTGCATTCACGGTACATGATGGATTGTTTGAAGCACTATATGCTAAAACAGTCTCCAGAAATATTTAAAGACAACATTAGTATAGTGTTGGAAGTCTAATTAAGCTTGAGAAGCACAAACACAATGAAAGTTTAGGAGAGGATGAGATGTATGGTGTGATTTATTTTATCATTTTAGGTGGTGGAAAATCTGGTCAGAAGAACCTTCAAAAAGGCCAGTCTTGTTTTAGCTGACCTTTTTTAAACAAAATTAGATGTGTATAGAGTCATTGGATTGACCAGAACATTCAGTTCATTCTTAGGCCCAATTTCAAGTACATCTAGACAAACTACCTTGAACACCTTACTTTTGCTAATGTGTGTCACGCTGCCACTCCAAAGGAAAGGTTTAATTTTTAACGGTTTCTATTTTTATTGCTGAAAGTGATCAGAAACTCTTCTATTCTTTAGATACAGAACTTGTGCGGCTTCTAGGATCTGTCTGCATGCAAGTGGATAGAGAGAGAAGTAAGCCAAAGTCCAAGACAGTACCTCACTCAAAAAGTAAACTGTCCTTAAACTTCCCGGTGCCTCCAGAAGACAAGGGGGGATTAAAGGTATAAAAATAGTGTGATCAATGCAATTTTTATTTGTGTTTTTGATAGCATTTGATTTGTAAATTTTTTTTGGAAGAAACTCTTTTTTTTGCCTTGGTTCAACTGTTTTCATAACTTTCCAGATAGAGGATGACCATTTTTTGCTTTGTGCATGGTAATCATCTTAACTGACCTGGAATTTATTACATGTTATGTATATACTAAATTTTATAATGTAAATTGACAGTGATAGTGCATTATACCTTTCTGCACACTATTTTGAAAAGATAGAGCTTTGTTTTCCATAGGCTGATCATTAAGTTCGTAGTCTTATAATGAGTAATCATTCCAAACATTAATGATTAATTGATGTTTCCAGTTGATAGATTGGTATTTGTATGAAATTCTTTTATTCTTTCCTTTGGGGAAAGGTCAAGTTAGCAAACTTTAAGGAAGTGAAGAAGAAATGATTAACTTTAAGGTTAAAATTGATAGTTTTGTTGTTTATCCACTTGAGCCGTTAACAAAGTTGGTAGGTAGCTAGCCATTTTCTTGTACAAAAAACTACACGTGAACATTTGAATGATTTCTGAAGTAAATTTGATTGAGAATCATTCTAACTGTAAACTAAAGACTGGTTTCCATAATCTGTTCAATAAAAATTAATTTTGTTCAGTTTAACTTCTCTTACTTTGCCACTTTAAACACTCTCCAGAAAATTGTGGTTTTGCATCATATACGTGGCTCTTGTCATTAAAAATGCCTAAAATTATTGTGGGAATTCCACCAGGAGAACTAATGCGAATATTTACCCAGGAGCGCTGTTGAAACAACCAATTTTGTGAAATGTAAATTACACTGAAGTTTAGAGATACTCATTTATATAAGCATTTTGAAAAAGTGACATTCCCAGAATGAAGTCATTCTTCTGCTTTTTTTAACTATTTGGTTTGCAGCAGGGTGGATCAATTAACTTATTTAATGATTTTGGTCCTTCTTAGTTAACTGCTGACCACTTGAAATATTCTTTCTCTTTATTGTGTCTAGTCTTGGTGGAATAGAATGTCCAACAGATTCCGTAAGTTGAAACTGACTAGGACACTTAGACAAGGCTTTTCCTCAAATCGGCTTGCCCCTTTCTTAGATGAACCTGAAATTGGACTGGATTCTACAATGAAAGCCAACCCAAAGAATGGCTCAAACGATTCAGCCTTGACGTCTTTGGGGAATATAGATTTCTCTATGGCTTGGACATCAAAAAGCAAGAACAGTGGTGAGCTAATCCAGTTTGAAAATACTTTTTTTAAACCATTAAATACATAATAATAAAGCCTGCAATTTGTAGTTACATCTGTTTAATTATACTCCAGTAAGCATATTTGCTGCTGTTAATTTAAACTTAAAATTTTCTTCTAATTGTTATTAAGCTAAACTCTTTTCCATGAAATGAATAGGGTTTTAAGATTTGTTCATCTGTTTTATCAAAGCTTGAATTCGCAAGTTCAGAATAAATTCTTGGACTTTGCATGTCATTCAGAGCATTCTTAATCAGAAGATTAAAGTAACACAGTAGGGTGCAGGAAAGAGCCATTGGTGGAGGCAGAATGAAGGGACTTTTGTCTTGTGGAACTGTTTTTCTGTGGAAAAATTGAAGGATGTATTGAGAAGATGGGTAGGTGGGATTAATGTAAAATTGAGAACCTGTAGATCAAATGCCCCTTTTCTGCATGAAAGTTTTCAAGTTAACCTTTCCCATTCATCCAGAATTTTCTTTTGGAACATTTGACCTATGTGTCTAAAGTTAGTGAACACTGGAACCGGATGATACAGTTAGATCTTGAACATTCATCCCTATGACTTGGATTTGAATCTCGCCCATCTGGTGGAATTGTACACATGCATGTACAGGAACACGTGCATGCACACAAACATACACATGGGCATGATTGTATATCTGTATCAAAATAAGAAAGCACATTTATGCATGCATACATCATACCAAATTTAATATATTGATGTTGGCTTTGTTGAGAAGCATATATAATTTTCATCCACAATTTTGACAATGACTCCTGAAATTTCATAGAAATTGAATGCTATAGCTTAATGTAGTTTCCTTCAAAAGAAAACCCAGATTGTACTTGAAATTTAAAACAAAATGTAGGTTACATTCCTTGGTTTGTTTCCTGTTTTTGGAGTGCTTATTACAATTGTTCTTCCAGTATTCTGGCTGATACTTGTCCATTTACAACTATCATCAAAGCAAATTATCTAATTACTATTTGTGGAAGCTGTTGTGCACAAATTTCATTCCTCTATTCCTGTGACCTTATTTCTAAAATATTTAATGTTTTTTGAATAAACCTAGACTGACCTGAGGTTGCAAAAGACATTATGTTAACGCAAGGTATTCCTTTCTTGTCCTTAAGACAAAATCTAATGGCTTATCGAAAGACTGTTCTGCAACTTCTCCCTGGATCTGTTTGAAACAGTTATTATTGGCAGTTTATGTAAATCTAACCTACAAAATAGCATGCAGAAGTAAACCAAAACTTAATACAATGAAACTTTTGGCAATTTTTAACCAGGTTTTGGTGTCTGCGTCCATTCAACAACTGTTTCTCAACCTCTGTACTATTAATGAGAGAAGAAACAAACATTACAAGCCCTACTAAAATGTCTTTATTTTTCTAATGTTGATTACTTAAATGTACAGATTGCCCCTTATGCTCTTGCTAGGTAATGATGTACATTGTCAATACTGGGCAACGTTAACAGCTCTGTTTGTGTTGAGTACCTTTATACTACCACTAGCTAGAATTGTACAACACTTAATTTCAGTAATTATTTAATGAGATTGTGAAGTGGTATTTGCAGATAGATTCCTATTAATAACTGTTCTTTAATATGTTTGTTTTGATTTGCACTGAACAGTTTGCAAAATAAACCAAGAACCAAAATATTTGGTGTCAAATGTAACATTGTTTATCATGTGTTTTTTTGTTGTTTAAATCTAATTTCAAGGACATGGTCATTCTTGTACAGAAAAAGATGACATCCTCCTTACAACTATGGTAGGTTATGAATTTATTTTTGGGGTATTTTTTTCATGTATTGGCAAATTCAAACTTGATGTTTTCAAATGTTAAGATTGTTGGTAATCTGTTCCCATGTGTACATTATAAAATTTAATATGACCACAATAAAAATCACTTAAAACTTTGGCTGATGCCATATTGCAGCTAGAAATTAAATGATAATTTAAAATTTTATTGGTAATCGTTCTGTTTTTTTGGTGAGATATATTAGTGTAGTGTATAAAATAATATTAAATATTCATCTCCAATTGATTTTATTCGATGCTGACTCTGGATACTGAAACTCTTCATATTTGTTGCCCATTCAAATGCTTTTTAGTCACATCAAAAATTTTCACTGTTCATGTTGTGACTTTGCCTATTTAGCCATATGTGTGTATTTCCTTAATAAGATTATAAATTTAATGTAAGCAATTTTTGACACACAAACCTTGTTTAAGTCCATCAAGATTTTCACTTTAATTTTCTGAATTGAATTTGTGCTCAGATGTTTTGTTTAATTGAGACAGTAACCCAAAGGATGCAGAAATGTAGTTTATGGCAGCATTACAATGGAAGAGTAGGAGATGGAGCTTGTGATGTGGGAAGTAGTGATGATGCAATTTAGGATTAGAATGCCCCAATAGGGGAAAACAAAGGAGGCTGAAAGTTTCATAGTTGTAAACTATTGGGAAAGAATGGGATATGAAACTTGTAAGTTTTGATTTTAATATGCAAGATCATAGGAAAATACAAAGGCATGCAGTAGACCAATGAAAAAGAACTGGAGAGCAATCCAAAATGTGAAAGAACATCTTTCTAAATTACTACCATGCATGTTCAAAAGAAATGATGGAGAATATTCTTGTTATACACTGTTCGGCATATAATTTGATTCTAATGAAGGATAAATTAATTGAAATTGGCCATAACTGGGTTTCTATAACTTCTGTTTGGTAATTAGACTTTTCAGATGGGGTACAAAGAATTATAAATCAAGTATGTCATGTATTTTGAATCTCTCTAAATGTTTTCAGTACATTTCACAGGATAATTTTAAAGCCACAAAAGTATCAGCTCTGCTTGTTGTTATGACATCCCTCTGTTTCAGTTAAGAAATGGTGCACCTTTTACTCGTCTTCCCAGTGACAAGCTGAAAGCAGTTATTCCTCCATTTTTGCCTCCATCGAACTTTGAAGTATGGAGCTCGGATAGGATAAGAATGAACAAAGATGGGAAAATGGAGCATACTACATTATCTATGCCTCGCAGGTTTGCAAAGCCCAACTTCAACAGCAGTGGAAATTCTGACATAGTAAGTTTCTTTCAATGTTTTACTGAGCTTTTACACATCTCCTTGTGGAGATGGATTCTTCTGTTAATTTGAGTCGAGACTTCAGCATCAATGGTTTAACAACCATTAAATATTTTCTTAAAGCAGTGTTATAGGTAGAAAACATTTGTTTATCTTTAAAATACATATATAATTTGCCTAATCCAATAGTTAGGATAAACTGAATGTTTGACTAAAAACTGTCCAAAATGACTTGTGCACCATATGAGTATTTCTATGAAAATGCAAGTGAATAAGCTGGAAGTGAAGTCCAGTCACTAACTCGAATCTTCAGGCTTGTGTTTAGCTTTCTTGTGAGCAGGGTTACAGACATTCCAAATGCTTCATTTTTATCTTTATGCTTTCCCAAGTTTCACAGTAAGGTTCTTCACTTCTCAGCCTGTTAATAAAAGTTGGAAAGTTAATGATTTAATTTGACTTGTTTTTATCTGGGTGTGCTAATGTGGCTTAATCAAAAAATATCAGTATGTGCATATCTTTTATTAGAACAAAGAACAGTATAGCACAATACAGGTCCTTCGGCCCACAATGTTATGTCGATCTTCAAACCTCACCTAAGACGTAGTTCTAGGGTAGGGACATGTTCGGCACAGCTTTGTGGGCCGAAGGGCCTGAATTGTGCTGTAGTTTTTCTACGTTTCTAGGAGTACCTTAAACATGCTCTTTTACTGAGCTCCATGTACCTATCTAACAGTCTCTTGAAAGACTCCTCTGATACTTCAGCATCAAATAAAAGCAACAAAAAAGTTTATCAGACCTTATCATCTTGTTAGCATTGGATTTAATGAAGAGCTAATTTAGCAATCATTTTGTTATGCCAAAACATGAAGAATAGAATTTATCATGGCTAAAGAGGAAAAGAGTTGGCAGTTAATTTTACTGCACATAAACAAGAATGATTTATCATGACAATACATCAGCTCAATTGTTTATCAATACATAGAAAAAAATAAGTATAGCATTACACGGTGATGCATCATTAAAGCTTCCTGCAATCTCATGAGGTGATGAGGCCTCTTTAAATGGAGTACCATGACAGCACTGAGAATTACCACGGAAAGAGTCCCCCATCATAGTCTGTATGGGAGATATATTGTTAATTAAGTAAGGCATTTAGGTTTTCCTAAATAAT
The DNA here is from genome assembly GCA_030265395.1 of Rhina ancylostomus. Lineage (NCBI taxonomy): Eukaryota > Metazoa > Chordata > Chondrichthyes > Rhinopristiformes > Rhinidae > Rhina > Rhina ancylostomus. Next base: position 84,735,789 of record JARFYF010000084.1, on the reverse strand, counting down.
ATTTTCCCTTGTAGATTTGAAATTTTGAGCATTGCAAAACTTTATAAACATCTATGTTGGCAGCAACTTACAAGCTCGTTCAGTAGGTCTATAGGAAACACAAATCTGTTTCACTGATGCCAGACTACAAGTTTAGGTTTGCCTGAAACATATGAATTGTACCCCTTTCATTTCTTTAACCCTGGAGAAACACACCAGTCCCAGCAGCCATAAATAAAGAGAAGGGGTTCAAGGTATCAATGCCACAATGTAAAATATACCCCAATTGGAGTATAGTGTTATGTTGTTCCTGTAGTGACTATGTTATATTTGCATCTACATGATAATTGGAATAAGTGTTATGGTTGGTACTGTTACATATGAATAGGGTATTTATTGTTTGCAGCTGTTGCGCAAAGAAGATAATCTGGAAAAAGTGAAGAAAGAGCTTGAAGCTGCAACAGAAGAATCAATCCAACGGGCACTTCAACTCTCCAACATTACTGTGGGAAAGCAGAAGCTGGACATAGATTTGACCGTACTGAGTGAGAAACATATAGCCTCTCAACAAGAGGTATAATAATTTTATTTTTATTAACTAATCCACTAGTGACATTGGTACACTCATTGCTCCAACATTTCTGGGGGAAAAGGAGAGATAAAAACAGTTGAATAACCCAGCAACTCATATTCATGGAGTTCTGCCACACAATGGGTTGTTATTTGGCTGCTGGTAAAATGGACATTCTTGCTCACCAGTAGGAGGCCATGACTGGGGCTGTCTTTAGCTATTAGGAACTGGTGGTGAGAAGAAAGGAGAAATGCATAGATTGGCAAAAAAATGGAATACAATAATAATAAATAAAGAGAGGCCATGATCATCACTGCAAAAGAACAGAGAGAAAGTGAAACAAATTGCAGAAAGAGAAGGGCCACAATATGCAGCAGGGTGAGACAGGTTGCCAAGCTGGAGTCAGGGTTGGACTGAGAAAGAGCCTGTATTCCAGGCAGAAGAGATGCAGTGATCAGGGCAAGGGAGAGACAATGAACAGGGCAGGGAAGGAAGCATTTCTGTTTTACTAAGCTGTCAAGGGGTACAAAGAAAAGCACTTCTTTTGTGAACTATACAATCCCTGGTTTCTTTACCACCAGGTTTACTGACCCCAACAAGTTCTGTGCAGCAGCTGTACATTTTAAATTGTGTTCCCAATGGCATGGTGGAAGTGATTTTAAAAGTGTTAAGTATCCTGCCATTCCACAAGACGGTTGGCTGCACTGATATCTGCTAGTCATTAAAGTGTCTGTGGATACCCTAATGTTGAGTTTCCTGTATTTAAATTACTAAAACCCATCTCCTCTCCTCCTATTGTGGGGATTAGGATTAAAATCATTGTTCCTGAAAATATATAAAATTTAGCATTTTGTTTACAGTTTATAATTCCCATGTTTTCTTGCTTTTGTTGGGATTATGGTAGTAATGTTTTTAGTAAAAGGTAATGAACCTAGATTAATTAAAAAGGCTGTGAGGAAATGATACTAAGGTGATTTTTTGTGATGTAGAATCCACTAACTCTTTAGAAATTTTGAGAAACTAGGAAACTGCATGCAAATTTCTAGGCCATTGTGTGGGAAAACTTTGGAATGTTCTGACAAGATGGTGCTATGTATTAATGAAAGCAAAACAACTTTTTAATACATCTTTTATGTCTTCAAGATGTTTCAAAGCACTTTAAAGCCAACTAATTACTCACTTTAAAGTCAAAAGTGTAATGCAGTTTTGCACAGCAGTATTCATAAACAGCGATAAAGCTAATGAAATAATCTGCTTCAATATTATTGCTTGAAATTTTTTTTCTATATTCTTGGATCCTATTTGGTTCTGTGATAGTGATGAAATTTTTAAGGCAAATATGTGCATTTATAATTTCTTTTAAACATAAATACAAGGAAGGGTTTGGTGATACCCAAGAAATACCTACCAATTAGTAAGACAAAAAAGGTTTATCATGACTACTAATTTCACAATGTACAATTTCTTAGTGGTAACACTTTATGTAGTGTTACGGACTAGGTTACAATTAGTGAGGTTCCTTTAAGGTGTGTGTGTGTGTGTGTGTGTGTGTGTGTGTGTGTGTGTGTGTCTGTGTGTGTGTGTGTGTGTGTGTGTGTGTGTG
>JARFYF010000084.1:84701911-84712015 GCA_030265395.1 Rhina ancylostomus | reverse complement strand
CTGCCTTGGTGAAGCAGCCAGCATAATCAAAGACCCCACCCACCCAGGTCATTCTCTCTTCTCTCCTCTCTCATCAGCCAGAAGTTACAGGAGTCTGTGGGCACAAACCATCAGGCTCAAGGACAGCTTCTATTCCACTGTGATAAGACTATTGAGTGGTTCCCTTATACAATGAGATGGACTCTTGACCTCACAATCTACCTTGTTATGACCATGCACCTTATTGTCTACCTGCAGTGCACTTCCCTGTAGTTGTGACACTTTACTCTGTAGTCTGTTATTGTTTTTACCCTGTACAACCTCAGTGCTCTGTGTAATGAATTGATCTGTATGAACAGTATGCAAGACAAGTTTTTTTTTCATTTTACCTCTGTACAAGTGACAATAATAAACCAATACCAATAATCTGACTAAGGGACACACCACCTCATAAACAAGCCATCACCTGCCCCATCATGGAAGAGCCTGCATTTCCCGTATTGGTTTCATTAGCCATCTCAGATCCCACAAAACCAGAGTGGAAGCACATCATAATTGATCCTGGACTGCCTGAGAAGGTAGAGACTTGCAGCCACATAAATATAATGGCTTAATTTATTTCTATTTAAAATATCCTGAATTTGAATGTGAAATTTCAATTCAATCTTTTTTTTTGCTGTAGATGACTAAGCTCAAGCTTTATGGGGTTAAAATGTAGGCTTATAATTTTGTGATTGGATAAAAAAATCAATAATTTAGAAGAGGGGTAATATTTCCTTTTTCTCCATGAGATTTCCTCCACCTCTGACCTACTCGAGCCACTCTGAAATATAGAGCAAAGTAATAACTTGCAACAAAAGACCTGTAACACCACTATTTGTTCCTTTTGCTTCCTGCTTTTGTCTTTAGACAGTGCTGTAAGGCAATATTGTGATGGAGATGATATAAATATTAAGATTTCTTTCAAATACAGGGACGTGAGAGGCAGATTCTGCAAGAGACTATCCACAACTTTCATTCTTCCTTTGGGAGCAGTGCAAGCAATTCTCGTCAACTTAATTTTCAACAGTGTAAGTTTTGTTTTTCCTGAATAGAGTCTGAATTCTTTGTGATACCCCTAAACCATAGAAGTAGCAGACGTAAATATCAAATAACTAGACTTTCAGAACTTTTGTGTAAAGCTGTTTTTAAAATGCTTGCTAATTTTCTGATTTAAGATTCTGCTCAATTTCAGGTAACTAGCTTACTCTCAATTAACTTGGAAGCCTACATTCTTTGTAATAAGATAATCTTAGATTTGAAAATGACGTTCACCAATTATAAAGGAAAGAGGGGTAAAATCTATTTGTTTTAATTCAACTTTTGCTCCTATAGGAAGGCAGACATGTAAGCTGTGTTGTTTATGTTTGTGAAGAGACTAAAATTGAGTACCTCTATTTTCGTGACTAAATAGTCAAACCCCTATTTGAAATTGCAGTGTGAGTAGCTATATGAAATTGCTATTACTCTGAACTGATTAATTCTGGAGACAAAATATTGAGTGCAATAATGCAATGTTTTAAAAATCCAAGATTTTGAGTGAGTTGTATTCCATAAATACATGACTGGAAGGACTGATTTTTGCAGGTGGACTGAGCTCTTCATGAATTTCACAATTTAAAGGTGCCATTAAGATCAAAAATTAATATCACTAATGATTTTTTTAAAATAATTTACTGACACTATCTGAGCAGAAGCATTTCCTTGTGCATAGCTTACTTTGCAAATCCAAGATGTGAGCTGAGCTATGCAGAACAGAGACTTGAATGCATTACTAAAAATGTAAAGAGAAAATACAATAGTTCCACATTTCATCCGTTCTAAATGAGGGCATAAGACATGGAAGCACATCAAGGAATGAAAAATGCTCAAGTCTCTTTAGTTCAAGGTAAGCTATTATTTGTATAAAAAGTAAACATTCAAGATCCCACCCTTAAGATTCCTTTGACTTTGGAATCATTGGAAAACCAGAGAACATGTGTTTTGGCTTATTGTAGCTTGCTGGTAGATGATCTGAAGACAACTACAAAATCAGATTTGGGTTGTTGGTAAATTATGAATTTAAATCATAGTCAAATTTAATACTTTTCTGTCTTGGTACTGAAGAATTTAAAATGAGAGGAAAGTATGTTTTATTATCAGATCTGTGGTACATTGTTGTGACAATGGGGCCCTATACATTGTTACAGTTTATCTCAAATGCTAAAAAATTATTCAAAATTTCATGGTGCAAAGAAAAAAATCAAGTTAAGCATTAATTTGGTATTTTCACAAATTTAATTAAAATCAGATGCAAAGTTAATTCCCATTTTGAATTGCTTTTTAAGAATATGCTCTCCTGTGTGCCTATAGCACACTGGGCTCTCACTTTTGAGTTTTACACGTGCAGCAATGTCTTGTGTTCCCACCAATAAGCAAAGCCATGTGCTATGTTGACTAACTAAACCTATCATTCTTGTAGACTAAAATTAAAGACAAAAAATGCTGGAAACTCACACATCAGGCAGCATCAATAGAAAGAAAATCCATTAATATTTCAGGTCTGACAAAGGGTCCCAGACCTGAAATGCTAACAGTTTCACTTTCCATGGAAGCTCCCTGACCTGCAGAGAGTTTCCAAGGATTGACTTTATTTCATATGGTTCTGTAGTTATGCTATTGGGATCACTTCCTGATTACACTTGTGTTCAATGAGAAAAGATACAACCAACCTGGTTAAGAGATCTCTGGATGGTTTTGAATACAAAATGGTAGTCTTGTTTTTCAATAATCAAACCATTTTTATAAAACAAAGATCTCCCAAATCTATTGTGATGCTCTATTACTGATACAAATTTACTTTACCTATTTAATTCTAACAGCTTCGATCGCTTGGATTAGTAGACCAACTGCATCAACAGACAAGAGATGACCTTAAGGGTTGAATTTTGACAAATCCTGCATAAACTGACCATAAATGTTGGTGCTTCCTGCGCACATCCTCAATAGTAGCATCTGAAGTTGCAGATGGCTTTCAGGTCTCAGACAGAAATTGTGTAAGTATAACAAGGAACCATTGAATGACTAATGCTGTTGCATACAGTTCAAAAGGATGGAGATTTGTCATCTGTGCAACAGATGAAATTCTGCCACATTTTAATGTTTCATTTTTAATGCATCTAATTATGGAAGATGCCTTTCAAAGTTTGTATGTAGTGATTTGCAGTGTAATCATCAAGTTACATAACAATGTATTATACTTATTACTGCAAATCACTGAGTGATCATATCTTAGATTAAGTTGTTTATTTATGCTCATGATTTATCTATACTTGCTCCAAGGTGTTTATTACCATAATATCAAAAAAATACAGTATCACAATGTAGTCTTCAGCTACAAAATTTAGAACCTGGCTTGGAGACCAGGGATACGGTAGAGACTCAAAACCTTCAGCCAGTATGCCAGTGTTCTTTTCCAATTATGGTAATTAAAATGTTTCTATTTAAGCAGAAATTATTGGTATTACTATACTTAAACCAAATATACAATCTCTGATCTGCTGTGATTGTTCAGAAATCTTGACTGTTTGGTACTTGGCTGATAAGCCATGTCCTGTGGTTCCTTTAAAAACTTACTATGGTCCTGTTTTCAGTATTTCCTGCACTCCTTTTAAACTCATCAGGTTCAATGGAAAATTTGAAATGACACAGTATAATGTAAGTGAATTAATTACAAATAGGAATAACCTCCAATAGTCTGGGAAACCTGCCAAAGTCCTGAATGCCAGATGATATGAATTTTGAATAGTACAGCAGAATTCATATTTTGTAATAGTCAAATATGGTTGCACTTTTAATAATTTTAATCATGGATTTGCATTTCGTTAGAGGGAGTATGCTCCTGGGTTGCAGTCATCTCTACTGATAAATGCAGCCTTCAGTTTAGTCATGCCAGTCTTGGATATAGACAAGTGTGATTAACTTAGCAATAGTCTTTGAACTGGGGTTTGGAAAGGAGAAAACGAACAGTATTCCCAGAGCTGCTGGCTATCCATTCCCTGGTAGCAAGTATGCAACTGCAACCATGTTCAAGTTTCTCCTTTGGAGCTAGTAGAGAAAAATGAAGTAGATGGTTTGATCTGCTAATGAAATTCTCATTTAGTTAATGAGCTCAGCCATGACCAGCCAACTGCACAAATCAAAATGTAGAGAGCAAGCATCACTTTTTAACTTTGTAAATTTCAAAGCTGTTACAAATAAACGCAGATGAAAATTCTTGATTTGAGTCGTGTGTTTTTCAGATGTCCTTTAGCAACTACATTTCCGCTGGTCTCAGCCAAGAATTTAATTGGAAGCCTTGTGAATATTTGCATTAAAGTAGATACCAAGGAACTAAGGACTGGAGTACATTCCTGAGGTATCCCCAAAAAAACTCCCCAGAGACAAAAGTTCAGGAGGGGAAATAAGGGGTGCACTACCATAACTAAATTTTCAGCTGGTCACCAGGAAAAAATGGTAATTGGCATGAGTTTGGAAACAAGTGGATGCAAACTCATCTTGCTGTAATATCCATAACTCATTATCCCATGGAATAATAGCCCTATTAACAAGGCTGGCAAATACATTAGTCTTGCTACTATTATATAAAAGGGCAGGCATCTGAACAAATACATTCAAGATGTACTGAAAAGTTATATTTATTTCCAAGTTTGAATTACAATAGGCTTACATTACAGTAAATGAACATCTGGCACATTATTTGTTTATACATAGCACATAAGAGCAAATTCCATTGAAGTACAGCTTATTGGCTTACATATCTGTAACATAATTGATTCCCATTAATATTAAATCATAAGTTATAGAATCAATTCTAAAATGTTAAAGTATATTAAGTGTTGAGTGAAGTTTACCAAGAAACTTGCCAAGGGTAGTCTGCATCACAACTTTTACTCAATTAGTCTGAATAACAGAAATTTATAGAATTGTTATGTACTTGAGAAATAAGGCACCATGCATAATGTGTTTTATACAGCTATTCTTTGCCATAGGTAGCCTCAGCTGCTGTATATCTTATCAAAACTGATTGCGCTGTTGCAATAGAAGACAGGATGGCATAGCTGCATGCTAATGACATTAAAATTGTGTAGAGTAGTCAAGTTCCCATTTTACAAAGCAAGTGCAATTTGTCAATCTTATGCAGATATGCATTTTCTTTAAAGTTTACTTGAGCAGTTATCTGTTCTAAACTAGTTTTAAATTGTTTTATGATAATTCAGTCAAATGAATGGTCTAATGATAGACTATGAACATTACAAAGGCAAAGGATTATAAAATAGCAAATTTATACTACACTTAAGACCATTGTGAGGTACTGCTCATATGAAACTTGTATCCAGCCATCCTGGTCAGTATCAAATCGTCTGAATACATCAGTCAGCCTCTGAAAAATAGAAAAAAAGTCTTTCATGGAGGTTTAATATTTAAATCAACTGTTTGAACTTTTGTCAAAGTCTTGTTTTTTTATTCCACACAGTCTGAACAATTCTGATCTTGCCCCAAAATATCTAAGAGTAGACAGATAGCAGATTATCATTTGCTGTACTAACTGTTTGGATAATGGTGGTTTGACACATAGCTCATCAGTTTAATATTTCCTATGCCTCCCTATCCACTCACCAGTTCCCCACTAGTTCTGGTAACTGCACTCGGTTCACTGAAAATTGTCTAGAAAATCTGAATTGGGCATCAAAAAGTCTCAAGTATGCCAGATTTTTGAAAGTTTTACTGTATTATGATTTACTGAGTAGCATAATTAGCAAGTTAAATACCATTCAAGTCCAATATATCTTCTGCTCCTGAAGATGCTTACTCAGTAAATCATAATACAGTAAAACTTTTAAAATCTGGCACACTTGAGACTTTGATGCCCAATTCAGATTTTCTAGACAACTTTCAGTGAACCAGTTGTTAAAAGGGAGTGCAGTTACCAGAACTAGTAGGGAACTGGTGAGTGGAGAGGGAGGTGTAGGAAATATTAACAGGTGAGCTATGTGGATATTAATTGCTCACTGACCTTTCATCTCTAATGGCAAGACTGTATCAGATGATCACCAGTAAGATTTCAAAGTTCAAATCCATTCCTCAACTAGTCATATAGCATGGAAAGACACCCCAAAACATTTTATACTATTCCCATTTTATGTGACCACCTCCACATTGAGACCAAACACAGACCAGTTGAACACCTTGCCAAGCACCTGTACTTCAGTCCACCTTGGCTTCAGGAGCTCCTAGTTGGTAACCATTTTAATTCACATACTGACCTCTGTCCATGGCTTCCTCCACTACCAGGGTTAGGCTAAGTGCAAACTGGAGGAACAGCACCTCAATTCCCCCAGGGTAGTCTACAACTAAGGCATGAACATTGAATCCTGCCCCCCCCCCACCCCATCCCTTTTCTCTCCTGAGCTACCTAGTCCCTCCTTCACCCATCTGCCCATTATCCACAGTCCTCCCACTGATCCCATCTGTCCACCTCAAATCCTTTAGTTGATTCCACATTTCCACCTTCCTTTCCTATTGGCTTCCATCTTCTTCAGCCCTTTGTTGCCTCCACCCATCACCTACCAGCCTGTCACTATTCCCATTCTTTCCCCTTCCATCTGCCTATCACCCTTTCTCACCTGGATCCAGCTGGTGCTTCCCAGCTGTTACTCTACACCTTCCCCTCACCTCTTTCTATTGGCCATCTCTCCTCTGTCTTTCAGTGCAGATGGAAGGTCTCAACTGTCTATTTCCCTCCACAGATCCTGCCTGATCTACTGAGTTTCTCTAGTTTGTGTTTGTTGCTTCATTTTACTCTCCCAGCATTCCCATCAACTTCATCCCCAACTAAATTCTACCACACCTACATTATTTTTAAACTAGGAATAAGAGAAAATACAGAATATGCTGATAGGATTAGGAAAAGTTGGACATGAACAATACCAGTGTTAGCCAATTTCTGGGCTGTATGCTTCCAGTTATGATTCATTGAAGATACTGCAATACGAGGAATGATTTATACTGTACAATTGGCATACATGCAAGCAGCTTAACCTACTCAAATAGGGGCAAAACTACCTTGTGATTTACTCAAGATTGTTATTGCCAAGTACATTTCCTGTAAGTGCTTTCATTTTTTCCAGGACACATCCTACAAACCAGGAGTTTATCATAATCACTATTACATTCTTCAATTAGCCTCCAAACAAATTAAGCAATTTAGGCTTATAATGAGAGAAATTTAGTAAACTATCTCAAACTTACCTGCAAGACAATGCAGCACTGAATAAAATCATCAAAGGCTACCTGCCCTCTTCCTTGTCGGTCAAATTTGCTAAGCAGAACATGGTAGAATTGATCTGACAGACGATACCCTAAAAAGAAAGGTTTCTGAGCATGAGCACCTTAAGTTCATTTTGTGTATTGTGCAGGGTATCAAAGAAGCCACTAACTTTCAACTGATATTCAATTTCATACACAGAAATCTGTTATATTGAGACTTAAATTGATGTAAACTGAAATATTTTGAAACATCATATACCATTAAAAGGCTGAAGAGAGTTTATACTCAAAAGGATACCTGAACAAGTCCCATGCGACCCACTATTCCGTTTCAGAGCACCTTTGGTAAGAATCTAACTTGCACATTTTAAAGGGGATAGGACAGAAATAAGGGATGAAAATGGATTCTCAGTCTCATGTTGAATGCACAAATGATATTTGTTTGGACATTTCTGAAATCTGATTGTGTTTCTATCCCACTGTCTTTAAAAGAATAAGACAAGTAGAGGCATCTCTGGTTAAGAACATCCAACCTATGAACACCCCTACATACAAATGAGCTTCCATAATATTAAATTCAGAAGTCCAATGTACATTTGTTCCTATGAATAACAGAACTAGTTCCCACTCTCTCCACTTATAGTAATTGTTCTTTATCATCAGCCTTGTGTGTTCTTAGTGCCATTCTTTACAAAACTTAATGTATGGTTATCATAGTGATTTATGTATTTTCTGACTTAAGAATAAAATCGATTATGAACATCTGTATAAATGGAACCTGTTAGTTGCCTGGGGACAACCTGTGCAAACATGTTACTTATAGCAAACAGCAGCAATGTACTTTAGCCACAAGTAATGATATTTTAAACTCAGTTTTGCACGCACAGATAAATATTACAACCATAAGACCTTGTGTTGCATTAAAAAGAAAAATGAGCATTGACTTAAGACAACAGGTTACTGAAGAAAATGTTAACTCAACTTCAGATTGCTCATTGGGACAAACAAATCACAAGGGTGCTAGACAGTGAAAATTCCAGCACAAGCCCCCAAAACTATGAAACTTCAAATATGTTGCATGGAACTTCCTCTTAAAATGGAGTAGAAATGGTGCACTGCTGAAACAGATGTCTTATGGACTCAGTAAGACAATGCAGACTGCTCAGATCTCACAGCTATTAGACAACCCCACAGTTATTAGAAGAAATGGCTAATTTCATAACAATAAAAAAATTCATGATTTAATTGTTAGTTCAAGTACAGACAAATGTTATTTTAGTTTTAAATTTATTTAAATTGCTTTGTTTTAAAGTTTGTGTACACTAAAGACATTAACAAACATTCAATCTCAGTGACTGTAGTACACCGGAGCAATTCTCACTAGGTGTCACACCAATTCCAGGAGAGCAGCCAGCCATTTCCATTCAGACAGGCCAAGTGAAGGCAAGCAATTAGCATGTGCTGGTGATTCAGTCACCAGAAGATCCAGTTCCTTCAACCCTTAGATTTAGAAAGGAACTAACCACACAAAAAACAGAAACTAATTACTGCATTGCTTAAGTTAGAATTTTCCATTTATCCGGCTTGTGGCCAATGAAACTTGCAACATAGGATACAAAAGGCTAACAGTTCTGGCTCCAGTTAACTACATAAACTGGTTTATCATCATGACTTAAGGTCTACTGATCCCTTAAAATAAATGTAGTTTCCAAAATCATGAATTATGAAATGGTCACCTTAGCTGGAATAAATGAAGGGACATGCATGTGTGCAACCATGAAAACAATTATACGACTATAGCATACTTGGAGAAAAAACTCAGACCTAATTAATGCTTTTGAATAAAAATGTACAAGCATTTCATTCCCTCAGTTTTGCTCAATTTAAAACTTCATTGACATGACAACTTTGCAATTCATTTTACAATCCCTTGGTTTCAGAATACTAAGCTAGACAAGGTTTTAATAAACTTGCATTTGATAGTCTTCCATTTCAAGCAATAGTCATTTGTTATTGATCAAGCTATATTTAAGTAAATTACTTACCAAAACTTGTTAAAGCCTGTTTCAATTCATTCTTGTCAATGAAATTGGAATTATCTCTGTCATAAGTTCGAAAAATGTTCTGCCAGTCATTTATATACTTCCAAAGACCCACAAATTCATTGAAATCCACTCCTCCTCTATTATTCCGGTCAAACATTCCTGTGTTTACAAAATTACATATTTTACTTTTCTTGTAATGACATTTAACTTGGAGCAATAAAAACACAAGAAAAAAGAGTAAGCCACTTGGTTCTGAGCCTCCTCTGCCATGTAATAAGATCATAGCTGATCCCATCTTGGCCTCAGCATTGCTTTCCTGCTCCCTTCACGTACAAGTTGTCCCCAGATTACTGCAAGGTTCTGTTCCTCATAAATCAGAAGAGTGGCCACGAACTGAGTTCCCAGGAGGCAGAAGATGTCTGCAGCCCCACAGCAGCTGATAAATCCATACCACTAGTATCCCAAAACCTCCTTTATGTGTACAGACTGTACATAAGTCAGGCATTCGTAAACCAGGGAGGAATTATACTCCTCAATTCTCCTGTAATTCAAATGCACCTCATTCTCTGGCTTGACTATATTTAATGCCTCTGCAACACTTTCAGGCAAAGAGTCACAACACCGAAAGAATTTCCTCTTCACTTGTTTTGAATGTGTGGCTGAGGAGTTGGTGCAAGGGATGGGGTTTCAGATTTGTGGATCATTGGGATCTCTTCTGGGGAAGGTATGACCT
>JARFYF010000084.1:84652089-84675022 GCA_030265395.1 Rhina ancylostomus | reverse complement strand
ACCCCGACCCACATGCCAACATCCCTCCGAGACTACGTTTGTCTTTGTCGGGAGGGGTGCACACTGAACAACACTGCAGTGGCCATACGAAAGGGCCATTTCAGGTCATCAAGGACAATGGGTCTACATTTGTGTTGGACATTGGGGGGCGTGAGGAGGTTTTTACAATTGACCAGCTGAAGCCGGCTCATTTAGAACTGGACCAACTGGTAGTGGTCCAGCCAGCACGACGCAGTGGCAGGCCACCCAAGTCATAGTTTATTTAATTCTGGTTTTTGTGACTGTATCGCCGGATCTGGTGGCAGGGGGGGAGGTTATGTAGCAACTTACCAATAATGAAACCGGCTCCCGTGATCGTCAGAGGCCCCGATCTAAGATGGCGCAGGGCACTCCTCCTTCGTTGGGCTAGGAAAGTCAACGTGCAGGAAGGTCACGTGACCCGCACGTGACGTCAGTGCGGGAACAGTTAGTATTAAAGGGGCAGTGTGCCCCAGTCGTTCATTTGACTCTTCAACTTCAATTATCTCATGTCTTTATTCAGCGTAGTTAACCGCTACAACCCTTTACAATCTTGCTTTGTTTTATACATATTTTAATTCGATTTTCTTTTAAAAAGAGCAAGCACCACAAACACCATTTGAAATGTCCACCAAACTATTGCTGAGTTTATGTTAAATGTACATTTGTGAACTTATTTTACAGAAGACAATTTCAATCAGAATTAAAAACCTTCTGCAAAATTATCCATTTTACTTCTGGATATGCACCTTAAACCCTGTACAAACGTGCATACATAAAAATACATTCCTCATTCTGTGTCTTCCAAAATGTGGCTTAATTATTTGTTCTCAAAATTGCTGACAAAAAGGCAAAAATACATACAAAGTTGCTTGTCAGTTTAACAGAGCTATAATTCTTACTGCATCATTAACAAGCTCACTAAAAGCAGTGTGGCCCTGTTTGTTGGGCCCAAAGTAGTTTCAAAATACTTTTAGTTACAAAAGTAGCGAAGCTACATCTACACTCTTGGATCTATTTCAGGTTCAAAAGACTACCAGATGCTCAGCTGACAAACCAAGGAGCTCAGTGAGACAATGTCTCTGCTGAACACACATCTTTTTAGCTAGTAGAGTCCACTCATTTTACAATTCACAGTCAGAAAAACTTGCACTGATTATTTTAAATAAAAATTATTCCAAGGATACTCAAGCTTACAATACAACTTTCCATAATACTTTCTAGATGCTTCCCAAGAGTTGCTATAGCAAGGTCTACTGTATACATTAACTTCCAAAAATGAACATTTCACTTTACTAATTTTGCCAATGTTAAATTTTGTGCCGAAATATCTTTGAAGATTGGCTTAAAATTAGGACCAGGATGAGCTTGGTTTTGGCACAAAGTTTCAATAACCGTCTGTTTCATTTCCCTGCTGGCATCTCCCCTCATCGCCAGGAGGGCTGTGATGTGTTCTTCCCTGTGGAGTAACAGTAAAGTTTCTAAATTATAAAAGGTTCATTGGAAAATGTTTGCTTTATAGTTACGTTATTAGCTTGTGCATTGCTCATAGTTAAGCAGGAAGAAAAACAGCCATGTTACAAGTTTTTTTTTAAAAACAAATACATTGCATAATCTCCCGGAAGCCAAGAACCCAAGTAGAGGATGGTCTTCAGGTGAAGTGGTATCAGAGGACTGGGAACAAATAAACCAAAGTTCATAACCATGACCCAGTTTCCTTTACAGTCTTTATGGTCAATTACAACTTCCTATGCTCATGTTTAATGAAAGCTGGCCGGCTCCAATTTAAAGTTCTTGCAAAAATAACACTTACACAAGCTGGAAAATCCAATTTCATCATGAAACACAAGTTTCCCCACAAATTGTTCAAGGAAATTTAGATTGGAAAATGTTCAATCCCAATGAAGATTTAAAACAGAATTCATTCACTCACCTTATAACATGACCTCTATATAAAGTTCTGAATTCAAATTCCTCTCCTGGAATTTAATCTATGGGGAGACACCAGCCGTTACTCAAGGAGGTGCTGCACTGTGGATGATGAATGACCTGCCTGGCTTTTCCAGTGGTTTAGGTGAACACCAAACATTAGCTGTTCCTTCACACTGTATTTGAAATTTAAATGTAGTCTCTCCTTTTGACTACAGTCAGAGACTGGAAATTCACCAAGGTTGCTAACTCAGTGAAACTCAGATGCAATGATATTTAGAATAAGAATTTCTTGAGCATTAGTTTTAGCTAGATACCATTCTCACTTCCAACATAGCAATAGAATGGGAAAGTACAGCTTTATTTGAACTTAATTTTTTTCCAATATATTTTCCCATTACATTTAAATTCCACCCTTCTATCTCAGATCTTGCCAAATGTGATTGCATAAATACAACATGAAAGGAAATTTTCATCCCAGGGGTGACAAGACTTTAAAAAAAAAGCTTTTCCACAAAGGTCATGCATTAGTATTCTAGAATAGGAACAGGGCAAATTCACTGTCTATGACTGCTATCAATGCCATTCCATCAATGGATTGTAAGTGGTGTAACTTTAAGTGTGTATTTGAAAGAGGATTTCTACCTTTTTACAAAATGAAATGCCACATCTCTTAAGGAATCCTGCTAATGATTTTATATAATCAGTCATGTTTTGAATATTACATAGCTCTGGAAGTCAATCTATGGCTCCACCAGTAAAACTTATCAAATTCATCAACCTGAGCGAGAGCCACCACCTGTAATGTGCGACAGCCTTAAGCTGCTGTTCCCCATGATATTATGCAACAGAACTTTTTCCTTGATGACACATTTAACAAAAAGACTAACCTGAAGTCAGGAAATTTATTAACTAACGTAGAGACCTCAAGACATAATAAAGATGGATCGGTGAGCTTTAAGACTTCAGCTAGAGCTGGGATAGCATCACACAGTAGATCAGCATCTTCTCCAAAACCCTGCAGGTAAAAGAACTATTGAATATCTTCTATACAAACTTAAAATATAGTTATGTAATACATTATACTCATATTTTACACCAATTTTCCTTCAGGTCTCCACAGGGACAAAGCGAAGGACAAGACATTTTTTCCATCTGTGCTTCCACCACTATCCCTGGCAGCCCACTCCAGGCACCTATCACTCTGTGTAAAAAAACTTGCCCCACACATTTCCTTTAAACTTTTCTCCTCTCATTAAGTCCTCCAGTATTTCTAGTTTTTATTGTTTTACCGATTTCTGAAGATTATGGTGGAGAAATAGCACCCCCTAAGGAAAAGGGTCAGAATCAGTGACAGCAACTTCTGAATTTTCCACATTTAACTGCGTGTGCATACTCCAGAAGTTGCTATCAGATCTCTTCTGTTGCTGATAACTGATTCTGCAGAAGTTTGCATCGGGAACATGATGTGCGAATTCAATCATTGGAAAGAATTTGTGTGAACATATTCTGAATTCTCAACATGTAGCCCCAGCAAGTTTGTGAACTGGTCCTTTGAGTTTATTCTCCTAGCTGTACATTTAACTGCACATTTTAATTACTCCCATTTCTTTTTCTTGTACATTTAAATGTAAAATAAAGAAATGGCAGTAATTAAAAAATTAAAAATCTTAAACTCTTACCATCTGCACAATTATCTCATGGAGCTTATAACATTCAGAAATATCATTGAAATTGTGGAGAAAACAAAGCACTTACTGCTGAAAGTTTTTTAAACAAGAACCGAAACTGCTCTGCATCTTTTATAACTCTCTCAGCCCCTTCTCTGCGTTCATCCAAACCTTTGAACGTGATCCTTCTTTGCATCATAGTTCTGATATACTCCACTACAACCCTTCTGTGAGCTTCTATTGTTATGTCCTGTACAAAAAAAATGTTTTTGATGTTATGAACCCCTCAAAAGGAAATTGTCAGAAATTAAACAACAGTAATTCAATCTACAAGTGAAAGTTAAAAGCAAAAATTTTTTTCTGCATTTCACCTACAGCATAGTGTTAAGGTTTTGAAACATTCCTCATGAAACAAATCATTGAATTACTCTACAAATAAATTAAGTTTTGCTTAAGCTGAAACCTATCCTATTAACATTCACTGTCAGAAACTTGACCCACTTCTAAAACATTGGGTTTTTGTTTAAAAACTTTTCCTGTTCTCTGAAGACATATTCTTTGCAAAGAGGGAACTTGAGTTAACCAGTCAAAAAACCTGAACTGGCTTTGCTAAAACTAGTTTGAAAATGATTATTGTAGAATTCCACCAGAAAAAAAATGTAACTTTATTAATTATCTTTTGTTGCTTTCACATACTGCAATGTATTTCTGTAAAAACGTGAACCACTGTTCTGAAGAGATTAATGGTAACATAATGAATATAGATGAACGGTGAGAACATAGTTTTCCAGAAGTTAACTTTTCAGCAGAGGCAATGAAAAGAAACTATTTTAAGTTATAGATTAACTTTTTACCTTGCTGTATGGTCTTTTAATTTTAGCAAAGTCATTGAAATAATCCTCTACGGTAACACAAATGATATCCACAGCATTAGACCCAGCAAGCCATTTTCTGGTCATCAACTCTTGAAGATGAGGCTGAAATGAAAAAAAGTGCATCTTAGCATTGCACAGCCACTGAGGATGCAATCAATCCCATCCTATACTTGGCAGATTCCTGCAGTCGAGGAAATAAACATAAAACATAAACATCTTAAATGCAAATATTCAAAATCCAATGGCTGTCAATCTGTGCAACACATAGATTTTCATTATGGGCTTTGAATCAGAATCATGCAGCAAAGAAACAGGTCCTTCAGCCCATCATGTCCATTGTACCCATCTACACTAATCTCGTTTAACCACATATGAATATCGGCAGAAATTATGAGACAGCTCTCTGCTCTAAGCCCACTTAATCAAGCAAATGGGACCATTGCTTAACTTTTCATCTGAAAGATGGTACCTCCCACACTACAGTATTTCCTCTGTATTATAAGCTTTCATGAAGAAATATGCCTTGGCAAATGGAGTTTTAAATATGTATTTTGGTAACAGAGTATCACTCAGCCCTTAAGCCCTTCCTAAAATTCATACAACATTTTGTTTCCAACTGAAGGGATATTTTGTGTACACCAACCTCTAAATCAAGGAATACTTCATCTAGCAGATAGGCACATCCATCTTTGGCAATAATATCCAGAGTTCCCTCTATTGTTGGCTGATTACCATAATGTTCTTCTTCCATCTCCATCTCAAATTTTGTGTATTTCCTCTTTAAACTGTTGAGAGATTCTCTGCAATATACAAAATGAACTTAAGTGATTACATTAACTATGTTGTTATATAAATACACATTGTCATTTAGTTAAGACTCCTCTCCCCTCTACTACCACCCTCCCCACCACCAAACCCAACTACTGTTGGGCATAAACAATGCTCTAAACATCCAATTCAATAATAAATCAATACCAATAGTTGAACTTGTTCATTTCATTCTTATTGTTAAGATCTGTTTAATTGTTAAAAGTTAAATAAACTCTTTAAAGATCAACAAACCTATTAAAAATCCAGAAGCATTTCTAAATACTTCTGCACAGACTCCCAGAAATATTACCATTCTGCAGAAAGGCAGTACTGTTAGTTAAACTTCTGTGGACCTCCTTAGTATAGTTTAAATATAAGCATTACAACACCATGTATTAGTCACCATGTAATACTAATTAAATAAACTGTTTGATGGCAGCTGTGCCATTAAAAGAAACAATTCATTCCCAAATACTGTTTTGTAAAGAAGTAAAACTGTGCACTTACTTGAAAGTTTGGCAGTTGTTAACAACTGCAACCATATATTGAATGTAGAACTGAGGATGTTGACGATCTTTCAGGTGATCATCTTTATATAGCGTCACTTCTTCCTTGTACCTGGCAAGAAGCAAAGTCCATTATTTCACTATTTAGGCAAATTTGCATTTATGTAATTCAGACATATTCCAACTGCTGCTTCTTTCAGAAATAAGAAGTCTCCAGTCCTCCTCTCTCCTCTTACTCCAAAAGCATTTGCTTCCACCTTTAAAAGACAAATTCTCTTTTTGAAAAATTATTTTATTAAAATGTTATTTCTCACCACCCCGCCATGTCCATTTTGAAAGGTATACGATTCTCGAGGCAACAGAAACAATCTGCAATCAGGTATCCTAAAATATCACTCCAAACAGCAGCTGCAACAGTAATCATAACTTCAAGTTTTTGTTGAACACATTAGATCTTTTCAACCCCATGTACTCAATGTACAGTTTAGCCATTAAGCATGGCCATAAAACTATTTACCACAAAATTTCAACATCAAAAACATCTACAAAAAAATCTATGCATAGTTCATCAATTTGTTTTTGGTGCATTAAACTGGAAGGAAGAGGTTTATCGTTTACTGATGGCATCCTACTTTTAAAGTCAAATGTTTGGATGAAAGGAGTGTAGGAGTGTCACAGAAAAGGGGACCCAGACTTAGTTGCGATTTTAAAATTTCTACGTCACTTCTGGCAGTGTTTGGAAGCATTAGTCCTCCAATTCTGGCACAGCTAACCATGCAGGAAGTTACTGATGCTTTGATTGAGATGTACTCTACTCCATTCACAAATATATTCAGATTATTGCACCAACTCATAACCTTCTCTACAATGAGGTGGTAAAGAAGAATTGGCTACACACACAAATCCATGCACTCTACTAAAATGAAAGCAGTATGGTTACCATGGTTCTCAGTCACTCAAGTCTTTCAAAAATCTGACATCTCAGGAAAATTCAGCAGATCTGCATCATAGCAGATGTTATAGAAGGATTACTTTAACTCAATACCTCCATGAATTCAAGAAATTCTAGTTATGTTGAGATCAACCTAATCTGCAAGAGACATTGATATAATTCCCATGAAAATACCATTTTCCATTCTCTTTCCTGGTATGAACAGTGTCACATTTGAGAGCTAACAAAGGCAGACATAAACTACAGGAAATTGGGAATCATTTTTGCAGGTATCAGCTGAAGACCAGAACCAAAACTATGTTTAGCTCAATCATTCTTAAAAGGTCTCTCTTTATTGCACATGTACTCACCTGCTCAAGAAAGAGTTCATTTGCTGAAGGCACAATGTTAGCACCTTAAGTTTCAGATCATCACTGATTTGAGCAGCCACCTGTAGATTTTGTTCAAACATCTAAAACAGAACATGAGTGCATATCAAACATTCTACATATTTCCAAACTTTATGGCTCCAAAAATCAGTAGCAAAACAACTATTTACCAATATGAAGAAATTGCTGGCCTGTGCAAGCACAAGTCTGAATAGCAGGACCATATATACCTTTCATTTATACTTTCATGTATAAAGTATTCATTTATACTTTCCTGTCCTCGTACAAGCACATCAGACTGCACTGGATAAGGTGCAGAAAAGATTCCCCAGGATGTTGCCTGGGATGGAGTGTTTCATAGATGAGGAGAGACTAAATAGGGTGGGTTGTTTCCCTTGGAGCAGAAGGGGCTGAAGGTAGACCTAATAGAGGTATACAAAATTCTGAGGGCCATGGATAAGGTAGATAAAAGGAAAGCCTTCCCCATGGCAGAACTTTCTAAAACTAGAGGCCATAGACTGAGAGGAAGGTGTAAAAGATTTAGACGAGATCCTCTGAAGAACTTTTTCACCAGAGGGTACTTTAAATCTGGAACACATTGTCTGAGTTTAAGCAGAGGCAGATAACTCTCACAACACTGAAGTATCTAGATGAACACTTGAATGACCAGGTTATGGCCTAAGTGCTGGCAAATGACATTTGTATATATGGTTGACGTGGACATGGTGAGCCAAAGAGCCCATTTCCGTGCTATACAAGTCTGACGGACACAATATGCAGGTATACTTGATATACAAAACAAACTAATTCCTTAACATTACCAACAGCATTAGTGACCAAAATGTTACATGGCAAAGTAAAGGCAGAAGTCCATGAGAATCCCACAAGGATTCCGAAGCACTTGTGAAATGCACAACAGAGAAATGACAATAATGAGCAGTGATATGGTTCAGGTTTGCTCTGCAAAATGAAATACAAATATGGAAATGAGCCACTCTATTTTAAAATGGGCATGCAAGTTTTGAAAAAGCCTGAAATCAATTAGGACCAGCCTAACTTGACTAACAAAATGCTACCAGAGAAGAAACAGAGGAACACAAGAAACAGATGCAGGTGTGAGCCACAAGTCCCCTTATGTCCCCTCCACCATCCAACAAGTCAGACTAATCTCCTTCACTCTTCCTTCCTGCCCAACCTCCGTATTCTTTGATTCCCAAGAATTCTAAAATCCATTGATTCCAGCATTGAATATATTCAATGACAGAGGATCAAAAGCCCTCTGGAGTGGATATACAAGCCTCTGAGTAATTAAATTCTTCCTGTCCTCAGTTCTCATTATCCAATCCCTTATCTTCAGCTCCTGCTCGAGATCGTGGCCATGGCAAAGTGCCACTTAAACCGCATTAGAATCTTGTTTCAATGCAATCACCTCTCACTCTTACAAACCCCAGTGCTCGCCATGTTTATAACTGGTTGCAGCTTAAACACTTCTAAGGTATTAAGATAAAAATTGAATATTGAGTATTTGCACCAAGTATAAATGAGGAAGTTTAAAATACCTGAAATACAATAGCTGGCAGTGTGGTTTGATAGTATCCATCCTGATCCGCTTCCGGCTCTTGTTCTTTTTTCCAATCCTTCTTGTCAGTTTCAAGTGCCTTCCGTAGCCATCCAATAATATTAGACTATAAAATGAAAATTCTTATTATTTTGCTATTTCCCTTGGACAAGCTGAAGCATGAATAATGGATCAGAGACAAGCCAAGGATAACCAATGCAGCAAAAACTTAAGAACAGAGAAGAGATCTGGAGTAGGAGGTGATCCTGACCAATAAACCTGCTCAGTAGCTTTCAAGGATTTAAAGTTAAAACATAACACACTAACTGGGATTACAAAATTCTCAAATGAAGTTACACACTAAACATCTTTAATTAAGCTGAAGATTAATCAATGAGTAAAAACTTTAAAAGGGCCAGTTTGATCCTTAGTTCCTAATCTATGTAAACAGCTGACATTGTAAGTAAATCTCATCTTAAAATTTGCAAAAGCTAAAAAGAAAAAGTGGAGAAAAGATTCAGCTGGAAGGTTTCAGAAAGATTCATTATGCTAGTGCAACCGCACACACACACACTTGACAAATTAAACCCACACAAGAGGCAACACAATGCTGGTCATAAATGTACAACTGAATGCAGTCAACTTTAATGAGAATTTCAGAATGACTGTATAAAAATTCAATACCAGAGATTTTCTCTTGCTGGTGAAAAAATGTTACAGTGAAACATGATTAATAACCACTTCCCAATTGTTTCATGTGACTGCAGAAATTCATTCCGAATTTTCCTGTTGTGAACCACCCTTGCACCCCTAATATGATTTCAAGATGCATGGGTGTGATGTCATTTCTCAAGCAATACTCCTTCTGGAACACTGCAGAAGAATTTCGTCCAAATTATCCCAGGACCTATCATTGATGGTCCTTCTGGCACAACTAGATCTTCTCACTCTAACGCAGGATTGGATCCCTATCAAATTAAATTCTTTCTTTATCTTTCATACCTCTGACACCACCACTTGATATTACCCTTGACTTCCACCCCATCTTGAGACCCAGCCTCCAAATTGGTTACAGACCTAAACACCCTTTCCCTATCCTCAGCCACAATCCTGGTCCCTCCCCCACCCCACCTCCCATCTTTGTCTAGCATAATTTTCCTTTATAGTCAATTCTAGTTAACCATAGTGTGATTTTCCAAGCGCACAATTGATTTTAATCCAAAATTATCTGAGAATTTCCTTAACTATCTTGACATCAGTAGTTTATTCACTTAACGGGTGAAGGAACATTTAGTGAAGAGCCAGCCTGTTTAAGAAGTTGCTGCACAAGTCAAAATTGCAATTCAAAGATTTTATGCATATATCTTCTAGGTGCCCAGAACACAATTGCCGGTCTACACACCAAAATTAAATTTATCTCCCATTAAAGATATTAAATAACCAGCAAAACAGCATTTTTCCACGTTAAAGATGGAGATCTCTTAAAAATAAAGGTGCAGTATCATTTTACTTGATTGGACATTAGAATGGTTGTCAGTTAAACTTTTATGGTCCATACATATCAATTTTGTACCTTTGTTAGATTTATATAAAGGTCAAATTGTGTATTTGCTCCTTCATTCAGACTTTTGACTAAACAGCAAAATATGGAAAATATAATGATAAACCTTTCATCTTTTTAGTATGAGTAAAAGCAGAGGTTTCACTCCACTGCCCTTTGCTTTTTAGAAGCTCTACTTACAGTAAGAGTTGTCATGTATTTGCTGAGAAGCATATTGGCCACATCATTTGAAAGTAAGGGTTCCAGGGTCTTCACTTCTACTTCTGGAGCAAGATCTGGGTGTCCCATCATATCCTCACTATACAGAAAATATATCGAAATGCAAAACACAATTCAAGTTAGCAACTAAGACCAAAGGTAAAGTTCAACAAGCTATTGCTAGCAAAATTTAGCAGCTTACTATGACAGTCGTACAAATTTAGATTGAATCTATAGTACTCTAATTAGTTTTGAGCATCCCACTTCAAGAAGGATAAACTGGTCTTTGAAAGAGCACACTGTAGGTTTTCTGGTTTAATAGGAACACACCTAACTTTCCTCTCCTCCACCCACCTATTAGCTACCTATTTCTGCAATTTGCTGACTCTCTGATAAAGTGGGCCAAAACAGAAGTTTGCCATACTAGAATAAATTACAAGAGAAAAGTTACAGTCTTATACAATGCACAAGGAGAGATTTAATCAAGGTGTATAATACTGCAAGGCCTAGACAGAAAGGACCCATTCTCCTTAGTAGAGAGTTCAGTGATAGAGGACATAAATTTAAAGTTAATTGGTAGAAACAGATGAGAACTGAGAAAGACATTTTGTTTTAAATGCAGAGACTGGTTGGGAGATGGGCAAGGGAAGGGGGTCTGGAATTAATTACCTAAAGAGTGGAACGGAAAACTGCAAAACATTTAAGTGGTACCTGAATGTGCTGAGGTGGTGTAACCTACAAGACTATTGACGGAGAGGTGGTAAGTGAGATTCATCCAAATGGACCATGTCCTTTGGCCAGCATGAACATGATGAACTGAACGGTGTCCTACTGTACTGTAAATATGATTTGATGTTAAATACCGCTAAATCAAATTCTCACCTCTGATATGTATTTAGAACCCAAGTCAAAAGTGAAACAATTTCATTGGCCTCCAGATCCTCAGATGCAAGTTCTTCCACACGTGCCACTAGAGCCTGGTGATACAAATTCTGAAGCCTTCTGAAGATGTTGTAGTGAGGGGGAAAACACTGCACCATCAAGTTCTTCATGACCAGCAAGTCCTCAAGAACATATTTGCGTGTGAGCTCTAAGTGACGCACAAGCCACATTTTATCTAATTCTCGTGTATCAGACTGACTGGCTTCAATTCGATTAGCAACAGTCTGTTCTAAAACGGCAAACAATTTGTTTTTCCACTCTTTTGGTCTGCCAGGAGGAATGAACCCAGTCTGCTTCTGCCGGTCAAGCATTTTCTTATCAATTTTTTCTTCTCTCTCAATGATTCGAATCATTGAGACAAGTTGGGCTGGATCACTGCGGACTGTCACTGAGGATCTTTGCACCAGCATCCAAATCTGCTTGCCCATTTGCTCAGAGAGATTCTGCACCTCAGTGAAATAGGCCTGAATTAGTTTCATATCATGCATATTCTTGCTATCCATACGATATTGCTCATACATTAGATCATCACGGGAGCACTCTAGGTCCATCAGCTTTCGGTGGGCTAAAAGCAGTTCTCCGCGTTCAATTAGCTCATAGGCCTCCTGCACAATCTCTGGAACTGAAAGCCAGGTAAGTAATATTAGCTGTTGTGTTATCACAGGATTAGCAACAATATTGATTTAAAACATTATTAAATGTTCAAAAGCATCTTCTATTAATGATCATAATTTCAAAATTGTTTACAACATTTGTGATTACTACAGTTAAGAGAGCTCATAATTTGAAGAATGGACATTTTAAAGCAAAACTCTGAAGCTAATCGACCAAATGGACTGGTTCTGCAGTGCTAGTCTATATGATGTTAAATTTTTAAAAAATAATAAACTGCAGATATTGCCCAAATTAATTTAGATAAATGTGAGGTGTTGCATTTTGGAAAGTCAAATCCAGATAGGACTTCCACTGTGAATGGCAGGGCCCCAGGGAGTGCTGTGGAACAGAGGGGCCTTGCAATGCTATAATCATACAGGGTCCTGGTGAGACCATACCTGGAGCAATATGTGTAATTATAGTCTCCTTACCTAGGAAAGGAAACATCAGCTACAAAGGGAGTGCAGCAAAGGTTCATCACATTGAGTCCTAGGATGGTAGTTCTGTTGTACAAGGACAGAATGGGTTGACTAGGCCTATATTCACTAGACTTTAGAAGAATGAGTGCAGATCTCATTGAAACATTCAAAATTCTGATAGGCTGAACAAACTGGATGCAAGGTTCATATTTTCCTTGGTTGGGGGTTCTGTAGTGAGAGGTTACAGTCACAAAATACCGGGCAAAGCATTTAACACTGAAATGAGAAACTTCTTCACTCATTGGGTGGTGAACCTATGAGATTCTCCACCACAGTGGAGCCCAAGTCACTGAATAGATATAAGAATTAGATAGATTTCCAGATGCAAAAAGCATCTAGGGGTAGGAGAATATTATGTTAAAACAGAGAATCGCCTGTGATTGTGTTGAATGGTGGGGCTTTCTCAAGGGGCCAAACAGACACTAATGCTCCTTTTTTTTAAAAAATGTTTTTATGACAATAACCAAAGTTCCTACATTTAAGGTACAAGACCACAATGGAAAAGGGAACAATTTTTATACAAAAATTCATAATAATCTGGAATTACTTGATTCATGGAAGGCTCATGGAAACAAATTCAATAGTAATTGATTAAATGGATCTGAATATTTACCTAGGGAAAAGACCTGTGGGTAACTGGGATTATTTGGGCCCTTTCAAAAGGATGGGCCAAATACCCTCTTTTTGTGTGAAGTAATTCTCTGATGATGTACTATATGCAGAACAAAACCTGAATGGCTCCAAAGTTCAACTACAAAGACCTGATGGACTTCTGATGTTTGTTGAGTACAGAATTACTACATTACATTTTAAGATAAATATGCTTAAGAATTCATCCTTGAAGTGACTCTCAGAAGGCATAGCAATGCAAAAAACTGTGGGAAAATAACTGCTGCCTTACAGTAGCAAGAGTGCAAAAAAAAACTTTTCTTTCAGTGATTCTAATTAGGTCACAGTCTTCCCCAGTTAAATGTGGAAAATGCATCTTATGCTATTTTCCAATAATTACTTGTTCCTAAATATTGTTTATTAACCAGTGAATCATATTCACCCATTGGTGCTCATCGGAACAATATTTTGACACTGTTTAGATTTTGTACTTTGTCTTTACTAATTAATGCTCTGAGACATTGAACACAGCATTTCTAAGGCTTTTATATCATGTGTGGTTCAATTGTATGGGTTAACCAATTGCCATTTTAAAGTTGTATAAAGCTATAAGTACATGAAGTAATTAAAAATTCCTGCACCTACATTTGAGAGTGTCAGCTGGGACTCACTTGCAACAGTCTCATCAAGTTAGAAAGTTCAAGTCCCACTCCAGGGTTAAGCACAAAAAATCTAAGCAGACACTCCAGAAGTATACCAAGGAAATTCTAAGTTGTCAGAGGTATTTCATTTGAGATTA
Source organism: Rhina ancylostomus (assembly GCA_030265395.1). Classification (NCBI taxonomy): domain Eukaryota; kingdom Metazoa; phylum Chordata; class Chondrichthyes; order Rhinopristiformes; family Rhinidae; genus Rhina; species Rhina ancylostomus. The sequence goes on along the minus strand of JARFYF010000084.1, from coordinate 84,661,094 downwards.
ATTGGCCTGTGTCTTGGCCAACATTTATCCCTCAGCCAATGTCACTAAAATTGATTTTCATTGTATTGGTGCTTGTAAATTGGCTGCTGGGATTACAATAGTGACTATACTTCAAAACTATTTCATTTGCCATATAGTGTTTAAAACATATTGACATCATCAATGTCATTTGAGAAATATAATTCAGTTTGATAAAATTGTTCACTGTCAAACTTACAACCCAAAGTGCTTTCACCCTGAAACTATTCCACTGCCAACCCCCATCTGCCTTTTCACCTGAACTATCATTCAAGAACCATTAGCAAAAATCCAAATGATAGGAATTACCCGAGAAAATGTTTTTCAGGTTTTCGACAGCAGCTGCCAACTGGCTATGCTGAACCACAGCATCTTTCACATCCTTCAGGTTCTCTATAGTATTAATGCTCTGTCTCCAGTCCTTACTGACATCTGCCAAGGAATGTTGAATGTCCTTAACATCATTCAAAGCATTGTGAAGCTGACTGAGCCCCGTCCGTACTCCATCCAACTGGGACTGGATTGCTGCCTGAAAGACAATTATAAAGAAATGTATGTAAGACTGCATGACAGAAACAAAACTAATTCCAGAAGCTCCTGGGAAAAAAATTCAAAGCTTGAAGCAGCCAACATAATCAAAGACCCCACCCACCCTCGTCATTCTCTCTTCTCCCCTCTTCCATCAGGCAGAAGACACAGGAGCCTGAGGCCATATACCACCAGGCTCAAGGACAACTTCTATCCCGCTGTGAAAAGACTATTTAACGATTCCCTTATATGATGAGATGGACTCTTGAAGTCAATCTACCTTATTCTGACCTTGCACCTTATTGTCTACTTGCAATGCACTTCCCTGTAGCTGTGACACTTTACTCTGTATTCTGTTATTGGTTTTACCCTGTACTACTTCAATGCACCATGCAATGAACTGATCTGTTTGAACTGTATGCAAGACAAGTTTTTCACTGTACCTTGGTACAAGTGACATAATAAACCAATACCAATAAGTCCAGTTTCTGAACAATGCTATATTCCCATGACTGATATGGTAGACATACTATTTAACATATTTTGAAATCCACAGATTTGAAAACCACATGAGAGCTCCTATTTTCTGTGCACGGCTGTGGTTTAAATTTTGAACATATACATTTGGAAGGTTAAAACCATAGGAAATTCTACTCTGAATCATTTTTCTCTGTTCATCTGCAGAGCCACAGCTGATACATGTATATTAGCAGAAACATTCCGTTTCCACGTTATAACTTCTACCACATGAGATTTAGAGCTAAGCAAGTTCTTGATCATGGATGCATTAAATATCAATGATGCAGCATTGAAAAGATACAGACCTCAAAATGAAGATCATTTAAGATTTAGATTAATTATCTTCAACATAGTTCGTATTGTAAATAGATGGATAAAAATGGCAACTTTCACTATGCAATTGTCATTGAAAATGTTCCTATCTAATTAAGACTGCAAATCCTTCTGTAGAACAATTACTGAAATATTTAAACTTTATCCTCCTAAAGTATCTTTTAAGTGGAAGGAGTTTGCATCATTTATAACTTAATTAAAATTAGAAAATATATTTATTACTTAAACAAAATGTTAAAAACAAGGCAACTTCAGCAGAAAAGAAGAAACCCAATCTGTTACAATATTGGAATAGCTTTAAGAAATATCTGTATTGAAGGCCTGGACTTATTGCTTTCAGTCAATGTTGCCCCTGCAGTGGAAGATAAGTCTTCAAGTTGCCAAATTTGACACAGGAAATTGACTAGTTATCAGTAAAATTGCTGTCTACACAGCAATACAAAAGACACATTGGAGGATTTTTTTTTGAGTTATATGCAAATGGATGTTTCCTCTTCATTTGGTGTACATACCTTTAGCCTGGCTTCCACAGAGGCCTTCTTCCGAGCTTCTCGCCTGCGATACTGCTCCACTTTGTCCAGTTGATCAGGTCGTTGAAGCATTCCAGCCACTCGTTGTGCAGCTGTCGACACAGCTTCCCTATCAGTTTCTTCCATGTTCACAACGTCTACTGCAAGAGCATTTAAGTCCTTTGGGATATTTATTTAAGTCAAATTATATTTTACCCGTTCTAACATTTANNNNTATTTCATGCCATTTCATTTAATTTTTTGATTGTTGCATATCTCACAATGAAAAGGAAGCTTTTGATGATTGCCCAGTTGGCTCGGCACCAACGGGTAGACCTGTCATTTGCACTGATACCCAACAAGCCAACTTGAAAAAGCAAGGTAGACTACTTGTGATAGTAACAAGTAACATGGCTATCCATGTGGGAAAAGTGTTATGTGACCATTTGGGGGGAAAAGAGGGTGTGTATTCTGTTTCAAAATCAAAGTGGGTAACATGAAATAGGAGTCAAAGTGATGGTTTCTGCATGTATCAGGCATCTAGCTGAAAGAATATACACACAGTTACCAAACCTACAACAGACAACCTGCTCCTACTCAGTGTCAATAACTCTTTTCAGGCAGGCAAATCAGTGATTGGAAAGAACCCTCTAAATTTCTCATCCTCCCCAAATGCCAACTTCAAGACAATACTTCCCTACAAAGCAAATTCATAAGCAGAGGACATTTTCACTTTCACACAACACCCTCTGCAATTTTGCCAAGCACAAAGGAAGAATCAAAGAGATTTAAAGAGCATCATCAATAGGATGCTTACACCAGCTGAAGTGCCTTCATGAATTCTATCTCAAGTTTATTCAAGACTGACTTCACCAAATTTTTGGAGACAGCAGGGATGCTGCCAAGTCCAAAAGAACCCAACCATGTGTGTCAGGTTGAGGTCAAGTCAGGTGCTTATTCTGTTATGACATTCAGGCCGGACCATACCATTCCAGGCTGCCTTGGAACTTCATTCAAGTCAAGATGATTTGCATGGCATTATGGCATTTGTGGAACATACCTGAAATAGATATATTTCCAACAATAATTGGTTTAGACCAGGAATGGAAATTTTGTGGGCTCTGGATAGAATCAGGTTTTAATTTTATACACGATTACACCTCTCCTAAGAAAATCAGAAGGTATAGGGATTGGTTACAAAAGCAGACAAAACAGAGGATCAGCCATGTTATTGAATGGTAGAGTTGGCTGGACGGTACAGCTTATGCCTGTTTATATTCCTTAAATTCCCAAATAACAAAAAAATGCTGGAGATATTCAGCAGATTACACAGCATCTATAGAAAAAGAAATGGAGTTAACATCTATGATAGGGTGGAGACCAAGTTGTCTGGAGGACACAATGATTTTGGAGCTACCTAGTTAGAGATACGAGGACAGAGAGAGGAAAAATAAAGCAGAAGAACACATTGGAACCATGAGAGACAGAACACATCAGTTGTGGGAAATATGAAACAAAAGAATGCTTGTTCAATTGTGGAAAGTCATCTACTGGATAAGAATAAACAGCAAATCAGCCGCACGAGACTGCTGCATAATTGAAAAGCTGACCCAGTCTTGGCGTCAGCACCTCCCTCTACCCATTCTCCTTTACTACCTTGAAGTTCAAATGTCTGTCAATCTCCAGCTTGAATATATTCAATGACTTTGCCTCCACAGCTCTCTCAGGTAAAGAATTCCAAAAGGTCACAACCCTCAGAAGAAATTCCATGTTAAATGGGGATCCCTTATTCTGAAACTATGTTCCTTAGTTCTAGATATCCCCATGAAAGGAAATATCTTCTCTATTAATCATCCTCAGACTTGTATGTTTTGACAAGCATAAACTCAACTTCTCTTTGTACATCAACCCCTTCATCCCACACCACATTCTTGGTCCCATTTCATCCACATCCTGCAAAATTGTATCAAAACCTCCATTCTTTTACATTCCACATTCCTTACAATAAACTAATTATTTGCCATATCTGTGTACCAATCCTTTGCGTTCAATGCACCAGGACTTGTAGATTCCTATGTACTACAATATCTTGTAATCCCATCCTATTTAAATAGAAACTTGTTTTTCATTTTTCCTTTAAAACCCAGATAACTTCAAATTTTCCCACATCATATTCCATCAGGCAATTTCATGTCCAATCAATTAAATTTTCTACATCCCTTTGCAAACTCTGTGTCCTCCTCAAAACTTGTTAACCATTCTATATTTCTTTCATCAGTAAATTTGGCTACAGTACATAATCATTGTAGGTACGTTCTTTCAATTCAACATTATCCTTAACTCCTTTAGTTAGCCCCAGTGGTGCACAAGACATTGGATGAAATAGGACAATATAGAAAGAAAGCAATTTTTCAAATCCAGCAGTTTGCATTCTACAGTACAGAAGTACTTGGGAACCATTCTTAAAGATTAGTACATGATACATGACTGCACTCACCCAATCTACCCATGTCACATGGATAAATTGTTTATCAATTTTTTTTCTTGCAACCTAGTGTAAAAATAAATGCCTAATTCCATGATTCATCAGCAAGATGATTTTATATAACTGTACAATTAAGCTGAAGGAAAATTCATCTCTCTCATTCACTTCTCTATTACAAACATTAAATTCCACATATTGCTACAGAGTTAGTATACCATTATAGGCATCATAAAGCTCAGAATGACCTCTGCAAATAACACCTTTGCACTATGGTTTAAGGCCAAAAAACTCTCAACTGTGAGTCATTGACTATAATTTTTTTTAAAAGATAACATTTTAAGATGCTGTTCACTTTAGTAATTTCAAGTAACTCCAGAGATCCACATGAATTAATTTTTATATAAGTCTTGCACTGGTTTAAATCAAACAAGGTATAATATCTGCAATACGTCACACTCACTTCAGTTTTCTGCTAATTTCTGGAGACTTCTGATGCTTGAGATTCAACCTGCATTAAAAAAACAAACATCATTTAGTTAATGCAATAGAAAGTTTGAAATGCATGTCACTTATCCTCTTTTTTTTGCTTCCAAATCTTGATTGTGCCAATGATGTACATGCTTCCTTCCAGCACCCTGTATTTAAACTAAGAAGCCTCACTCCATCTCCTCTTATATTCATTATTTACTAAACTCCTACAATATTCTGGCTTTTAAAGATTAAGCCCAAAATCAATGAACTACCAGTTTTACTCTTAACCTTTTAATCTTGTTGTACTATACCAGCTTTTGCCCATTTCCCATCAAGCAATGCATTGAAGCACATAATATATTAATGAAAATATTACATGCTTGATGGATGCACGTCTTGCTTATTGTTTGATGGCAGGAGTGTGTGCTGCTATTGCTTCATTCTTCCCAGTCAGCTCAGAGTCATAGATGCAAATTACAAAGAATTATAGGCACAACTGCCGTAACGCCAAGCTCCATCATTTGCGCATAAATCAAAAAAGACAAGTTGAAAAAAAATTAATTTTGTTCTGATTAAATTGCAATTATGTAGATTGTAATAATGTGGGAAGCAAAGGGCAGAAAGACATAAATGAATGGAGGTGCAGAAACATGGAGTGAGAATCTAACTCAGTAAAAAAAAATTCTAATGTTGAGCACAGCAGCTAAGTGAATGTGAGAAATGCCCTATCTTTTTAAAAATTGTATTTATTTCAGGAAAGCAGAAGTTTATCAGCTGCAGAAAATCAACAAACTGCAAGATGAGAAAAATTTCCAGTTCCATACATCAACTATTGTCACTGTTAATTGTGAAGTCATTTTCAAAATGCAGATACATTCCTCAAAGTAACAACAAAAACGCAGTTACAATTTTACTGCATAAAAATAATTAGCACAAGATCGAGAATAAATTCTCAGAACTTATCTGAAAAAAGGAAGTCAATTGTGTAATTTGGAAACATTAAAAAAATAAATTAGGTATATGTGCAAATAAATGATAAACATTACAAGTGCATTCTGATATCAGTAGCAGGTATTTCCAAAAGTATTCCTAGCAACCTGTCCAATCAATCTGTACAAGTTAAACAAAAATAAATTTTGCTGTCTTCAGTAACCATAATGCTGGTGTATTTACAAGGCACTTCTCTGTTACAAACTTTAAAATCCACACAAGTAATTCCGCAACAGCAACATCTCACTCAACATCAGCAAAACTAAAGAGCTGATTGTTGACTTCAGGGAGGAGGAGGAGGGTGAACATACACCAGTCTACATTGGGGGAAATCAGCAGTGGAGAGTCAGCAGCTTTATATTCCTGGGTGTTAACATATCAGAAGACTTGTCCTGGGCCCAGCACATAGATGCAATCAAAAGGAAAGCACGCCAGTGTCTTTACTTTCTTAGGAGGTTAAACAGGCTCAGCTTGTCACCGAACACTCCAACAAACTTCTACAAATATACTGTTGAAAGTGTCCTGACTGGTTGCATCATGGTCTGGTATGGCAATTCAAATGTGCAGTAACACAAGAAGCTGCAGAGAGTAGTGGAGTCTGCCCAATACATCATAGGCACATCCTTCCCCACCATTGGTACTATCTACAGGAGGCACTGCCTCAAGAAGGCAACATTCATCATCAAAGATCCCCACCATCTAGGCCATGCCTTCTTTTCACAGCTACCATTGGGAAGGAGGTACAGATGCCTGAAGTCTCACACCATCAAGTTCAAGAACAGCTACTCCCCTTCAACCATTTGGTTCTTGAACCAACCAGCAAAATTCTAATCACCATTACAGTTTAGCAACACTTGAGCAACACCAAGACCATTCTGATCATTTTGCACTAAAATGGACTTTGGTTTTATTTTGTTCTAATTGTTTTTTTCTTGTAAAAATTGTGTATAATTTATGTTTTTCTTGTGAATGCTGCTTTTTCTGATGCTGTGTGCCTGTGATGCTGCTGCAAGTAAGTTTCTCATTGCACCTGTGCATACATGTACTTGTGTATATGACACTAAACTCAACTTTGATATTGCTACCAGTTAGTATCCCATATAGGCATCATAATGCTGCAAATAACACCGTTGTTTGCACTACGGCATAAGGCAAAGCATAATACTAGTGTAATTATGTACCATAATACATAATGTGAATAAGACAGGTGCATCATAGAGATTTATGGCAAAGGGGGCAGCTATTCAGCTTGTTGTATCCAAATATGGACTTTAAAGTTAAGCCATTTTCCAGTTCTTAGTCTATAGCCTTAGGTTGCAAAAAATAGGGAGAGAAACTAAAGACTGCAGATACTGGAATCTAGATGAAAAACATGATACTAGAGGAACTCAGCAATAGGAATAGAAAACATGAACACAAGTATATCACCAGGCCCCTCAACCCTGCCCTGCCAATCAACATGATCACAGCTGATTTACGCCAGCCTCAATTCCCTTCTGTGCCAGTTCCCCATAACCCTCAATTCCTTGAGCTTTCACACAATCATCTATCTCCAACTTAAATATATCTATTGAGCTGGCCTCCACCACCCCCTGGCAGAGAATTCCAGAGATTCACTACCCTCTGAGACAAGAAATTTTTATGCACCTCAGTTTTAAATGACCAGCCCCTTATTTTTCAGCTATGTTCTGTTGTTTGTGACTCTCCCACGAAAAGGTTCATTCATTTTAAATTGAATGTAATAACGATTTCTGCTTCAACCAACTTTTCAGGCAGTGAGTTCCATGCCCCCATCATGTGAAAAAACAAAATTGTTAACCCCCTCTAATCCTTTCATAACATAAATCTATGCTCCTTCATTTTTGTTCTGTCTAGGAAAGGAAATGGGTGATCCCTTTTCACCATCCAGGCCTCTCATTTTACAAACCTCAATTAAATCATCCAAGTTTTCCCATGTAACAAAGAAAACAAACTCAACCTAGCCTGCATCTTCTAATCACTATAATTATCAGACCTAGCACCATCCTCAAACCTCCTTTGCACCTTATAAATTGCAATCACATCCTTTGTGTGACCTGCATGTCCCTACTGACTTTTACCAATTTTTTACAGAAGAATATAAAAAGCGTCCTGTTCAGATGCATCAGAATGGCATGGCAACTGCTCTGCCCAAGTCCACAGGAATTTGGAGAGTAGTGAATGCAATCCAATCCATCACACAAATCAGCCTTCCCTCCATTGACCCCACCCACACTTCCCACAGCCAATGTAATCAAGGATCCCTCTCACCCCAGTCAATCCCTCTGCACCCCTCTCCCATTGGGCAGAAGATACACAAACCTGAAAGCACATACCACCAAACTCAAGGACAGCTTTTATCCCACTGTTATCAGACTCTTGAATGAACCTCCCATATGCTAGAGATAAATTCTTGATCACCCAATCTACCTTGTCACAGCCATTGCACTTTATTTGTTTACCTGCAATGCACTCTCTCTGGAGCTGCAACACTACATTCTGCATTCTGTTTGCTTTTTACTACCTCAGTGAACTTGTGTATGGCATGATCTGCCTGGATGGCAGAAAACAAAGGTTCACTGTGTCTCAGTACACGTGACGAAATAACAGGAAACAGTGATCATACACTCCAAGAACCAGCTGCTCAACACTTTTTAAAAGTCTGACCATTGTCAAGCAATTAGAATAAGAAAATGTAAATAGAATACTGCAGGGTAAGTCAAGGGTAGCATTGTTCAATATTATAACCAAGAACAAGCTTGGTTCGGTGATAATATTTTCAGTTCTGAAGGTCATTAGTTCAATCCCTGATGTAGAGTTTGAACAGATAAACGTGCTTGACATTTGAATTTCCCCCTTAGGGAGTGTGTTTCTGGAGGCGAGACATTCCTAGAGAGATATTAAACCACGGCCATGTCTACCTGGTCATATGGCATTAAGTTTCCAAAATACCTTTTAAGAATGCCTTCTCCATTCTGATGATACAGTATCCCTCATGAAACAGCAATAAACCCAGTCCTTGTTATTTGTTGATCTGCACTCCGTGGATCCACATAGTCATGCAATATTGGGAGTGTCGGTAAACACTGCGTAATCATCCAGAGTCCTCCCTATGGCATCTGTTTAATGGGCAG
>JARFYF010000084.1:84626616-84640619 GCA_030265395.1 Rhina ancylostomus | reverse complement strand
AATAATGTCAGCTTCAGTGTTGCTTGTTTCAGTGTCTTACACGTGACATATTTTAGGGCTAGAAATTGTTGGGCTTATTATTTCACAACTTGTCGATGCAAGAACATACAAGTAAGTAAATAAATAAGTCAGCAGCATCTCATTAATGTTGAATTACATGAATACTTAAACCCAGCTAAACTACTTCAGGTAGAGTAGGGTTAAAACAATGATGACAACACCTTTAATAGAACAAACATGTCCCAGGGTGATCACAGAGGCATTATGAAAAATACTGCTGCTGAACCACACAAGGAGATTTAAGGCACTTGGCCTGAAGCTTGACCAGAAAGATAGGTCTTAAGGAGCATAAAGTCTTAAATCATACAGCACGGAAACAGGCCCTTCAGCCCATTGGCATGGTCGTGTGAGAAGCCATTGCTGGTGATTCACTAACTTTGACTGGATAGATAAAAATGTAGTCCTATCAAGGTGTAAAATGGTGCTGAGGTATTGGAGGCAGATGGTGTGGTCAACCGTGTCAAAGGCCTCAAACTGGTTGAGAAGGCTACCTTTATCACAATCACAATCACCTTTGAATAGAGCTGTTTCAATACTGTGACAACGGAGGAAATTTGATTGGAGGGAATCAAAAATGGAGATCCAGGTAAAATACAGACAGATTTGAGAAGCTACAACTAACTGCAGATTAGAGTACATCTAGAAACAATTGGGCAAAAACCCTAGATTTCCCAAGAGTTAAAGATAAATCCTTAGAGTACTGCTGCAAGTGATTTAGGAAATAAATCGTCAGATATGAAGAAAGTTTGTGCCCTTTTTTAACTTCTTTTAATGGTTTTACTTACTTGTTCAAACACAACATGGAGTCTGAGAGATATTATAACTGAGGAACAATTCCAAAAGAAATACTATTTATAAATAACTAACTTACTTGAGTTCCTCTTGAGGCACTGTGGCAAATTCCGCAGATTTGTTCCTATGGGGAAGATGGCCATTAGTTTGGAACCAAACCCACTGACCTTCTTTAGTGAGCACTCTGAAGACCGTGAGGCCATTTTCTCCAGTGTTCATCCCTGTGGGAACATGAACATTTTTGAAACAAACATGATCCGCGTCACTTCATTCAGGATTCCTGTACATAATTGCATACGAAAATGTTTGCTCCGTGGAGTGCAGAGCAGAGAATCTACCTGACGACAACTGACACAGCACTTTTAAAGTAGTATGACATCCAAGATGCTTCACTAGAGTGATCATCATAAAAAATATTTCAACAAGGTGCCTCAGGAGAGAGTGTCCAAAAGCTTGATCAAAGAGGCAGGTTTTAGGAGGAGAGAGCCAGGGAGGTTTAGGACAAACTTACTTCGGATTTGATTCTCTGCACGGCACAGCACATCCGTAAAGTGGAGGTAATGGCAACCTGATCTTGTTCGGTGCTCTGTGTCTGACCATCCTGCAATTGCTTTGCCCCTAGGTACATCACAAAGGGATACAAGTTACTTTTGAGTTACGTAATTCTCTTCCTCGACTGGATTTGGCTGCATGTTCAGTTCTGAGCACCACACCTCAGTAGCTGAAGTGGGGCTTGAATTTTTTTTTCAATTTTAACATATAAAAGCTGAAAGAAAGCATCACTGAAATTAAATTACATTTTTTAACATTTTATTTACAGCGTGCTAACAGGCCCTTCTGGCCCGAGTCTGCACCGCCCATTTAAACCCATCTTTGGAATGTGGGAGGAAACCGTAGCACTCGGAGGACACCCACGCAGACACGAAAATCAAATCTCAAAGATCAATTTTATTTTCACCAATTAATCTCTGTGTCATGAATAAATATGAAATATACATAATTCACACTGTCTTTCATTTTGCTTTATAAAGACCATACATGCCTTTCAAAAATGCTCATACCGACCAGTCCTATTTGTCTGTGGACAGGATGGTGATGAAAAAAGCATCAGTGGAAATGGGGCAAAACTAGAAAGCTATGTACAACGACATGGAAGAAAATTATGATTTTGTGATATTGAAGTAAAGCCTGGACTGGTCTGTAATTGTTACTATAACCAATTTCAATTTAGTTGTGTTATACAGAAATTATAAGTTGAAGAATCTTAATATATGAACTTTTTCAATAATTGAAAATACCCAATTTACCATGATAAAAAAAGAAATCCCCCCAAACAGAACCTTTAAATAAAAAATAACAAAACAAAATCAAGCTCTAATTATAAGAAGAGGTTACAAAGGGAGAAGTAATTTGAGATGTTGAAGACGATTTGACAGAGTTGACAGAAACCATTTCTTTTGGTAAGAAGTTCAGAATAAGCAGGCTTATCCTTAAAATTGGAAGTCATGACACAATACTTTGCACAAACAATAATGAAAATCTACAGCTGTCTCCCTCAAAAAAAAACTGTTGGGCTATGTTATTTAAAATTTTAAAGGTGAGGTTAATAGTTTTTAGCAAGGGAAGACCATTAAAGATCTCAGTACCATGACAGGTAGATGGATTTAAGGTGATGCTCAACTGCGATTGAACTGAATGGTAGAGAAGGCTGGAAACTGAAGAAATTTGCAGTCTGGGGCTGGGTTCTGGGACACTTTCTCTATTATACAAAAAGAGGGTGATTTGGGGTCCTGACTGTCCAAAGTCATGGATGCAGACCTTCCAAGATGAATACTATTAGCACGTTTTAGGTCGAAGTATTGCTGGTGTTTGCCCTGGGTGAACAGGTGCAGCAGTTCTACTGACCAAAACCACCAAAAAAATACTGCCTCAAGGAGAACTTTAGCTCCAGATGACGAGGAATCAATTCCTCCGGCTCTGGACTCTCCATGAGATTCAGATATTCCAATTTCATTTCAGCCATTTCATCTTCCCTTGTGTACAGCTTCTACAGACCCCTAACTTTTGTGAAGGGTACTCTGGCAGGTCAGGCTCACAACATGAACAATGAACTTCTGCTAAAAGTTCACTGGATGTACTGTGAGATGCCACACAACATTAAACTCTGTCTTAAAGACTTAAACACCTGAATTTACCCAGCACACTTAACTCAATTTAAAAACATAAATCACAACTATAAAGTAGATGTTATTGTGATATGCTTAGGTACCTTGACATAAAATTAAAAGTGCGTTCTGTACATGTCTACAGGCAGATGAAAGAAGAACCAACAAACAAAATTTGACACTGAGCAAATGAAGGAAATATTAGGGGAGTGAGCTTAAGTTTTGTGAAAGAAAAAGGTTTCAGAGAGCATCTTAAAGCAGAAAAGAGAACTGGAAATGGGGAGTGGTCTACAGATGGAATACCAGAGTTTAGGGCCCTTAGCAGCTGAAGGCACTGAAGCCATTGGCAGTGGAATGAAAATCATTGTTGTGTCAGAAGCAAGGACCTTACTTTTTCCCCTCTCTACAGATGTTGCCAAGCCTGCTCAGTATTTTGTCTTTTCATTTCAGATTTCTAACCGCTTCAGTTTGGTATAAACAATGAATCAAGTTTAGCAGGAAATAAAATGAGTAGAACCAAGGACAAAATTGAGGTGGCACCATTTTACTTAAGATTGTGTTGTCCATAAGAAAAGTGTAAAAATCATCTCCAAGCAGAATAATTGTTGGGTTTTGTAGTTTTTCAATTTTGCTACAAGTTTAATACTTGCAGAGTTCCAGTTGTCAACAGCAGATGGTGATGTTGATCTTTGTACATTTGTTTGATGAATATGTTCCTTTGAAATATTTCGATATGGGGAGGAGGTGAGGAACTTGGAATTAGAGACAAGGGACTGAAGGAAAGCAGACAAGGCTTGAAACACTGACCTTGGCATCACCTGTGTACAGACAAGGTGATTTTTGTACTTGCCAAAAAACTGCTGACTTTGGTTTTGCCTGTCACAATTCTAACAAAATGAATTTATCTCTTCAGTGAATATTCAGCCCACTGGCCAATAAATCACATTTGAGCAGGAAAAGCCAGGAAGAAGCAGGAGTCCTTCAGAAAGCAGGGACAGAGATGTTCAACAGGTAACAAATCCCTTGATACTCTTATTCAATATCATATTATCTGCTCTTCCCACCTCCCACTCCCCACAACCCAGTTTTCCATAACTTGTGAGATGCAGCACTTTGCACCTGAACCACGTCATGATTTAGTCCCAAATGTTTCTGTGGGGGAGAATGGGATGAGGAAATGTGAGGATAGGTCAGGGGTGGGGATTCAAGAGAGTGAGGTGAAGGTAATACCTTAATTGTTCTGGGAGCCAGCTGATGCCCCCCAACCCTTGCTGAATCCTTGAAGGACAACTTCTGATGTTAACGACTCTGTTTTGTCGGTATCTGAGATCAGCAAAGGTCGCAGAGAGGGCTGGGGTGGGATGCTGGGAGGAGAAGGAGGAGGTATGGCAGTAGCAGCAACACTACAGCCTCGAAATTGGAGCAATCTGTGTATGTTTCTTCTGTGCATGTTGTGTGCATCAGTGCCCTTTTGTTCTCATTAGTTCCCAGTAGTAATCATTTCCAGGTCAATTAGCTCTCATTGGGAAATTGGCCCTGGCACTGCTCTGCACAATTCCCTCTCAGTGGCTAACATTTGCCCAGTGGCTGTCATGCAGCTTCAGGACAGAGTTTTGTACAGCAGCCATTTCTGTGCTTACTGAACTAAATTCGTGCATAAGGATACAACCTACAGTTTTGCTTATCAATTACACTAAAGGGAACAAACTCTGATGCAGACCAACAATAAGATGAGAATGAAATGATTCCTGGTTAATTCACAGCTTCTACAACCTAAATTTTCATTGCTCATATCCAGGAGGATCAGCGTGTCTCTGTGATAACTGTGGCAGTTTCAGGTCGTGCACCTCAGTGCAGTTTGCTGCAATGTCCATCAGACTGGCCTGGAACCTCGCAGTGATGTGAGGCCACTCGTTGCATAAGACCAAATCAGTGGATTGGATTACATGCTGTCTGTTTCCATCTGCCTGTGTTTTCCTTCATCTCTCTGGCAGTCTTTTCCTCAGTGGTTCTGAGGCTGCCATGCAGAGAGGCTCTTTAAGGTCTGACCACCTTCTCAGAGTCCAGCACAGCAGTGATGTGATGGCTATGAGCCCATGAATCAGTGTGCAACCTTTAAAGTAATTTTGTCCAATGCTTTCAGTACATTCAAGTGAGCAATAGCACTACACACACTGAGAGTGAACTCCAATCTCTAAGCAAAGCAATCATAACTATTGCGTTCATTCCATTTCTGATTGCTACATCCAGAGAAATGTTACCAATATACAGTACAGATACTGTTGTGTTTATATTACTGAGCTAGTGGTTCAGAGGCTTGGTTCATTGTTTAAATTCCAACATGGCCTTTTCAGAATTTAAAGTTACTTAAAAAAAAAATCTGAAAATAAAAAGCTGGGATCAGCAAAGGTGATTTCACTGTGCTTAGTTTTGGGCTTCATTCCTATGCACTTAACAAGACCCACAGGTCAAGAAAAACCAACACCACAAAGAAATTAAAGCACAAGAAGTAAATGACAGTCTGGCTTATGATAAATGCAATTCATATTAATAAATATAGAATGATTAATAGGGCCATTATAAGGTTTTTAAATATTTTTATTATTTATTACTTACACAGGGGTCGCTGGTCAGGCCAGCATTAATTGTCCACTGCTTTGCTCTTTGAACAGCAGTTTGATATCATTAAATGGTTTGCTAAGCCACCACAGTTAAAAGTAAACCTCGATGGTTTGTGACCCCAGAGATATGGATACCTCAAACCTGGTGTGGGTAACAGGTACACTCTGTAAAGGATATTAGCAAGCTGTTGGACATTTCTGATCTAGAGTAAAGACACCCAAACAAGTCCAACACGCCGAAGCCCAAGGCTCTTGTACACAGCGGAACAGGCCCAACCTATGCGGTCACCCACCATCGTGGAAGAGTTACTGCAGCAGTGGTCGGAGGAAGATTATCTGGAGAATGGGGTATGAACATCTAGGTAGTTCAGCCAGATGATGGTGGGAGTGGGAGGAGGTGGGAATGATAAGTTAAAAGGAAAGTTATGGAGGACACCTTCCAAGTACACATCAGAGTCTCTAGCAGCAGAAGGAGAGGGTTAGCACTTTATCTAACCCTGAAACAGCCCTCAGATTAAGACCATCACTGTTTATGTGGTCCTTATATGCAGTCATTGATGACCTTGGTGAATTATCATCTCACAACCATTTTCATCTATGGTCCTCTGTTCCAATCTGAAAGTGAATTCCAAAGCCCAAGATCTGGGCATCCTGATTCTTACAACCTTTTGTAGAATACCTATGCTCAAACAGATTTTGAGACAAAACCTTTTACTGTCATCAGCTTTTTAGCTCAGATTTTATCAAACTAAACTCAAATCCTCCAATGCAATGCAAATTCATGTTCTCTAGATTACTAGTTTAGTTATGTGATCACTATACAACCGGACCCAAGTCAACACTGACAGTCATACACCAGATTCATGTGAACTTAAGCCTTTTTGTGGATAATTTTGTAAAATATTAAGATGAAAATCAAGTGTTTTTTTTAGATTAATATAGTGCCTTATTTCTTTGTTAAATGAATAGTGGCAGATCCTTAGTAAGTAAATATACTCATGCAACAGGGTTACCTGTATTGTGTGCTTGTCTGCAAGCTATTTCTATTAGATTGACCTAAATGATCTCAAACAGTAAACACAATTTCTGTTCTGAGATATTTTCTTTATTAATTAAACCCCACTTCATAGAATCATTGATCTGTAACGCACTGAAGCAGGTCATTTGGTTAACAAGGTTTGCATTAGTTCTTTGGAAGAGCTATTCAGTTAGTCCCACTTCTGTTGATTTCGTTCAAAAGCCTGAAACCTTTTCCTTTCCTCATGTATATCAAATGCCCTTTTGAAATTTACTCATGAATCTAGCTCCACCACCCTTTCAGGCAGCCATTTCAAGATGACTGGGACTTTGTTACTTACTTTGCACTAAGTGTCATGGGGCTGAGATCAAGCTTGTGTTTGGTCTTGAGGAGCAGGCTCTTCAGCTTCATTTCACCGATGGATGGGAGCAGCAGAGGTACAGCGATACAAAACAAGCCCAACTGTGGTGGAAGGGCAGCACCAGACCTGTCTTTCTTCCTCTGTCCCTGGAGGTACTTTAGTCTGCCTTGGAACTGCATCGTCTATTGTGAGTAGGGGGGATGGGGAGATGGATTAGAGAAGGAAAGAACTCATTGAAAAAAGTTAATGAACATGAAATCTGATAACAGAAATTAATTAAGAGGAAACTAGGTATGTCATCCCTTGAATGAAGATAACTAAGGGTTATTGAAAAGAGATGTTTAAAGAATTTGATAGGGGAGATGGAAAGAAACTATCTCTGGTAATGGAGATCAGAGCCTGAGGGCATAATCTTAAAACTAGAGATGGGCTGGTGAGTAATGATGTGAAGAAGGGCTTCTTCATACAAAAGTTAATGGAATTCTTGAACTCTCTTTTCCAAAAAAGTGCTGGGATAACTTTATCTTTCAAAATTGAAATCAATAAATTTTACTGAGTGAAAACATTAAGGATTATGGAACTACAAGGTAGGTCATCTGTAGTTCGATTAGATCCATGATCTAATCGAACTACAGATGACCTACCAGGAGTGCAGTGGAGCAAGAGAGAAATAAGAAATGAAGTTCAGGCAGCAGGAAGAACCAGAGAGAGTGAGGAGGGAACGATTCAAGGGGTAAATGTGCATAGGAGAGAGCATTACGTTGGAGAAAAAGTAAAAATTTGATAGCAAGTATCAAAAGTCCTAAGAGGCTTTGATAGAAGAATGCTGCTCTGTTAAACTAAGGTATGTTTCATGTAAGTTAACACAGCAAGTGTTACATATTGCCAACTTAACCCTATCCCCACAAGAGTCCTGCATCACCAGGTTATAATGTGGAACCTCTGAATCCATGTGGATTATTTGAGGCAAGGATCATTAATGTACTTAGGAAGAGGCTAATTGATGGGAAGGAATGGAAGGGTATCATGATGGTAAGATGAACAAGGCAAAGCAAGAGTCTCATGCAAAGCATATACATGTGTATGTACGAGCTGGATTGAATGGCTTGTGTCTGTGCTGTACAGTTTGCTTTAATGTCTGTGCAATATCCTTCACCAGCATTTCATTGCCACTTTTGGTTTTGTGAGTTAGCAGTAGTTGTTACTTGTTGAAATAAAGAGCTGTGATTTTAAGTTGGAGGTACTCTACAGAAGCTATTCAGAAGGATGCATACTGAGTGCTGCAAATCTTTCCCAAACCATCAGTTAACTTTAAGCTACATGAATATCACATCAGACAGGTAATTACCTGGGCTGCAATGAGTGAAAATGTCACATTCTCAATACTAATCCTGTTGGGAGGTGTGGTGGATGTGGGAAGGCACTGTTTTATAAAGGCCACAAAATCTAATTGCTATTAAATAAATACAAGCCGATCTGTGGTCGGAAGAATGACAATTTTGGATTTATTATTTTATTTTTTCAAGTGATCATTTAATGTAGGTAGAAGGTCCCTTTATGCAATCATATCTGCTGTGTGAGGCTGCAGACGGATCTGTGATGGATCTGACACATGCAATTGAAAACTCCACACCATAGCATAAATTGTAGGTTCTCAATATTAACTTCACTGTTTCTATCTTAAGTCACCTGGCAGATGGACTTTCTTTCTCTTGCACGTCATCCTCAGCTGTTAACCTACCAGGAATCCTGAAGTGCTGTCCAGTAGGCAACGCACTCGGATGACAAAACAACGGTTCAGGAATGGAGAAAATTCTGGTGGCAGAACTTTTGGGTCATAAGCTTTGAAAGAACCCAGATACTCTTCACCTAAAATTGGATGAGAGCACTATCATACATCGAGCACCAGAAGATCATCTGTCATAGAGTTATACAGCACAGAAACAAGCCCTTTGGCCCACCACATCCTTGCCGACCTTTCTACTCCTCTACACTAATCCCATGTGTCTGCATTAAGATTGTATCCTTCTGTGCCTTGTCTATTTAGTATCTATCTAAATGTCTCTTAAATGTGGCAATTCTATCTGATTCCACCATCTCCTCCAGCAGCATGTTCCAGATATCAGTCACTCTCTGTGTAAAAAATTTACCCCCTCAGGTGCCCTTTAAAATGCCTTCCTCACACCATAAACCTATGCCTTCTTGCTTTTGATATTTCAAGAGATAAAACAATAAGCTGAACAACAGGAACCATCAGCCCTTTTGGTGCATTTTTGTTTTATATGTAGTACATTATCACACATTTGAGAACATCCCAAAGTGCTTTATGTCAAATGAATTATAATCATTATTGATTCATGACTGAACAGCAATCATTTTGAATGCAATTCATCTTAGTGGTGTAGCTCGAGGGAAGAACGTTGGCTGAGAGGGAGGAACATTCCCTCTGCTCCATTTAAAATCGATCTGCAGGATCTTTAACATCCAGCTTTATAGACAGGTCTAATGCCAATGTAATATCCCTCAGACAATGCAACAGGGCCTCAGACTAAGCAATATTCACCAAATACTGTAATGAGTTGTCTGTTTAGATTTTGGGCTCAAGTCCAGAAATGGAGCTTGAACCCAAAATCTCCTGACCTAGAAATGAGACCAACTGAGCCAAACTGACATAATTTATTATTTAAATCTCAAAGAAATTGTGAGTTTAGACCTCCATCAACCACCACAATCCACTTCCCCAGTCCCCAAACACTAATCATAGAAATTAATATTTAATCTGTCTATAATTTGTAGGCTAGTTCTTCGGGGCAACCTTGAAAATTAACAGTTTACAATATAAACCTACCACTGGACGTCATTTTGAATGTATGAGAGTCCAAAATGGGCAATAGGGAATTGGTAGGCCACTGAACATCATCTTTTCATTCAAAGTCAATGCAACTGAATATTAGGAGGGAAATAAAAGTCAAAGTGACTCACATCCAATGGGCTCCTTATCTTCAAGCCTGAGGTGACCTTGAGCTACACTAGATTTCATCTCATGCTTTCTGTGGACTCTTAATATCAGCTGAAGTAATCTAGAAATCCATATGTTTGCCAAAATGTGCTATGAAAAATGAATGGCATGCAATCACAAACTAGTCTTTTACTATGACTGTAAAATCCAAGGGACACTCCTTGCACTTGACTTTACACTATGAGAAGGAAATAGTTTGAATGTACTCACTGCTAGTTCCCTGCTCCAGAGGATCCTGCCCAGACACCTGCTGCGGTGGATTCATGGCCCAGTGTAGCTGCCTCTGGAACTCCTGTCGATCATCGACATGGATGAAGTCGTACACGCTCTGGTGCATCATGTCAGTCTGCAGAGACAAAAGTAGACAAGTTACATTGAAGCTGGCACCAATGAACAGAAATCAGATTTTGGGTTAATGGTGCAGATCAAATTAATCAAGATAAGGTAAAGATACAATAGGATGGAGAAGATATACCAGGTCCTGCATTCAATATAAAGATCAGAAAATCAATATCATTCCTGGTTTTCTCTAGAATAGTCTTAAGTGTTCATTTAGGCAATGAAAAATAAATATTCCTTCCCTAAATATAGGATCAAAAACTAGGGGACATAGACTTAAAGTAAATGGTAGAAGGATTAAAGGACAGATTAGGGAAAAAAATTTCAGCCAGAGGTTAGTCGGGGCCTGGAACTCACTGCATGAAAGCTTGGTAGATGAAGTGCAAAATAGCCTTCTTCATTGTCATAAATTTTCTATGATTCTATAATTCTATTCCTCGTTTGTCTCAGTGGGGAATGTTCTCAGGAACAGAGAAGGGAAAATGAGGCAGAGGCCAATTGTATCAAAACTTCATTCTCCCCAAACTACCTGAGATTCCTGGGATCACGAGAATTTTCTTGGCTTTTTATTCACAAGATGTGAGCATTACTAGAAAGACCAACATTTATTGCATGTCCCTAGTTGCCTTAAGAAGATAGTGACATACCTCATTCCTGAACCTCTGTGGAAAGTGCAGTGACAATGCTTTCACAGTTTCATAATGTTAACAGCTAGAGACTACCTTGGTCTTGATCTGGTAACAATGCAGGCAACATGTTTTTAAATGAGGATTACGTATGACCTAGGGGTCTTGGCAAGGTGGATATGGAGAGGATGTTTCCTCCTGTGAGAGAACCTTGAACTTGAAATCACTGTTAAAAAAATAAGGGGTTGTCCATTTAAGGCAGAGATGTGTCAAAATCTTTTCTCTGAGCGTTGTTAGTCTCTGGAACTCCCTTCTTCAAAGGGCAATCAAAGCAAAGCCTTTGAGTAATTTTTAAGGCAGAGGTAGATTGACTCTTGAGTTAAACAGAAGCGTAGAATTGAAGATATAGTTGGATCAGCCGTGGTCTCATTGAATAGTGCAGCAGGCTTGAAGGTCGATGGAGGCACAAGAAATCCTGCAGATGCTGACTACTTCTGCTCCTAATTCATATGTTTGTATGAAAACTGGAGGTGGCAGTATTCGTATGTACCTGCTTCCCATTTTGTTCTTGAGCATGGGTATTGCAGATTTGGGAGGTGTTGTCAAAAAAGTGTTGGCAATGTGCTGCAGTGCATCTGGAAGGTAGTACACACTGTTATTAGCATGCAATGATGGTAGAAGGAGTGGATATTCTGGTTTGGCTTGGCTTGTTTCAAGGCTAATGTAACAACAGTGAGATAATTTAGTCTGTGGATGTCTGTGAATTAGTCTCTGGATGTCATAAGCTTATGAGTATTGTTAGGATGCACTGTGTGCTTTTAATGCATTGTTTAGTGCTGATATATATTGAATTGGATTATATGGTATCAAATGGATTAAGGAATTTTGGGGGAATGGCAGGTATATTGGCAAGATAGTTTCAGATATGCATCCCAACAATACCCATCAGCTTATGAAATCAACAAGATGAATGAACGTGTTTCACTGTAGGGATGCTAAATACCTTACTCATGTTCCTCTACACCACACTTTGTGTGCTAGCATTGTGTGGTCTGAATGGTGTGCACTGAGTGCTGGGAAATTATATTCTGGTATGCAATGTTCACTTCTGTACACTACCCAAGCTGATGGGTATTGTTGGGATGCATATCTAAAACTATCTTGCCAATATACCTGCCATTCCCCCAACATTCCTTAATCCATTTGATACCATATAATCCAAATCAATATATATCAGCACTAAACAATGCACTTATATGTATGTATAGCTGTCCATTGTATGGTGTATTTTAGGTGCTGGTGCTGGACCGATGAAGGGTCCTGACCCAAAACATCAACTGTCCATTTCCCTCCACTGATGCTGCCTGACCTGCTGAATTTCTCCAGCACCTTGTTTGTTGCTGGTGATTTATATCCAGTGTGCTTAATAGTGTATCATATATGCTTAATAGTGGTGGCTTACATACTGATGGGGACTAAATGGTGTACACTGGGAGTTGGTGATGCAGATACTGGTGTGTACTGGATAATAGTGATATACTGGTGTGCATTGACTGGTAGGGACTTGGTGATGTGATTTATACACTTGTGTATATGGTATATGCTAGGTGATAGTGATTTATGTACTGGCATCTGAAAGCAAAGTTTCACACCTGGATCACGCCATCTTCAGTTCGCAGCTAGTGTCAGCCCATTAGGCTAAGCCCTATATCTTCAGCAGGAGAAACAAGATAAATCCACCTGAGTCAGTTAACACTTAGTAACTGGTAACTGAGCTGAGTGGCATAGGCTTGAGTTTAGGTTATCTCACTACTGATTGAATAAAGGACTGGGATGTAGGAAAACAAGAAAGGTTTAGAAATTAGCATTATTAACTATTCCCCCCCTGGTTAAAGAACTTTGTATATTTGGTGAATCAAAACCATGAATAATTGCTAACTTTATCGTAAGATCCTCTCACTGTTTATCACTTTCCTCTCATCATGAATAGATGAGACATGTTTTATTCATCTAATAAAACAAGTCTCATCTTCTATTGGATGAAATAAAAAAGCCTACATTTAGAAGATAAGATAAAATATTTGTTTATTAGTCACACGTACATCGAAACACACAGTGAAATGCATCTCTTTGCATTACTGAGAATGTGATGGGGGCAGCCCGCAAGTGTTGCCACTCTTCTAGCACCAACATGCCCACTGCTCCTAATCTGTACATCTTTGGAATGTGGGAGAAAACCGGAGCACGCTGAGGAAACTCACGCAGACATGGGGAAAACGTACAAACTCCTTACAGACAACGGCAGAATTGAACCCGGGTTGCTGGTGCTGTAATAGTGTTACGCTAACCGCTACACTGCCATGTTATATTGCAGGTTTCACAACTTCAGTCCATCTCAAAATGCCCTGCAATTAGATTTCATGCTATCTGAAAGATTCTCACCATTTTAATGTGGGAAACCCTGCATTCAGCTTGTATTCAGAATAATAATTAAGTAATGACAAGAAAGTTTGTTCTAGTGAGACTGATTGAGCAATAAGTATTTTGCCAAGGAAGTTCCTTGAAGAACACAGTGTTATATTTTACACCACCTAAGGCACCTAAATTAAGTGCTTCATTCAAGAAAAAATGCAATCAAAAATCACTTGGGCCATTGAAACTAGCAGAGAAGAATACCGCACTATCACACCTAACATATAGCAGCATGATCAGTCTCCTGCTGTGCTTAGGCTTTGGGTAAACACCAGCTGTGGCTCCCTCTTCTGATTAACTGTACTTTACAATGGACTAAAATCTTTAAATAAAACTTGTTTTTCCCCTCCCCCTCCTCACTGACAGGAATGCTTTGGGTGATATGGCTTTCTGAAATATTTATCATTTCCATATTTTCCAGAGCTGTGGCACGCTATGGGCTGAATAGAAGAAAACAATGACTGAACATTTGTACACGATTGTCACAAGTAGCCAACACTTGAAACACATCACAGAACATTGCAGCTGGC
>JARFYF010000084.1:84490459-84500598 GCA_030265395.1 Rhina ancylostomus | reverse complement strand
AAGAGCAGAGCAGGTTTCCCCTTTGGGCTTCCCCTTTTCCTATCTTCAGTCCTGAGGAACGGTCCTGACCTGAAACGTTGACCACCTGCTTTTCTCCACAGATGCTGCCTCTCCTGCTGAGTTCCTCTAGCGTCAGTGTTTTTCATCTCGATTCCAGCATCTGCAGTCCTTTGTTCCTCTCACAGTGCTATTGAAATGTATTTGTTCTGAGAGTGCCCGATGATAGACTTTGACATAATTTCCCAGCTCATGTTCTAGAATCCTGTCTGAAAATTATGTTACTTGCATATGTTTGAAAGGCAACCCAGCAGAGGCCTGTTGAACTTATGTTGTGGTGTAACTTGACCTAGAAATCACCACAATTGCACTCTGCTCCAAAAGTGACCAATTTATATTGAAAAAAATAGACCGTTCATACAAAGTTTCACCCATCAAAGCCTAGAGTTATTTTAAAACACCTTAATTAGATCAACCTCAATCTTTGAAGTGCAATGGATATTAGCCAAGTAAATGCAATCCTTATAGTCTGTTCACTAAAAGTAATGAAAATTGTGACTCTCTGTGCTCCTGAGCAGGAGGGTCCTCGAGGCTGGGAGTTCAATTCATTTCACACCTTTTGTCTACTGAGCAAAATTTCAGAGTATCGAATTCATATTCTAACCTGGCCATTTTCCCTAGTGGCATAATCATGTAAGCAGCTAATTCCCCATTAAATGCAAGTGTATCAGCCAATTTCCTCAATGATGTGAGACAGTGCCTCATGTCTATCTTGCCTTTGGATTGAAAGCATTTTGAAAATTGTGAAAAGGTGCTTTATAAGTATTTTGCAGTGTAAATGCTTCCTCCTAACTATCACTGTTTAAATAATCAGTTCTAGAAAAGAAAAGAGGTACTAGAATTAATGTGAAGCATTTTTAAGCTTGAAGTTGAGTTGGGAAATTGTTAGCAATATGGCCCAATATTTACCATTCAAAGTCACATAATGAGGTCTCCATCAAATTGCCCATGAATGTTACTCTTAAATTAGTGGTAAAGCAAAACAGTACTGAACAACGCTGGACCTGCAGACCCAACCATCTTCAACTGCTTCATCACTGACCTTCCTTCTGTCATAATATTAGAACTGAGAATGTTCACCAATGAATGCACCATTTTGAAGTTCATTCACAACTCCTCAGCAAATGAAGCTGTCCGTGACTGCATGCAGCAAGATCTAGGCAACATTCAGGCATGGGCTGATAAGTGCCCAGTGACTTCAGTGTGTGCTGGCTACAAAATGCATTGCGGTTACTCATTTCAGATGCTCTGAGAGCACCTCCCAAATTTGTGACTTCTGCCACAAATTAGGTCAAGGGCAACAGAAGCACGGGGACACCATCACCTGTATATTCCCTTCCAAGTCGCATATCATCCTAATTTGGAAACATATTGCCAGTCCTTTGTCACTTCATTATGGAAGTGCCTTCAACTCAAGGACTGTAGCGGTTCAGGAAAGCAGCCCACCAGCATCTTCTCTGGAGCAACTAGGGTAGGCAATAAATGTTGGCTTTGCTTCCAACACCTATTTACTGAAAATTGAATAAACTGAAGTATAAAGAACTAAAGGCTAGTTTATTACTGCCTTGTAACTAGTGTTGCTTCGGCAGTATTCATGACTCCATGAAAGAAGCCCGTGCAGCTGCAAAAACAACTCTCTTCCAAAGGGAGAATGCCTGCTTTCCTTCAAAGCCAAAGACCAACCAATGAAATTGGGGAGGGTATGACTTGGATTTGAGCAATTTTGTTCGCTGGTTAATCACAGAGCAAAACTGGCTTCCAACACATCAGTTATAAAAAAGACTTGCACTCATGGAGCACCTTTCAAAATTCAGGATTGCCAAAGCACTTCACTACCAACGCAGTATTTTTGAAGTGTAGTCACTGCAGTTATATAGGAAATGCAGCAGGCAATGTGCACACACCAGGGAACCACAAACAAGATGATAGCCGGGTTATCAATTTAATGGTGTTGCTTGATAGGTAAATGATATTTAGGACGTTGGAAGGAACATCCCTGCTCTTCTTCAATAGGCTAGCACAGCATCTTTCCCCTCCACCTGGATGAGCAAACAGAGCCTCACTTTATCATCACATTTAAACTACTCACCCCCCAATGAGGAGACTCAAGAGGTATCAGGAAGTAAAGCTGGTGTGGAGGAACAAGAGAAGGCCTATGTCTGTCTGTTAGGTCAAGGGCTGATCACAATCTCATGTGCATTAAACTGCTTTTGCTCCATGTTCCCTTGACAAGCTTGCCCAACAAATTCAATGCATCAAAGTAGCATGTCCCTCAGCATCCAGACCTTTTAGGGGAAGCAAGTTCCTGATTTCCACTTGCTTCTGGTTTTAAGCTCATATTCCACTCGTGGGAGTACTTGTTCTGAATTTATCATTCCAAATCTCTTCATTATTTTAAACATTTTGATTTGATGTCTTTCTTCCCACTTCTCAGGACATACTCCTACAATAGATTTGAAATGGATTGTTCTGAACCACTGATTAGTTGAGGATATGATAGAGAGATACAGCACCACTGGGTCAGCACTGACCATCAATCATCTATTTGCACTCATCCTACATCAATCCCTTTTTTTAAATTCTCCCCACATTCTCATCAAACTTCCCCAGCTTCTACCAGTCACCTACACACTACGGGCAATTTACAGTGGCCAATTAATCCACCAATCCATACATCTTTGTGATGTGAGAGTAAACAGAGCACCAAGATGAATCTTTACGCGGTCACAGGGAGTGTTTACAAACTTTACATAGAGAGCACAAGGTCAGGATTGAACACGAGCAGCACTATTAGCAGTGCCACTGTGCCATCTTTCACAAATATCACCACGCTTCAATAACACGTTATATTGCTATAACATAGCAGGATATTCTAAATAATGCTGGATCTCCAACATTTACTAATAAGCTATTTAGTGTTTGACAACATTAAGTTCCAAGGCATAAAATGCAACAGACCAAATGCTGGTAAACGGGATTAGCATAAATGGAAAGGTACTTGATAGTTGGTATGGCCATCGTGGGACAAAGGGTCTGTTTCTGTGCTGAATGACCATGACTCAAAGTGTCCCTGACATTGGAAGATGGGAAGCAGGAACACTGACCTGTCCGGCTCTATTATTGGAATCCTACATAGAAAACCATTTGAAATTTCTTTATTATCAATACTGAGAGGCCTCCTCAGATATAGCCAGGTATAGCCCCCAGAAAATCCATAGAGAACAGGCTTGTGTCATATCAGTCAGGAAATGACCGAGGGAAAGAATTGATGCCCATGTTTTACTAAAAGGTCACCCTTGTTTCCCAGGTGCTAAATCAAAAAAAATCCTTTCAGATTGCAACTCTCCATTTTACTTATAATTATCAAACACCCTCCGAAAAAAATTGCAGATGTTAAAATCTGAAATAAAAGCAAAAATGTTGGAACTGTTCAGCAGGTCAGGCAGAATCTGTGGAAAGAGAAACATAATTAATGTTTCAGATCAATGATTCTTCATCAGGGTGCTGATAAAAGATTATCAGTCTAAACATTAACTCGGTTCCTCTATCCACAGATGGTTCCTGACCTGCTGAGTATTTCCAGCATTTCTTGTTTTTAATTCTAACTACGTTGGTTGATGAATGAATTGGCTAGTGATTATCTTCAAAATTACTGCATGAATCAGTTATGTCTCCTGGTTTCTCTAAGCTGGGTGTCATCCTATTGCCTGAATTTTGTGATCAAATTACTGGGGTGGAACTTGAATCCATTTATTCATTCACAGGATATAGGGGTTGAAGGCAAGGCTGACATTTATTGCTAACCAGCTATTTCACAAAGCAGTTAGGTCAACCACATTGCTGTGAGTCTAGGGTCACATATGGAGCAGGACAGGTAGGAATGACAGATTTCTATCCCTAAAGAATGCTTGTGAACCAGTCTAGTTTTTTTATGATAATCTGGTGGTTTCATGAACAACATTACTGACATCAGCATTTTCTTCCAGATTTTTTCAATTAACTGAATTTAAATTCCACAGCTGCTGAAGTGAGATTTGAACTCTGGATCATTAGTCCAGACTCCTAACTTAACTACTAACTACTGTACCAAATCCAGGACCCATTGACTTAGAAGTTAGAGCACTGCCCACTGAGCAAAGACTGGCACATTTCACTCTGGGTAGGTAATAAAAGTATCCAAACAATTTGGATTTTGAAGGTGTAACACACAGCTGATACAATGTGAATCATACTTTGCAAGTGTGTGCTTAGGATACACAACTAAAGTATACACAAAATAAGAAAATACAAGGACAAAGGAAATGGAACTAGGGGTATAGACCATACAGCCCTTTGAGTGTGCTATACCATTCAATGTGGTCATAATTGATCCAAATCTTAGTCTATTTTCCTCTTGATATACTTAGTCTTCAACGTACATAGGATGTGAGATTTCTTTTGATTTTAACTAATAACTACCAAAAAAAGTGCCACCCACTGGACCTACACAAATATTTTTGTGTATAGAAACAAAATAGTGTGTAATATATTTTACAATGTCAACTGTAACATTTTTCTTCAAGAATGTACTTTCAAAGTGCAGATAATATGCAAAGACTAATATCCAAATGCATTTGTAAGTGGATACGTAATAGGATATACTAGTCAGTGACATGACTAGGCAACTCGTGGGGGGAATTCCCCAGAATAGTAAAAATGCAAGTGGAACAATGAGGTGACTTTCAGTGTAAATGTAAAGTCATTGTCATTAACAATTTAGTTGCAATTTATTATAGAAGTTACAAGTTGATGTATTTACCTATACCTTTTTTAATATTGAAAAAGTAACCCATTTTATCAAACAATAATAACTAGAAAACACCAAGGTGAATCAAAAATAGTAACTAGAAATTTCAGTCTCTGAATATACTCAGCAACTGACCATAAACAACCAGAGGTAATGAGCTTTTTTGAGCTTTGCAAATAAGATTTGCAATTCTATTCATAAAGAATGTTCTCCTGAACTCAAACCCAAATGGTCCCAAATAACCACTTTTCTTGAGACTCTGCCCCCTTGCTGGAGCCATCCAGCCTAACAACATAGCCTCTTGACATCTACCCTGTTAATCCTGTAAAATCTTGTCTCTCTCAATTTGTTTATTTCTCATTCTTCTAAACTCCACTGAGCATAGGCCTTGATTTCTATCACAGAGCAAACCCCTCATCCTAAGAATCAATCTAATGAATTTCAGTTCAGCTTTGTAATTCTCTGTTTGGTTTCTGCAGGACACAATATAACTGCACATATTTCAATGTGCATAGAAAGTCAGTCAACAATGTCTTTATCACTGGAATAATGAAAATGAAAATGAATAATACTTCTTTAAATTACACTAGGCATCTTTAGAAGTTGCCCATCCTATAGACAGACCCAGACAAATAGAAAATTGGAAGGGATTAAAAATTTCCTCCCTCCTCCACCTTACATCCTACCTATAAAATCAGGCCTTTTCAACATTTTAAACATATTTAGATTAAATGGTTATAATCATAAAAACACCCAAATGACATGCTTAAGAAACAGAATAAAAATTATGGAATGGTACACTAAAATATGAAATGGTCAAGTTATAACCTACCCAGGGCAGAAGGCGAGGCTGAGTGAGGTGATGCTGAAAGCTACTTATTCTGTAGGTTTCACACATTTTGAAGCCAAGATAAAAGAGACCTAGAGAATGTGCGGACCTTGAACATGTCAAGATAAAGGGGGCTTGAGTACACACAGACCCTGAGCTGTTCTGATAACGGGGGTCAAGGAATCCGAATACCAAACCTCAATAAGAGAGGGTTTGCATGAGAAGCAGAAAATAGAATAATCCAGTGTTGCACTTGAATTTGGGTACAGGCTACAGGACAATAGGAAAGACAGAAGGACAATCAACTACCCAAGAGTTGCAATGTCCATCCAAAGCAAGAAATCATAATATTCTGAAAACATCTTTGTAAGATTATTGCCTAAACATTAAAATTTGGTTGATCTCTATAACGAATTATTGGCAAACAATCAGTGTCAAATTCAAAGTGATCTTAACACCCATCTCCTTCCACTCTCTCACTTCCTCATTCACTCAATGTCATACAAGAAAAAAGCAGCAATCCGAATAATTACACATTTCCACTCCATAGAAGTGGGGCAGTAGCATGCCAAAAATTGTGGATAAGGTCTTAAAACATAGTTCAACCTAAGTTGCTCCAAAGAGAAGCAATGGGGAAAGCAGGAGACCATTTTATGTCTCACCACATTTTAAGCTTAGTTTAAGCGAAATGATTCTATAAAAAGGTGCCAATCCCAAAGCCAAATTTACATCCAGGCTTAAAATTTTAAGGCGGAAATTGGTTGGAAAATAGAACCCTGTTCATCAACAGCTCACATCGGCTCACCTCTTCAACCTATTATACAGGAAATTTTAATCTAAACCTGTGCCAAAGAAAAGAGCAAGACTTGGGACCAACATTAGCTTCTAACCTTATCCAACATCATGCTCCAGGGTTGATTTTGAGTTTTGGTTAATTGCCCAAACTTCATTCACCTTGAGTCGATAAACTGGGTGTTAAATAATCGTCTCATAAACCTCCTGTGATCATCAATAACACATATTTATATAATGCTTTTAAGGTGGCAAAAAGGCCCCAGGGGTCTTCTTACAGTATTCTCAGATAAAATTTGCCTCCAGTCAAAAAATGGGACATTCGGACAAGTGACTAATGTTGGAGCATTGAGAACTGGAGAAGTGTAGAAACTGCAGAAGGTTGTAGCATTGAAAGAGGCTCCAGAGACAGAGTGGAGATAAGGCCATGCAAAGTTCCAGTACCAGGAATGAAAATTTGAAAAATTGACAGGCAGCCAATGAGGAGAAAGGTGCTGGATGTACAGGCTTCAGTGATCAGGTGATGATTAAGGTACGTGTGGACTGGTGGGAGAGGGCATTATCATGGTCACGGAGGATGCTGTCCCATGGAGAGAATCAGAATGAGCACGGCACATGGTCTTGACGACCTCAATCACACAACGGGACTCTGCATGCAGGAAATTTGCACATTAAAACAGCCACTTCTTGACACAGAGGTGTTATGGGAAAGCACTGCCAGCTCCCTTTCAAAATATTCCCCACTTCTGGCAATGTTACAGACAGGACGGCAGTGGTAATAGGTAACATCCTGATTCGTGGATGTTAAGAAGTGAAGGGATATAGGTGGCATTTGACTCCTGATTTGTGAGAGTACGATCAGGCAAGGTGTGAAATGGACATCGGAAATGAACTGGCTGTGCTCCAGTTAGATTCGAATGGGGGCCCTTTAATCAATAAAATGAATTTCTCCTGTAGCAGTGAATTCATGCCTGATGCTGCTCTTTCTGAAGCTTATATCTGAATTGCAGCTGGGTCAATTTGTCTTTTTGATTTTTTATCTTTTTGACTCCAAGTTCAAATCGCCAGATCTTTGCACAAGTTTGACAAGTTACTCAAGTTACAAAAGAAAATACAGTCAATCAAAATTTAACTAATAGCACTCAGCATCCTTGTCTTTAGAATTTAATTGGTTATTTATAATCAGAAAAAGTATTAACCATTGAACAAAATAACTTCAGCTAATAAATAAAATGCAAATGCAAAATCTTGGATTACAAGCAGGCATTGAAGTTGATAACAAGTTGAAGAGGATATTCTAAACCATTTTGTTAGATTTATATGTGAAGATATATTCTATGATTCAATTGTATGATTTTAATTATCGGAAGGAGAAAGGGGGAGAGAAATCATATTATGTGTTCTTGTCAAATAATCTGAAACCCTGATATTATTACAGGCCATTCCACTAACTGAATAACTTAAAATATTTTTATGTTAAAAGTTTACTCCTCTAAACTACACGTTTTTCTGTTTACAAGCATTTAGTTCAATGACTAATTAATTATAACGTACGCACTAATAAAATGATAATACCTACGTATAGGATAATTAATAATGGAATATACATCTGCACATTCAGTACTGAAGCACAAATTATTTTAGAATTTTATATGTATTTACATATTTAAAGTTCGGCATAAGGATATATTCCAAAAAAATGTTATAAACTCGTAACCATTGATGTCCTTTATAGAGATATGAAATTACTTGACAATTTAAAAATCTCTTTAAATTTCATCTGTCTGAGATAATGATCTCAAATCTGACTTCTTAAAAAAACTCAGATCCTTTACAATAAACGTTTCATTTGACACGATTCTATTCTTACCAAGATGTACGAGTATCTTTCTGTAAGTATTTTACAATGAATTCCGTTGTAAACTAAAAGAACGGCGAATTTGATCGATCGCTGCCTGAGTTCCTGGCACCAATCGTTCATTTTTTTTGTGCTTAAAAAGGCAAAATAAAGTCCGGACTCTGCGCTGTCTGTCCGGTTGGTGTTGCAGTACTCACTGTTTCTGGATGGGTTTCCTCCGTTTTCTGCCCGCGTACATGCACTCTCCGAGTGGGATCATGGTTCTCGCTCCTGCCAACAGTTACAGGTGCTACTTTAGTCACTCGAGTTCGGTCCACTCCGTTCATTGCCCTTCCTATACCTTTTACTCCTGTAATCTCTACACCCGCCGCAGTGTAGTCACATCTCAGTAATTCTCTCTCTCTCACTCCTCCGAAACAGGTTACCACCACGTCAAGAATTATAAGTACCTCTTCAAACTTTTATAGTTACGTCAACTCTGAATCAGTTTTCTGAGCCTGTCTGGAGATGCGGCCAATCTGTTAAATCAGATGTATTTCAGGAGATACATTTATGGCAAAGGATTGGACATAAAACGTATATAAACACTGCAGAGGTCATATTCCTGCTACGTTAACACTTTGGACTCCCCGAGCCTACCTGTGGGTTCGCTGCTCGATCTATCGCCCTGACCTCTGCAATTAACCACCTCCAGGGTGTGATAGACTTACCTGACCCCGAGCAAGCTTTGGAGGAGCTTCGAGTTGCGGATATACAGCAGAGGTCGAACTGCTGTCACTCTGCACCTCTCGCCCACTAGATTACACTAAACACACGCGCGCTCACATCTACTCCACATAATCCGCCAATATGGATCTAAAAGTTGATGCTCATCGTATTAGGTTTAAATATGTAGCCCCGAGTAATGGTTTTGCCGCAGTAAATAACCCAACTAGGCAAGGGCTCACTTCCTTATATTTCAGGTACCGGATCCTATTCAGTGTCATCAGTTGCTTTGCACGCAATGTCATCCACAACACTAGCCAGAGTGGTGAGTGCAGAGAGAGTCCTCAAACTCTCGCTCGCTCATCAGCGCGCACACACACACGGCACTGAAACTAAACTCACCAAACATTAACAGAATTGGACAGCAACAGCAGCCGGGTTATCTCTTTCTGACTTCCCTGGATTAAAAATTTTAAAGTTCCAAGCAGTATTTTAATTTTACTGGAGGACTCGTTTGGATCGATGCCAACTTCCCATACATCTGTCTAATGAAAGGGAAAAATAAAAGTTTTATTCGCGATAAAGCATCGGGAGTGGGTGCCCAAAAGAATTTGGAATTGTTTTATCCGATGTATTCTCCAGCAAATAAGCGCTGGACATGCAAAAAATCTGGCGTTCATCATACTGTAACGTCAACGTCAACCTACTTGGGGTGCATTCGGCAAAATAATCTCCACAGCACATAAATCCTCAAAAATTTTCCAATCACCAATCAACCTAAAAGATTACTATTATATGCATGATTTGGTTTTACTCTTGCACTATGCATTAACATGGGTATGAAAACTGAATTAGTGAAATTTCCAATTGTTTTTGCAAGATTTTAGATGTCCTTTCCAGCTTTTTTTGTCAACAACCTACCACTTCTCTTGATCCCTCCTTTTCTTTTGATTTGTCACACACTTTGACTCCAGTATTGGATGAGAACAATGTTCCCTATTTAAACACTGGGAACAGCAAGTGTATTTCAGAGAAACAAGAAATTCTGCAGATGCTGGAATCTGGAGCAATACACAAAAAGTGCTGGAGGAACTCAGCAGGTCAGGCAGCAT
>JARFYF010000084.1:84441373-84455750 GCA_030265395.1 Rhina ancylostomus | reverse complement strand
GAAGGGTGAAAATCACTTCGGTCCTACAAGCAGGTCCAATGATCATCAAGCAGCCAGGCTTGGACATCAAGCTTACAGGAGTGCCGGGAACCCAAGAAGTTGCCCCCATCCAAAAAGTGGTCAAAAAGAAACATGGGAAGCAAGTGCTCGAGCAAAATCAACAGGTGAGACTGTAATATTTTGTTGTCTGCAGAGTAAATGAATGAGTCAGTGTGACAGATTAAGGTAGCTTGTTGCATTAAACCTGAGCTCTCAATTCCCTTCATACTGCTTGTACAGTAGTCTACAACACAAAGATTATATTCATCTCACAATCTCAATATTAGACAGAAAGGCTCAGCACTCTTTTTAGATTTCATGGCCCTCTCGGCAATTTGGCCTTGCCCAAGTCTCTTACAGTTCTCCTCCCTTCCATACATTGAACTTGGAAATGGTTTGTTGTTTTCCTGAATGCTTTGCTTTTTTGCACATTCAGGAACATTCCACTTCCTTTAGTTTGTTACCAATTTTGTGTTTCCCATCTCTCCTGCTGATGAATTGCTTGATTACAATGCAGTTATTTGGTACTTTTCTCTTTTTTTCTGTGGCAACCTGAGTTGTGGCTGGTCTCCACAAACTTTCAAGGATATGAGGGAGGGACAGATGTCAATCTGTTAGGATCATTTGGATAGTTGTTCCATCTGTAGTTTAATTTCCTAATTTAACTCTCTTCTTGCTAATTTGCCTTGGGCACACATTCACACCTAAGTCTTGTGAGTGTACTTACATGTTTTGATTCCAAAGTGAACACAAATGACAGAAGAGATTGAATGAAAATTGAAAAATCATATCTGGCGGCACGGTAGCATAGCGGTTAGTGTGACGCTATTACAGCGCCAGCAATCGGGGTTCAATTCCTGTCGCTGTCTGTAAGGAGTTTATACATTCTCCCCATGTCTGTGTGGGTTTCCTCCGGGTGCTCCAGTTTCCTCCCACATTCCAAAGATGTACAGGTAGGTTAACATGGGTTTAAAATGGGCAGCGCAGACTCGTTGGGCCGGAAGGGCCTGTTACCACGCTGTAAATAAAAGTTTAAAAATTGAATTAAATTAATATCTATCAGTCAGGTCAGTGTTTGCAGACATGAACCATTTCCGTCCACCTACCTTCACTTACATCCTGAACAAATATCAGTTATTTCATTGAGCATTTCCCATAATCTGTTGCTTACTTGCAAAGTTATAACAGGAAAAAAAATCATTAAATGAGCCATTTTAGGTTTGTTTTCAAAAATACATTTTAAAATAAATATCATCTGGAAACTTAATGAAATTGCTTCTAGTACCCAGTGAGTAAAATTGCTTTAAACAATTTTATCTGATGTTAATGTTGCTCATCTAAATGATACAGAGATTATAAGGAGTGTTAATATAGCTTTAGAACCAGTAAGTCATTCCTGTTTTGCAGGTGATCTCCCCCATGTGCGGTAATCTACTACAGTGAACCCCACCTCTTTCTATAGTTGCCATGATGGTATTTTCGTTGTGACGAGGGCTTTTCTTTTCTGTTTTTGTTCAGGCCAACATGGGTGGATGGGGGGGGGGAATGAATAAACCGTTCCAACCCTCAAGCCTTTCTTTGTCATTGAGTCAGAATATGGCTGATCTGTACCTTAACCTAGTTTACCTCCTGCCCCCCCCGCCACCATACCAACCATACCAACTGCTGCCCTTATGGAATTAAAAAAGGCCTAAAAGTTTTGGGCTTGAAGATTTCAATTGATGCTCTTGTCCATAGACTTTGGTGGGAGTGATCTCTAGATTTTAATCCCTTTTTGACACCACCATGTCTTCTTTTTCTGGCCATGTTTCTACAGAGAGGAGAAAAGAAGAAAGAATTCTCCTTTAGGCCCTTCTCTGCTAATAATCTGGCAAGACTTAAATTGTATCTCCGTTCTTTTTCCATTCCTCTTGTTACACACCGATCCAATGAACTAAACTATCTCTTTCTCTTATTTTGAAATTTCAGCACAAAGAGGTCGACAGCAACGAAGGCAGCCCCAACAAGCACAAAAAAGGTCTGAGAGTGTGTCTGTGAAGGACAGAAATGGGCAGTGGGATCAATCTGAACCTCGCAGAAGGAATCCCAAGTTCTATGGAAGTCAACCTAACCTGCTGGACTTTGCCGGAGAAAGTAGTGCAGTGAATGAGACGCAAAGACCACGAGGTTAGAAAGGACTATGTTACGTAACTTGGAAATATGAGGGTGGGAAGGGATTGTGGAGAATTTTAAAATGTTAATCATTTTTAACAGAACTATTGAGTATTAATTTGTTCATGCATGAGGCTATTATTGGGAATGCCAGCATTTATTGTCCATCCAGAATTGGTTCTCAAGTGAGAGGCCATTAAGAGTCGACCATTTGTTGGATCTCGACTTGGAAATAGGCCAGCCTGGGTAAGGATGGCAGATTTCCTTCTCAAAAGGAGATCAGTTAATGAGAGAAATTTTTACGACAATCCAGTTGTTTCATTGTTACCATTAGTGAGACTGGCTTCTTTTTATTTCCAACTCTGGATCAATAGTTCTGCACTCTGGATGCTTGTCCACTTTGTATTTTTTTAAAAAAATGGGAACTGTCATTTTCATGACCTTGGGGCATAATGACATATTTACAGATCAAAATCTCATGAACTATGTAAAAAATTATTTTGGTATGTTGGTTAAAGGATAAATGATCTTCAGAACATCCATGAAAATGCCCTTACTTTCCTTAAAAGATAGCACAGGCATGCTTTAAATCTACCCAAGAGAACAGACAAATCTTCACTTTGCTGTCTCATTGGAAATACTTGCATTTCCAATGGCGCAGTTTTCCCTCCACACTAGATTACTTGCTCAAATGCAAAAGTGCAGCTTGAGCCCATAAACCTCTGACTCAGGTACAATTACCACTAATTTGAAGAACAGGTGAGATGGGGGAGAGACTGCCTGTCAGCCAATAGGCTTCTACCAATATGATGTGAAAGAGAGTTTACCTATTAGTTCATTTGAACAATGTGGTGAATTAAGATTTATTTTGTACTTTGTTATGTTTCTGAAGTTGGTGGTGGTTAATAATTAATTAACTATTTGTTGGATAATTAATTTGTTTTTGTTTATAAAACTTCAAATTATCAACCAAAGACTATATCATAGCTTTTAGTATTTAAGTCCTATTGTCATGGATTTTGTTCCAGTTATGCTCTAACCTGAACAGACTCCTGCAATTGGTGTAAAAGTTGGATTCAGTCACATCATCTTTCACTTCTGCTGTTTTGCTGAAATGTTCTGACATTTTGGGACAAATGTTAATGGCACAGACAGTGGTACTACTTCAGAAGAGTCAACATTAAAATGGAAGATCTACAGTGTATTACTCTTTTAAAGAACAAACGTATTGGGGTACAGCTTGTGCAATCCACAATAGATCTGCTGGTGGGTACAGCTGCAAGTGGGCAGTTCCAGTGTGGAGGCTGTAGTGTGGTCTTCTGGTCAGTAGAATGCTGGCCATAGGACAATTTTGCTGTCCAGATGGAGTCCTTTTGGCATTTAACAGAGCAGAATACACACTACCACAGTTATCCCACTCGAGGAAATCCAGCTGGTGGTTCTGTGTCAGTTAGTATGCCCAGGGAAAGCCAGCTGGTTAATCTGAATTGAAATCAATGCTGGGAGAAAAGGAAGTATAGATTTTTATTTGATTTAACCAAGTTATTTTTAATTGTTTATCTATGTGTGTTTATTCTTTTAACTTTTTGCAAAGTTGGTACAGTGGAAGACCTGCCCCATTAAGGCATGGTGTGCAGACGTTGCTGGCGAGGTTGGTTTGTATCCCTCAACTGGTTGCCCCAGGGTAGGTTGTGGTGGAAAGCTTCTTGAACCACAAAAGTCAGTATTGTGATGGTGTTTTCGCAATACTGATGGGCAAGAAGATTTGGGATAATGAATCAGCATTGGTGGAGGAATGATGATATCCTCATGTGACTTGGAGTAAAACTTTGACGTGACAATGTTCTCATGCACCCATTTACCTGTTTTTCTGAGCGATAGAATTCACAGGTTTAATCTAATAATCCTTGGAAAGTTGCTGCATTGCATCGTGTAGATTATACACACTGCAGCTGTGTTTCACTAATAGGAGAGGGAGTGAATTACTTAAACTGGTGGATGTGCTGTCAGTTAAATAGACTGCTTTGTACCAGATAAGCATGTTTAGTATCGTGGCCTATTGCCTTCTTAAAGACCACAAATTTTGGTAATACAATGTATTTTGGTTTTCTCTTTAATGTTTCAATTACAGGGAGACAGCATTTCTCACAACGAAAGGAGAGGGATAACATTCAAAATAGCCACGAAGGCACTTCACAGCAACAATACAAAGGACCTTGGATGCCAAAGAAATATGAAATCACTCATCAGCGTCAATATTTTAAACATTCTGCAGAGGATTCCAGTAAACCTAATCAACGTAAGCCGGGGATCCTGGATATCCAAGAGCTAACGCAGCTGGCTGCAATGGATCCAGTAGATGTTGTAATGAAATTGACCTCCCCCAGAAGTGGACTTAAAGAATTTTTAAACCAGGCAAATGCTGAGAAAAACTTAATTGCATCCTTTCTGAAAATCCTTAGCATGACATTCAATTGCAAATCCAACCGGCAGAGTTTGCATTATCTGCTGGAGCTGATCAAGAACTCTATGTTTCTTAAAAACATCCTTCCTACATTCATCATCAATGCTCAGATGGAAGTG
This sequence comes from Rhina ancylostomus, assembly GCA_030265395.1. NCBI lineage: Eukaryota > Metazoa > Chordata > Chondrichthyes > Rhinopristiformes > Rhinidae > Rhina > Rhina ancylostomus. Next base: position 84,450,977 of record JARFYF010000084.1, on the reverse strand, counting down.
CTGCAAGAGGCACATTTGGAATCTTCTAGATATCTTGGTTATACACTGAAGTTACTCTGTCAGCTGATTACTGTCTATCCTGCAAGTGCTTTTTTGGATGTGTCTCTTCTAGCTACTCTAGTGCAATCGACGTCAAACTACCTGCAATCGATTGGCTTCCCCGTCTCAGAAGAAACTGAGAAGACCTTGCAGAACCTGCACCAGATGATTGTCTATTTGCAGGAGGAAAAGCGACATGGGAAATTGCAGTCTGATACCTACACCTATTTCATGGCACCTGAAGGGAATGATTTTAGACATATTTCAATATATCCAACCTATGAAGACCTCCATTTAATTGACAAACCTTATGTGAGACCAAATATAATCAATGAAGAATATCCAGACACTGCCACATACCTCGACATACAATTTCGCCTGCTCCGTGAAGACTTTGTCCGGCCATTAAGGGAGGGAATTACCAAGTTGTTGAGCTGTAACAAGGAGGATCTGCAGAAACAAAAAATAGATGACATCAGAATTTATTTTAATGCTCGTGTCCTGGGTCCACTATGCACACATAGTGGTGTCTTCTACCGGGTTCAGTTTGATGGAAAAATGTTGAAGTATGTTGAATGGGAGAGCTCCAAGCGACTGCTGTATGGGTCTTTTCTTTGTCTATCCAAAGATAACTTTAAAACAATGTTGCTTGCAACAGTGGCACACAGAAATATTAAAGAACTGACAGAAGGTATCATCACACTCTGCTTCATTGAAAGCAGTCGGATGGATTTAGTGGACGTAAAGTCAACGGATTCTTTTCTAATGGTTGAAACAACTGCATACTTTGAAGCCTATCGCCATGTTCTGGAAGGTTTTAAAGAGATCACAGATAATAAAATACCCTTTCAGAAGTACATAGTTCACTGCCAGACTAATGTGGCAGAACCAAGATATCTAAGACATGGTTATCAAAACTATACTCTGGAGCCTTTGTTGAAAGACCAACAGAGTCAACGCCCAAGGAATTCCAGCAAGGGCAATCTCCTTAACAACTTGTTTAAATCTAACAACAACTTGTCCCAGGATGGTAATTTCAATGTGTTTGACTTTAATACGTGGCCTTCAAAGGAGAGATTAAAATTTGATGAATCCCAATTACTAGCCCTGCAAACAGCTATAACTAAAGAGCTTGCCATTATCCAAGGCCCACCAGGAGCAGGTAAGCTGGACATAAACTCTTCATGTACTCAAAAGAACTTTCCTTTAAAAGAAGCTCCTTATTTTCTCTGGAGGTCCCAAGGTGTTTTTATTGAAGTGTGATTATTGATGTGTAAGCAACTGCAAGCAACCAGTTAATGCACACTGAGGTCCCACAAATAATAATGACCTTGGTAATCTGTTCTAGCAGATGCTTGTTGAGGGGTAAATTTCGGATAAGGCAACAACAGATTTAGCATTCTGTTTGTTCTCATGACCACCAGAACAAGTAATTTACTACCCAAGCAAAAATATGCTAAAGATTTGCACATTAGCATATCATTTCATTTAATATCATTTCTTGAATATGCAGCAGACTCGTAGCTTAACCTGTCTCACATTTTGTGGGATACATTTACATTTTTGTGATTTGAGTTTCCCTGAGTTGCTGTAATGCACCTGTAGTGCTTCTGATGACTTTGATAAATTATGTATTGTTAAAGATGTTTCAAGTTTAAAATATAAAGAACATGCATTCAGGCAGCACCTTTCGTACCCTCAGGATGTTCCCAAGTCGTTTACAGCTAACAAAAAGCATAAGTGTAGTTCTAGTTGTAGCATAGGAAGTACAGCTAATTTGTATGCTGAGAGAGTCAGTGAAATGAAAAAAATTGTTACAGTGATGTCAGTAGAGGGATAAATCTTGCTCAGGTCATGGGGAGAACTCTACTGATGTTGCTGGAAGATCCTTCTGTTCTAATTTTATGGTCATAATAGTCCTGCCAGAAACAAGGGGTTTGGGGGGTGGGGGAAGGGAAGGATTGTTATTTAAATACTCATATTAGAGTTAATATGTATTGTTCTGAGCATATTTAACAAATTTTACAAAAAGCAGTATCCATTTTACTGTTGCATCAGCTCACCTATAAAGCAGACAATTAGGGCAAATATCGACATCTGGAGGGATCCTTTGCTGTCATCAGAAAAAAACAGGAACTGGACCTGCCACTCATTGTTTCTTCAGTCTTTTTCTTAAAAAAGCTTGGAAATCCAGCAGTTTCCATTAGTTCATTCCCTCACAGATGTACACCCTCATATTATTTCCCTCCTGCTGGCTCCCGATGTACGTCATTGTGAGCACATTGTTAACAAACAGTAAGGTTAGCAGCTGTTCCCATCAGATAGTCACTCTTCCCATTTCCTATGCCCAACTCCATGTAAATGAACCCCAGCTGATGATATTAGGCTTGAGGCAGGTAAACCACCTTGTTATGTATTCTAATAATTTATTTTACAAATTTAATTTCATTTATTAATGGCATGATTCTCATCTTGCAGGAAAGACATTTTTGGGACTGAAGCTTGTCGAAGTTCTCCTGGCCAATATGGATATTTGGCAGCCTCCCTCTGGTTCTCCTATCCTGGTGGTCTGTTACACAAATCATGCATTGGATCAGTTTTTGGAAGGTCAGTGGTTTCAATATATGCCAGGTAATTTATTATCACCATTTAATGTGGGACTGATGCAAAAATTAAATTAAGTATGTTGCAAAATGTGCAGGTTACTGATTCCACAGCCTTTCTAATTACTTGGATTAGGAAAAGTAATATCAATCAGATAAATTTTAAATTGACTGAAGAGGAGTTAATTTGTTTTCATCTGCTCCAGCAACTCTTTTAATAATCTTAAGAATACAATAAACAGGACCAGGTACAAGCCATATATCCCCTTGAGCCTCCTTTAGAATTCAGTAAGATCATGGCTGATTTTCCACTTCAGGTTTCTTTTCCACTTTCAATCCCCATATCCTTTGATTCTGCATGCTTCCAAGAAGTATATTAATGTCAACTCTGTGTATACTCAATGACTGAGCATTGAGAACTGCCTGAGGAAAAGGCTTTCACCTAAAGTCAATAAAACAGATTATAAATAGCTGTGTCCCCAGCATCGGGGCCTTGTGGTATTGCAGTAGTAATAGCTCATTAGTCTGGAAATGGCCTATTCCTGCTTATTATTTTCTCTCTGTTAACCAATTCTCTTTGCATTCTAATAGGAAAATGGGGGGGGAAAAATTGCTAATGCTGGAAATCTGAAATTTAACCAGAAGGTAGTGGAACCACTGAGCAGGTTGGGCAGAATCTGTGGAGAGTGAAATGGTTAATGTTTCAGATCCAGGATCCTATGTCAGAACTGGGAAAGAGAGGAAACAAGCTTATTTTCAATGGGGTGGATTGAATAGAGCAAAGAGAATATCTCTGCTAGGGCATTTGTGACATAAATACATTTCGGCCAGTCTGTGGTTTGGCTCAATATTTCTCTCACCATCAGTATAGGCTGGCTTGGTGGGCATGTCCCACAGCCCTGCTATGAATAACACATAACACAGACAAAGTAGTATAATGTGCTTCCAACTGTCACATTAACACATTTTGCCTCACTATATCAGGAATATTCCCTTGGTTCCACCCATCCTTTCTCCACCTTCTCTGCTATTGAAAACTGAATTTTTTTCTTGACTTCCTCAATCTGATGAAGGGTCTTTGACCTGAAATGTTAATTCCGTTTCTTTCTCCACAGATGCCTTCTAATCTGCTATATCCAAGATTTTCTGCCTCTTATGCATTGCCCTCAATCCCATGAACCCTTGTTGGGACACTGGTCAAATCAATCTGCCAATAAACATGACCTGCCCTCATAATCTCGTCCTTTCACCTTCAGCTCTTATTCTCATGAATCTGCTCCCCAGCCAATATATATTCCCGAGTTAATGTTTCAAATCTCCATCAGAACTGGGAAGGAATGAAAACAATTTAGTATCAAACTGTGCGGGGTGGGGGGAAGAGAGGTGCAAGTGGTCACGGTAGCTTTTGTTTTGTTTATCTTTAAGATTTCTAGCTTCTGTAATTTTTTGATTATCATTCCTGAGTGTGGCTGCCCTGCGTGGAATGGGGCACACAGCTATGGAAATGCAAGGTATAGAATCGGTAGGGCAAATTTGTGTCTCAGGGATGGAGGTGTTTGTTGGTCCTGAAACTAAGGGGAGGGATATATCCTAAAAGGCTTTATCAAAATATTTGGGGGGGGGGGAAGTCAGATAGGAGTGGGGTATATTTATTGTTGGTTCCCAACTGTTCTAGTGGTTTGATTCAACTGAAATGCTTATTCGGTGTTTTTGGGCAGCAGATAAGAGTTAATGGACCAGTCCAATTTGTAAACTTCCCCCTTCCCTTTCCAATAGCACATAAAATGGTCAATCCAAAAACTCCTCTATTAGCCTCTGAGGAAAAATGAAAGTGCTAATCAAATGATATTGTTACTTTTAGGAATTTACAGCTTTTTGAAAACTGGGCTCGTCAGAGTTGGAGGAAGGAGCAGCAGTGAAACTTTAGCCAAGTTTTCTATGACAGAGCTAAGAAAGCAGAAGGCCTTCAGGAAAAATCTGCCATCCTATTTGAGTAGCATGTATCCTGAGGTAAATTTGAAAAGAGAATGTTTACACTAGTACTCATTTTGCTGAGAAATTAAATAATTACGATGAAACCTAATGTTGGAAGAGGAGTACAGTGTGAGGAGAAACTTCAACCGTGTAGAATCTTGCAGTACAATTGGATACCATTCAGCTTATTGTGTCTGTGTTGGTTCTTTGAAAGACATAGTTCAATTTGTCCTACTCCCCTTCTTTTCCCTCTTTCTCCTGCAAGTTTGTTTCATTTTGGAGTCTTTTTATCTAATTTCCTTTCAATTGTTCCTTTCAAATCTGTTTTCAGCTTTTAATTTACAGTGACTTCCAGATCATAACAGCTCACCAAATTGAGATGATATCATTGATTCTTATGCCAGTTATCATAAATTGATATCTTCTGGTTTCAGACCTTCCTCATTATTCATCCTATAAATGGTCATTATAACATTGAACACCACTTTGATGATGGACAAATGATTGGGCTGGATGAATCTTCATTTAGAAAGGCACAGATAAATCAGGGATAGTCAGAATGTAATTGTTAAGAGAACATGTTGCTTGACTGACTTGATGGAAATTTTTTGTTTTGAGGAGGTAACAAGGAAGGTTGAGAGGGCAGTGCATTAAGTGTAGTACACACAGATTTTGGCCTCCCATGTGGTAGGCAGCGCAAAAGAAAAAAAACTCATGGAAGCTAAGAGAGAGTTGCAAATTGGATCCAAATTTGGTCTTTGGCAGGACACAAAGGGTGATTGATTTATTTGTTGTGGTGGTTGGAAGGCTGTTACTAGTGGTGCGTATTAGTGTCACTTTATAACGTAATGGGGGGTGTTGGAAAAGTTAACTGATATTGTGCTTTAATAATGAAAAGAACTTGGAGAGAGAGCGCCTAAAGAAAGACATACACAGTATTATATAAGCTATATATGTTACAATAGTGTTATACATAGCTCAGTACTCAGTCCCTTTCTTTCTGTGATGTATATTAGTGATTTTATACCTAAATGTAGGGAGCACAATAAAAAAAAGTCTGCAGAAGGTACATAAATCACCCATGTGGATAATCATGAGGAAGAAAGCTTTAGATTGCAGGGATGTTCTAATCAGCTGGGAGCAAAGTGACAAATGGAATTAAATCCAAATAAATGTAAAGTCATCAGAACATAAAAAGTAAGAGCCAGGGTGGCCTCAATTCAGACATGCTCCACCATTCACCAACATCACAGCTGATCTTTTACCTGTCATTTTCCAGCACTATCTCCATATCCCTTAATCTATCAATCTGTTTTAAATGAATACAACAACTGAACCTCCAAACTCTCCACATAAGTATTGGCTGAGGTAACTATTATGAATACGCAAGCAAATACACTCATTAAATATTGAGTGGTATGAAGGAACAAAAGAACCTTGGAATGTCCATAAAGACTGCAGTAATGGTCAGAAACGTGGCTGTATATGTACAGTGAATATTTATGAGCTGAGACATAGAATATAATATAGGAGGTTTTGCTAGAACTGTATACATTGCTAGTTTGCCCACAACTTGAGTATTATGTATAGTTCTGGTCACCACCTTAAAAGAACAATGAAATTGCATTGGAGGAGATGCAGAGGAGATTACCAGAATTTTGCCAGGACTGGAAAGTTTTAGCTAAGAGTGAAGATTACATAAGCTAGGGTTGCTTTCTTTGGAGCAGAGCGGTGACTCAACTGAAGTGTATAAAATTATGAGGGGCCTAGAAAGATTGACTGGGAAGGATCCATTCCTCTTAACAGAGGGATCAAAAACCAGAGAGCATAGATTTAAAGTAATTGTTAGAAGTTTGAGGATTGACTGCTTGTAAGAGTGGTAGAGGCAGAAATGCTTTCCACATTTAAATTGCACTTAGAATGTACTAAACTTCGAAGATGGGATTGGGCTTGAGTCACTTTGTTTTTCATTTGGCGCTGATATATAGGCCAAATGGCCTCTCAAATTTTCTGATTCTGTAATGTTCCTTCTTTCCTGATGGCTGGTGGAATGGTATGGGTATTAAAAGTCATGACGATTGTGAAAACAATGGAATAAAACATTATTGCACATTATTATCCAAATATCATTACTCAGAAATCTTTATTCTTGCAGCTGATTGAAAAAAGACAAGAGATACAGGAGAAAATTGAAATGTTAGCCGTGGCTTTGGAAACAAGTGGGAAGGGAGTTCTTCAGTTATGTACTTTATCGGAACACATTCAAACGAATCACTTGAAGAGTCTACAGGTGGGAATGCTTTGTTTCCAGACTTGCATATACATGTACAAGCAGAAATCTCATATGAGTTACCAAGAGGGAAATGTTACTGGCTTTCCCTCACCAAGTCAAGGTATCAATACCAACTATGAACCAGATGCCATTCCATTACCATTCTCCCTCTCCCTTCAGACTTTGCTCTATCTTCCTTCCCAATCGCTTTCCAGTCATGTCAGATTTTGCTGCACCCTTCTTGTTAACCTGCACCACATTCCATTCTCTACTCCTCCAGATTTGCCATCATCTTCTTTCCAACAAACCAGCTAAGAGTGGAGGAGCTGATCTATCAGTCCCTAAGCATCTGAAAACATGTCCAGCCTTTTAACTGATGAAGTTATTGACTTCTTGTAAACTCAGAGTTAGAAATTCAAACCGCTGGAAATTTTATCCAAAACATGATTGGGGGTTGTGTAACTTCAAAAATCAGAGGCTGCTGGACATCTACAGTGATGCCAAAAATGTGTAATGCATATTTTGATGCCTCTTGAGTAATATTGATCTGTGCATCCAAGATTTGCAAATGTAACAGGGTATTTAATGGCAGCATGCCTTAACTGGAAAATTGAGGTCTGCTTCTGTCTAACCTAAAGGGCACTCAATTTCACCTGTTCTATGGCTGAGGATTCCTTCAAGCCTCTTGCTTGGTGTTTGCATGTTAAAAACATCCTTTAGCTCCTGATTGGACTTCTGACCACCAGTGTCCATTCCTGTATCCAAGCCCAGACTCCTACTACTACGTGAATACATGTTCTACTCCCACCATCATGTCCCTTTTCCCAACTGTGCCCATGTTCTTGATCTCCTCCAGGTCTAATCCACCATAGCCACACGTTACTCCTGAACACTCTCAACCCTACATCACCCTAATGTCCTCTACTAGCCTTGCAATGGTGAGGAAAGGCCTTTCGCACATTTTACTATGGGCAATGCTTGTCTATTGCATATAATGTCACGATAAAATATTGTGATCAGAAGACCTCACACAATATAACAAGTGTGGCACTCCTTCGCAGGACCGTGCAATGCCCTGTTTTGACACTAAGGAAGATACTCTGGATCACTGTCTTTGGAAGTTGGTTTTAAGTTTTCATTTGTATCAAATTACGAATGTACAGTTATATACACACTTTGTGTTCAAATCTCTGACCATGCCTGGTTGTGAGCCTTGTATCCCTTACTAAGCACCTATTCTTTGTACCTACTCAGTTAACTGGAGGGAGATCCAGGAACTGGACAGGAAACTGTTCCTGCACTCTGATCTATTAGCACCTGGCACATCATTTGACACATGAACTGGCACGTTAAAGGCAGACAATTATCAAACTGCTGCTCAGGCTATAAACCTGTAGACAAATTGCTGAACCTTAAAGCGGTAACAACTTGCAATCATATATTGCTTTTAACATAGGATAATGTCCCAAGTCTTCCTGTGGGAAAAATCTGACACTGATCCAATGGAAGAGAAATTAGGAACAGTGAGTAAAAACTTGGTCAAAAAGGTGGATTTCAAAGATGAATAAAGGATGTGGTGATTCTGGGAGAGAGTTCAAGGCCAAGGCAACTATAGTCATAGCATTAATGATGAGGTGAATTGAATGGGGGTGGATAAGAAGCCAGAAATGAAAGAACACAGAGTACCTAGATGGTTGTAGAGCTGGCTGAGATGGCCAGGGCTTCTAAGAAAGGGAGAAGTGAAGTCATAGAGATCTTAATGCAAGAATGGGAATGTTAAAATGAATGAGTTGATAGAGCAAAAGCCAATGAATGCCATTGAGCACAGAAGCTTTGTATGACTGATATTTGGATTGACTTGGGAGACTCTTCCCAAGTAGTTATTTTTCACTCGTAATATACTTTACTAATCTCAATGTTTAATGGCTATAAGCAGTCTCTGGGTCCTCTATCTAGTTCTGTTGCTCACTGCATGTTTATCTAAAGCTATCTGGTTACATTAACTGACAGGACTGTGCACTAGAATCCTTTGTAGAAAGAAAAGAATTAAAACACAATTTCACTTAATGACAGTTTTTGGTGAAAATATTTGCTAATGGATGGCCCAGTGATTCAGCAGGTAGTGGTGCTGGCTCGCAGCTCCAGCTTCCGGGACATGATTCTGATCTCTGGTGCTGTCTGTGTGGAGTTTGCATGTTTTCCCTGTGACCATGTCGGTTTTTCCTGGTTGCTTCTGTTTCTTCCCACATCTCAAAGACATGCTGATTGGTAGTTGATTGACAGCTGTAAATTTATCCCTAGTGTATGAGGGTGTTTGGAAAAGCAGGTTGGAGTTGATGGGCATAGACCAAATTGCCTCCTTCTGAATCATGGAAAAAATATGAAAAGAAAATGAAGGCCATTCTCATGTTAAGAATGTCTGACTTATGGACACCCTTACATATGGACAATCTCCCATAATGTTAATACATTCAAAAGTCCAACATATGTACATATATTCATTCCTTTTAAATGACAGAACTGGTTTCCTCTCTACCTCCACTTTGACTAATTGTACTTTCTTATCAGTCTTGTGTGCATTTGATACCATTCATTACAATACTGTGGAGGTGTGTTTACCATAGCCAGTGATTTTTGTTTATTTTCTGACTCGTGGACAAAATGGATTTATGGATGTCTGTAAAAAGTGTTTGTTACTCAGGGATGGCCTGTATTA
>JARFYF010000084.1:84388966-84401063 GCA_030265395.1 Rhina ancylostomus | reverse complement strand
TCAATAGTCTTATCACAGTGGGATAGAAGCTGTCCTTGAGCCTGGTGGTACGTGCCCTCAGGCTTCTGTATCTTCTGTCTGATGAGAAAGGAGAGAAGAGAGAATGACCTGGGTGAGTGGGGTCTTTGATTATGCTGGCTGCTTCACTAAGGCAGTGAGAGGTATAGACAGAATCCTTGGAGGGGAGGCAGGTTTCCGTGATGTGCTGGGCTGTGTCCACAACTCTCTGCAGTTTCTTGTGGTCACAAGCAGAGCAGTTGCCATACCAAGCCATGATGCATCCAGATAGGATGCTTTCTGTGGTGCATGGATAAAAGTTGGTGAGTGTCAAAGGGGACGTGCTAAGTTTCTTTAGCCTCCTGAGGAAATAGAGGTGCTGATGAGCTTTCTTGGCCATGGCGTCCACGTGGTTGGACCAGGACAGGCTATTGGTGATGTTCACTCCAAGGAACTTGAAGCTCTTAACACTCTCAACCTCTGCACCATTAATGTAGACAGGTGCATGTACACCGCCCCCTTTCCTGAAGTCGGTGACCAGCTCTTTTGTTTTGCTGACATTGAGGGAAAGGCTGTTTTCATGACATCATGTTACTATGCTCTCTATCTCCTTCCTGTACTCCGACTCATCTTTAGTTGAGATACAGCCTACTATGGTGGTATCATCTGCAAATTTGTAGATGGATTTAGAGTGGTGCTGAGTATATTTTCACTTACTTTTACTTGTGGACTTTTTAATCTAAATCAGCTCCATTTTATTAAATCCTCAGAGACACTATGGAATCTTTGGTGCTTTCTCCACACTGCCCATCTAACATCTCATCCTCAAACCCCTTGCCACCCACCCGCCAACTGTCCGCACCCATCCTCCTGAGGGAGTTGAACAACCCAAGTTTAGAGCTGTTGTTCTGGGGACCATTGTTCTACTGTTGCTTGATTGTAAATATTCACAAGAGAAATGATAATGAAATGATGTTTATGGAAAGTAGGTGTGAGGTAAATCAGTAGTGTATCTGATATAAGTGAGCAGTGTAGAGACCAGGAGGTTATGGTCCTGGCATCAGACATAAGATATTGGAGCAGGAATGGACTGTGTGGCCCTTTTGATTCTGCTCAGCCATTGGAAATAAGACCATTATAAGCTGATCTGGTTTGACCCAAGGCTTCACTTTCCTGCTTGTTGCCAATAACTTTCACCTACCCAGTAGATCAAAAATCAGTCTCTCTTCAGCTTTAAAGTATTCAGTGACTCAGCCTCCATTGCTCTAAGTTTGACAATTCCAAAGATTCACAATACTCAGAGATGAGGAGGATTTCCTCTCTGTCTTAAATGAGAATGACCAATTTTTCTTTCCTTTTTCAAGTAAGGCTCACGAAGGTCTCCAGGGTAATGGCAACATCAAATGTGGCACTAAACAATATTCCAGGTTTGATTAAATATGTTGATCCAACTCCCAGCAATGTTTCTGATCCCCAGACTTGAAGAATACATCTCCTGTGGTTAGTGCTGACATTTTCCATACCAACCAAATTGCCTAATTTGGGATGTTTTGCACTGGCAGCGCCTTTTTCAGGATTTGTTTGGACCCTGCCCAATCTACCACACAGGAGAGTAACATTGACCTGGTGAAGGTATGCATCATCCATTAAACTGTAACCCACATTTTTTTTATATATAGGTTCGACAAATATTGGATCTAGTTGAGAGCAAGGGAGAAGAAACAGCAGAATATTTCTTACACATTTTGTACCAAGCAAGTGAGGTTTACACAGACCTAAGCCCATGGTTGAAAGAAATACAGTATCAGCCATCAGAACACATCCAGGCTAAATCTGTAATTATTACAGACACTGGTAAGTGTTTTCTTCCACGTATCTGATAAATTAATTTAAAAAACCTTGAGCTATTATATTCAGCCTTTTCCATTGTACACCGTATGTCTGTGTTCTGATATAAAATTGGTAAAGCGGTTTACTATTGTCACATGTACCGAATTACAGCGGAAAACTTCATTTTGCATGCCATTCATATACACCATTTCATCACATCAGTATCTTGAGGTAGTACAAGGGAAAAGCAATAACAGAATACAGAATATAGTGTTACAGTTACAGAGGAAGTGCAGACAGACAGTAAGGTGTAAAGCCATGATGAGGTAGATTGTGAGGTCATAATAGAAATATATACAAAGGAAGAAACAGTGCAAAAACAAAACCTTAATATTATGGTTGTTACATTCAGTAGTGCAAGCTTTAAAGAGAAAGACACACAATCAAACATTGCACCATTGCCACTGTGTGGCTCCCTGAGGTTATACCCCCTTCATCGTTCGAGGGGCTTCCCCACCCAACTCCACTCCTCCCACGTTCGGCAACGGAAGGAGCCTATACTGTGGTCCTGTCCCACAGAGCCTTAGCATTGTCTGCACCGAGCTTCAGTGCAGCCTTCAGCACGTACTCCTGAAGCCTGGACTGTGCCAGTCGACAGCATTCCTTTATGGACATCTTGCAGTGCTGGAAGACCAACAAGTTTTGGGCAGACCAAAGGGTTAATGACCTTCACAGAGTTGATGACCTTCCAGCAGCACTTGATGTCCATCTCAGTGTGTGTCCCCGGGAATAGCCCGTAGATCAGAGAGCCCTCTGTTACGCAGCTGCTGGGGATGAACAGGGACACAGACCCTTGCATCCTTCTCCACACCCTCTTAGAGAATCCACAGTCTGCAAAGAGATGGGAGGCAGTTTCTTCCCCACCACAGCCATCCCGAGGGCAATGTACATAGGAGTGGGGAGAAGGGAGAATGTCTGGGGTGGGCGGGATCTTTGATTATGTTGGCTGCTTTACCGAGTCAGCCGAGAAGTGTAGCTCTTTAATCTGATGGTGGCACTGTAGGAACAGCAGACATATAAACTAGGGTCGAGAGCAGGTCACTTGACCCCTTAAACCTATCCACTATTTAGTAAGATGATCACTGATCTGATTGTAACTTCAACCCTGTTTTCCAATCTATACATGGTACCCTTTCATTCCCTTGCCTATGAAGTGTTTGTCTATCTATTTCTGCTTTAAGAATATTCAAAGTCTACTTCCATCACCCTTTGAGGAAGAGCATTCCAAAGACTTGTGACCCTCTGAGAGAAAAAAAATTGCCTTATCTCTGGCATAAATGGATGACCCCCTGATTTTTAAATAGTAACCTCTAGAGGTAGATTCTCCCACAAGAGAAAACATCTTTTCCACATTCACTGTGCCAAGACTTCTCAGGATCTTTTATGATTCAATCCAGTTGCCTCTTACTCTTCTAACTTCAGTGGATCCAAGCCTAGCCTCTCCAACCATTCCTCATAAGAGTGGCCCAACATAGTTTCAGTCTTAGCCCCTCACTCTTGAGGAACTAGGTATAATTAGATTACCGCATCCTGCATGGCAGATGAGATGTAAGCCCACACCATATCAAAAGACATCACCATATATGGATAGCCCTTAGCCCTTAGTTAAAGCATTCGTTACCCAGAAACACATTCTCAATCATCTTGACATTTCTCCCACAATCCCTAGTTATCTAGCAATAGAATACAGAATATGGGTCTTTCTTTTCCATATATTCTATAGCCTCTCCAACTATTCCTCATAAGACAAGCCAGTACGCAAATTATAGGTCTAGAAAAGCTCCTTCAAATTGCTTCCAATGTAATGCATTCTTTAAATAAGGAGCATTGGCAGGAAGAGGTAACTAAAGTTGAAAAGTTTAAATGGGAATCTTGCTATTTGTGTAAAACTTCGGATGCTGTAAATTTGAAATTAAAAAAACAGAAAATGCTGGAAATATGCAATAGGTTGGACAGCATCAGTAGAAAGAAAAATGGTTAACTATTCAGGTGGAAGATCTCTGCCAAAGGGTTTTGATCTGAAATGTTAACTCTGTTTCACTTTCAACAGATGCTGCCACAATTGTTAAGTGTTTCCAGTATCTTTTATTTAAGTTTCATATAGATTAAAAATATAGTATGATGATGGGAATTTACAATGAAATGTGCAAAAAAATGTACAGAATTAACAATTTTTAGTTGGGGGCATTTTAAGCTTAAGCCTTTATTCAGTTGTATACTGCCCACACCTGAAGATTACATTTGGGTTGACTTATTCAGTGCAACACTTAGAACTTTAGTGCTCCAGCCTTCTAGTTTGATGTGTATTTCTCAATCACCTGTGTGAAAAGTAGGGACAAGATTTTCAATTTGTATTTTACTGCTATTTCATTATAAATTTCGCATGCCACACTACCACTAACTCAACCAGTCCCAACCATGTCATTGACATGTGATGCACTCTTGATGAAAGATTAAGTAGAGAGTGATGAAAATAGGACTCTTCTATCCATTAACAATACTGTGATCAATCAGTAGGATGACTTTTGAGAGACATTGTTAAGGTATGCATAGAATTGTATGGAATTACTATTTAGAAACAATCCATTCAACATATGTTGTATTGTAGCACGAATGTAATTAAACATCTCAAGGCAGTTAATGATATTAACAAAGAAAATAGACAAAATTTGATTCTAAACCATCAGAATAAAAGACAAAGTTTGGTTAAAGAGGTGAGTTTAAGGAAAATTCTGCTGGAGGAGACACAGTAGTTTGGGGAGGAGAACTCCAGAGCCTACGACAAAGCGGTGAAGTGATTGTAATTGGAAATTCACAAAGGTCAGGGCCAAAAGAATACAGAACTCTGGAAAGCCTTTGGGTGAGAAAGGTTGCAGAGATGGTTTGGGGTTTGAGGTGGTTGTGAGCCTATAGAGTGAAATTAAAGACACAATATTCCCCTCACTACATTGTACTGCCATTAATTTCCACACGAGCCACCTCTATCCCTTCTCTGAACCTCCAGAGGTATATCGTTCTCTTTGTTTCTCCTCCATGTCCTTATCGAGTCTTCAGTTCAGTACAAGAGTGTTATTCACCTTGACCTCTGTACGTAGTTGAGTTTTCCCATTCCCTGCTCAATCAGTAACTTTCTTGTATCGATGACTTCCAGCTTTGTCCTTCGCCACAAATGGAAATAATCTGTGTTTAGTTCATTATTGTCATTTAAATCCAATATTGCAATGATGGATTTAAAATCAGCTGTACTAACTTTGCATTTTTCTTTTTAGTCTGCCAGTACATTCAAAAGATCAAACAGGATCTACGGCAGGATACAAGGTTTGTCACTTCATATGTCAGGAAAGAAGATATTTTATTGGAGGATACATACACTGAGACTCTTATGGAGTTAATCAATGCAGTCAATGAAACCATAGGAACCATCTCCTACTTGGAGGATTTGTTCAGTGACAGTGGAATCATTAATGAAGATGCAGAAACTGTGTTTGTAACTGGTGATGCTGGAGTGGGAAAGACCATACTCCTCCAGAGACTACAGAACTTGTGGTCAAAGGGTGAGCTCTGTGCCGATGTTAAGTTCTTCTTCAAATTTAGATGCAGACTGTTCAACAGCTTTAAGGAGGAAGACAAGATCTCTCTGCGAGATCTTCTGTTCAAGTACAACTGTTACCCTGATAAGGATGCTGATGAGATATTCAGTTACATCCGACAACATCCAACCACTGTTCTCTTCACGCTGGATGGGTTTGATGAAATTAATGTGGACAGTGACCTTAATGATATCCCTGATGTCTCATCACCCTTTGAGCCCACGCACCCAATAGCCCTGCTATTGAACCTTCTCCGAGGAAAGCTATTAAAAGGTTCCAAAAAATTGTTAACTGCGAGGACAGGCACAAACTTACCATTGAGGATGGTGAGAAAGAGAGTGACACTGAAGGGCTTTTCCAAGGAACATTTGCTGGGTTATTTGAAGAAGTTTTTCAAAGATAAGGCTGATCGAACTTTAGTTGTGACCCAGCTGGAGGCAAACCCTCACCTGTGCAGTCTATGTACGGTGCCATTGTTTTGTTGGATTACATTTAAATGCTATGAACACTTTCAGTCCTCAAGCAGCCCTCAGCGGTTGTTGGATTATGTCACACTAACAGACATTTACCTGTTGATGTTGGAGGTATTCTTGAATCGCTCTACCAAGGTGGGATTGAACAAGCAAAGCAATAGTCAAAATGAGACCTTTAAAGGAAAGAAGTGTGTGTTGATGCGTTTAGGAAAATTGGCAAGGAGAGGAATTGAAAACAACAGCTTCGTCTTCAGTCAGGAGGAAATCACAGCAGCCAACATCTCTGAAGAAGATTTACAATTGGGTTTTATTAAAATTGCAGGCCATTATGATGGATGTGGGAACCAGTCAACATACGAGTTTCTTCATTTAACCCTCCAGTCATTTTTCACTGCTTTTGTCTTGGTTGTAAATGAGGAAATCAGTGCCAGAGAAACCATTAAGTTTTTTGCCAAATGTGATAACCACATGAGTGGAGCCCGGGTCAATAGTCTTCTGTTACATTGTTTGGGCTATAACACACACCACAGAAAGGAACCATTGGACATGAATGAACACTGGCAGTTCACTATTCTTTTCCTTTGTGGCCTCCTGTCTAAAGCTAAAAGGGACTTCTTCAAACATTTGTCTTCCACGAGGAGTGTCCAAAGAAAGCGCTCAGCACTCAAGACCTACCTTGCCGACCGTGTAGAAACACATTTAAAAAATCTCCCTCATTCACCATTCCAAGGCTTTTCTAGAGTACAAGCCTTGCCCCGTTTTATCTGGCTATTGCGCTACATTTTTGAAACTCAGAGTGAAGCGGTCGCCAGTCTTGCAGCTAGGGGGATTTGCGCCGATTATATCAAACTCACCTTCTGCAATGCCTTTTCTGCTGATTGCAGTGCAATTGCAAATATTTTGCGTCATCGTAAAAAGTTGATTGCACTTGAGTTGGACAACAACAATATCAATGACTATGGGGTGAAAGAACTAATTCCTTGTTTCGATAAACTCACAGTTGTTAGGTATGTTTTCAATTATTATGTCCAGTTTTCATGTATGGGTTGTAGTAATTGTTGTGGCACCAAGATGAAAAGTAGTGCCATTCATGACCTTGGGATCTCTCAGAGCACTTTAGAACCAATGAAGTGCTTTGTGATGCAACTGCCAGATTTGTGCAAGTAAAAAAAACTGTACCTTTAACAAGTAAGTTTGGTTGAGGGATAAAGATTGGCCAGGACTCTGCTGCATGCTTCCTTTTCTTCCAGGTTGTCCCAGGATAGGCCATTTCTTCTGTTGAACAGTGAGCTACACAAGTTCAACAGCAGCTTGCTTTTGCATAGAAAGGGTCCCTGGGCATTAGTTTTCCAATAGAGAGCTGGTGAAGCACAGCTCCTCTCTATTTTAATGGACAGGCTATGCTGCTGGTTTGCCTAGTCAGCCAGTGAGGCCCCCAAGCCCAAGCTAACCAAATCAAAGCTGTCACTGAGAAATATTTGTCATTCAAAAGCGCTCAAACTAAAAGTACTATTTAAACATAGAATTATTAAAATATCAGTCATTGGAAATGTTTTAAATCACATTCCATCAACACAGTTAAGTCAATTAAATTTCAATCAGTTGAAAAGGAAATTATAGTTGTACTGACCTTTCTGTTTTCAGTTGTTCTTTTTTAAATTCCCATTGAAATCAATGGACCCACAGGCACAGATTCAGTAGGCTTGATGTCCTAGCCTAAGAGCTCAGCTATCAGAGCAAGTCTGGACTGCCCTGATGTTGATAATAAAAGAATTTTGGTCATTTGAATAGTCAAATGGGGCTTTGGTTGAGCATTTCACCCGGGGGTAATGATGTACACGATTCTAAAGAGGGAGTTTGGGTGCCTTTGGATTAGTGATCAGCTGAATGAAATTTGAAAACTTACTCACAGGCTTAGGAATCCCAGATTTCTGCTGTTTAGCTGGAAATGGCCATTAGTTACTTGCATAACTATAAGCAGAAGATCTGTCCCAATATCTCCTGCATTGATGTGAGAGAGTGGAAATAGCTTTCATTTAATGTCACCTCATAATATGGCAACTTAATAGCACAACACTCCCAAAAAGAACTTTTATTTATAGAACACTTTTGCATCCCACAGAGCACCCGAGGGTCTTGTTGCTGATTATCTAACTGTAATCATAGTTATTAAATGAGAAACACATCAGCCAGTTTCACATAGCAATATACACTGATGTCCTGACCTCTGGTGCTGTCTCTGGAATTTGCATGTTCTCCCTATGACTGCATAAATTTCCTCCTGAAGCTCTGGTTTTCTCCCACGTCCCGAAGACATGTAGGTTGGTAGGTTAATTTGGGCACTGTAAATTGTCCCTGTTATGGTAGAATCTGGGTGGAGTTAATGGGTACGTTATTAGTGTAAGTGGGTGTTTGATGGTTGACATGGACTCAGTGGACTAAAGGGCCTGTCTTCATGCTATATGAATTTATAATAAGGTACATAAGAAGTCTTACAATATTTATGATGCTATACAATCAAAGGTGTTACTTTGTGTTGGTTCTTGGCCTTCTGGAGTCCACTAACCATTCAAGAACTTTGCTTCTTCCAAAACTGACTTTCTGTGCAACACCAATTCATCCTGCCTTTGGCAGATATGTCTTCAGCCATCTGAGCTTTGACATGCTGGAATTCCCTGCTAAAACCTCTCTGCTGACTTTTAATATGCACTTTACAACTAATTCTCTGATCAAGTTTTTAGTCATCCATCACTGGGCTAGCAATGATGTTTGTGTGCGCTCCTGTGAAGTGTCTTGAGCTGTTTTACTCCTCTTGAGGCACAGCATAAATACAAGCTATTGCTGGGAATGAACTGGCAACAAATTGAGAAAGAAAAGTGTTCCATGATTCATTTTGCTTCCTAAACATTGCACTGTTATTTTGTATGTTGATGTGTATGAGAAAGTATTCTGGGAGCTGTAAATTCAAAGCAAATTTTACTGAATTGCCAATAATCCTGTGCATTATAGGTAATATATTAAATTTTCCAGCAGTCTCTGTGGCTATTATTTTCTGTGAAGGCACTTAATGCAGAGTCCTCTCCTGTAACCATAGATTTCCAACCATAGACAGCAGTTGAGGATGAATCTTTGGGGGAAAGTTAATATGAAGGAATCGTTGCAATCTCTATCCTGACATGGCAAATTACTGATTTCTTTTGCACACGAAACTGCTTAAAGAATAGACTCGCTGGGACCTTCCTTTTGAAGAATTTTATTGTCAATATAAGTATCTATCTTTCTCCCTCCATAATTTGAGAAGTAGAGTTGGTTAGAACTTCAGTGTTTCTTTGCAGCACAGGCTGAAGATTTAGGAGACAAAACTCGTGTTCTCCAGCACTGCTGTTACAAGAAGTTTATGGAGATTTACCATTATAAATTCAGACATAGGAATTTTACAAAAGGAAGAGTTGTTATTAAAAATGTTAACAAAGTCATAATGGTGTCATTTTAGAGCTTTATGTATACAAATTGGAAGCAACATTACAATTGTGATTACAGTCAATAGTTCTTTTAATAGCTCTAAAGCACAAAAGGGATATTTTGACATCATATAAAATGCAACATCAGTCTGTTTACGTTCATGTCCAATATGCCATCAGACTTTCTTTATAACGTGGTCTAATTGTCCACTGTGTAGCTACCGCAAAGTTTAAAATTGACTCTCAAGTCTATGTCCCACTCTTCAAAGTAAGCAAATGGAATGTATTTCAAGCTGAAATAGGCACCTGTTAATATTAACTATATTATGCTAAATCAATATCAGCTTTTGCTTTGGTTCAGTATCCCCTTGTCCTCCTAACCCCACTTAAATAACGCGTATGAAGACAAAAGGAGAATAGTTGGGTATTGATAAATGATAGCAGTTTATATTTGTGTGTTGTGTGCACTTGTTTGTAGTCTTTCTAATATGTCCTTTGTCCTTAAACTCAGGTTGAGTGTAAACCAGGTTACAGACGATGGAGCTAAGGTGCTGGCTGAAGAACTCACAAAATACAAAATTATTAAATATCTTGGGTAAGTTGCTAGTAACGGTAGAGTGCGTAGTGAATGTACAATGTTATGTATGATTATGTGAATTACATGAAATTCTGGTTTTATACAATGCTGAAGGTAAATTGCTGTGGATTTGCCTGAGCACTGGTTTTGAAGCAGCTATTGTGGTTGTTTACAGAGATATTCCCTGCACCTCCTGCCTACCCTTAGATAAACAGTGATAGACACTGTAAGATCCTCTGTCTCATCCAAGCTGTTCCTCCCAACTGCAGGTCTCATGATTTGTAGTTTTTCACACTCCACATCCCAGTACCTGAAGCCATTTGATTCCTTGGTAGATAGAGCAAGACGCACAATTTAAAAGTTCAGGTCAATTTTAAGGTGCTGGGGGATGGAGGAAGTTTTCTTTGACCAGCCATTTCCCCCTTGGGTAATTGAAACTGGCCCTGATTATTGTCTCAGAATGCACACCTCGGTACAAAGTGATCTCTGTCCCAGGCATAAACAAGTCCAAGTTTCACATGAAGGAATTTACTAAATGAGCACGCAGCAATATTAGATACACCAGCAGAGATCTCATGCAGTGAGTTTTATAAATTCTCTGTCGAATTCATTCTCCTTAGGTGCTGGACATGAAACATCTCTGTTCACATCTTGCAACTTGGGGGATGCGGGGTGCTGCGTGGAGGCGAACTATACTATGAGGCCTGATATATTGAGATGCCCCAGCTCAGGCTTGATCTGTGTGTGTGAAAAGCTGCAGGACTCAGAATCATAATCCTTGACCTCTTTGATTGCCCTTTGAAATTTGCCCGCAGGCAGTCACCATAAACATTGTGGGTTGCTCCTGCTGCCATCTGGTATCAATGATAATAATCAATTCAAAATACAGCTTGCAGAATTGTGGCCAGAATAATGAGAAATGAATTCCAAAATAGCGAGAGAAGTATCTGCTCAATTATCTATCAAATTAAATGTTTTAAGTGGGACACATCCATTCATGTCTCCCAAATTAAACACTAAATATGTACAAGATGCTGCAGGTCTTGACTTGAAAACTGGTCTTCTGGGGATATGCCTACAAGGTCAGGGATTTGGAGAGGGAGAAAAAGTGGATAGATCATCTGTGTGTGTGTGTGTGTGTGTGTGTGTGTGTGTGTGTAATGGACAGTCATGTGATGTGCAGTGGTGAGACCAATATGGCGTGGGATTTGCCATTCGGTGTCTCCACTGAAAGATCAGCAAGGTCAGTGAGGCTTTGCCAAGGCTTTGACTGTGGCCATTACTCTGGGGCAAAAAGCCAGTGAACATTCCAGCCAACTGCTTGTATTTCAGGCTGGATCCCTGAGTGGTGACAGGCCTCCCTGGGTGATGGCCTCCCTGGAAAGGAACAGAGCGTCTGGTTCAGACTGGGGCTTGGCTGAGTGGAGGTGCTGGATTTATCAAAAGCTTTTGATAGAAGTTGTTAATGTTCCATCCTAATTTAGTGCAAAAGTGAAATTATGTGAACGAAGCAATACATGATGAAAACCAGAGAATTTGTAAATGTTGGAAATCTAAAATAAGAAAAACAAAGTGCTGGAAATACTTGGTATTGGTATATTATTATCACTTGTACAGTGAAAAACTTGTCTTGTATACCGTCTGTACAAACCAGTTCATTACACTGTGCATTGAGGTAGTACATAGTAAAAACAGAATACAGAGTAAAGTATCACAGCTACAGGGAAGTGCATTGCAGGTAGACAATAAGGTGCAGGCTCATAACAAAGTAGATTGTGTGGTCAAGAGTCCATCTCAACATATAAGGGAACTGTTCAATAGTCTTATCACAGTGGGATAGAAACTGTCCTTGAACCTGGTGGTATGTGCCCTCAGGCTCCTGTATCTTCTGCCTGATGGGAGAGGAGTGAGGATGACCTGGGTGGGTGGTGTCTTTGATTATGTTGGCTGCTTCACCAAGGCAGTGAGAGGTATAGACAGAGACCATGGAGGGGAGGCAGGTTTCCATGATGTGCTGGGCTATGTCCACAACTCTGCAGTTTCTTGTGGTCCTGGGCAGAGCTGTTGCCATACCAAGCCATGATGCATCCAGATAGGATGCTTTCTATG
>JARFYF010000084.1:84270452-84283767 GCA_030265395.1 Rhina ancylostomus | reverse complement strand
ATCCCCAGGGATCAAGGATGACCTTGATTCTACTCCAGTTGTCTAGATTCTGAGATGACTAATTAAGCTAATGTGGAACTACAGACTTCCACAGATTGGGTTAGAGTTGCCTGACAAGATGGGTATGTTGATATGTGCAGGGTCGGAGCAATCCTTCCACCAATTACAGAAAGCTCTGTTTGCTTCTGATACATGCACTCAAGGTTCTCAATGTATTGAGAACATCAATACATGTTCAACTCAATCCTAAATGTTCTTTCTCTATCTTGAGTTGACATGGGCCAAAGATGTCATGAGTTAGTGGGGATGTTACATTTCGTCAAGAAGGCGTTGAGAACATTCCTGATTCTTTTCCTCTATCTGCCCAACTCATGTGCTTGGAATAGAATCTGAACAACATGGACTGCTTTATGGAACCAATTGAGTTTAATTACAGCCTCAGTGTTGGGGATGTTGGCCTGAGAGAAGATTCTGACATTGGTTTCACTTATCTTTCCAAAGGTTTTGGAGGATTTGCAGAGACACCATTGATGATGTATTTCCAGTGCCTTGAGGTGCCTGCTGTAGGTATCCCATAAAGAGCAGGGATGAGTTTTGTGCTGGGTTAGATGCTTTGATCTTCAAATGCCCTTTCCTCAGTTGGCCAAGAGTGTGCTGGTGGCATGGTGAATCTCACCATTCATATTTGCCTCCACTGTGAGGTGGCTCCTGGGGTACAAGAAAGTGGCTTACATTTCTCAGGGTCTCGCCACGTATTGTCATTGTGATACAGTGGGGGCGGGCTGGTGGGGGACTTTAATTTTGCAGATGATGGGTGCAAGCCCCAACCTCTCACATGTTTCAGTAAACGAGCCTACATTGGCTTGGTGCTTGGCTGCCAAATGCATACATATTCAAGAGTGGCCTGCTTACTGCAGTTTGAATACAGAGTAGGGGAGACTTGGTTCTGAAATGTAGGTACTATAGGTTGGACAGTTTCCCTAAAAGTGCTGTAAGCTAGCTCTACTCCAACGGGAGGTTTACTGGGTATATTTTGCTACACCATTAATCAGAAGGCAAAGGTTAGACTTTTAAGACTTACCATTCAACAAGTGCTATAAAAAGACCAATGAAAAGCCAATCGCCCTTGTACTTCTATGTACTAGATTTCATGTGAGATATTGAACTCATGAATCTACCACATTTGACACTCTCCTCCTGACAATATAAATTTCCACAAGAATTGTATCAGTTTTGGCACAGAAGTGGCATTCTCACCTCCAAATCAGAAGGTTAACTCTGCTCCTCATTTCAGAAACTTTATTGATCTCACTGAGGAATTCACCGCAGAGAAAATGCACAAAAGCAATCTATTCGAATGCATGCAGTGTCAATGCAATATGGAAGGTTTGTGCTGGTTCCATGTCTGCAATGCATAACCCAATTTTTGATGTCCCACTTGAAATAAAGACTCTTAAACCCAATTATTAAATTTTGTTGCAAAAGAAAGATATGAAAAGAATTATTATGATATTGTCAAAATACACAGCTGCAGAAAACAAATGAGCTGGTCACATGTAGTTTGAGAAAATGTGTGTGTAAATTGCCTCTTTGACTAATTTCGAACAATGAAACACACATAAAAATAACTCATTGAAATATAAAATTCTACAGGAAACCTTGAGGTGCAAGTCCAATACATAAACAGAAAATGCCGGAAATATTCAGCAAGATAAGTAATATCTATGTGGAAAGACAGCTGTTTGCTACCTCGATGCAGTTACCATCATTTTGTATTTTTGTTTCAGCTTTCCATTATCTGCAGTATTTTCCTTTTTCTTAAATTATTATACAAGTATCACATGGCTAACTCAACCACAAAACAGGATTTACATTGTTTTCAGCAGGAAACTACCGAAATTTGAACTATAATCCTGTTGCATCAACTTAAAGTACCTGAATATCATTCAATCCATTCTTTCCAACAGCAAACAGAAATTCTGTTCCAAATGATTGCACTCAATTTCTAAATCAGAGGACAGTTAGAATGCCAGTAGCATCACTTCCAAGAAAATAAGATAACTCTTCCTTCCCTGACCCTTGAAAGTAGCAAAGTGAAGACTCTGGGATATTAATCCTTGAGCTGTCATTGGCTTCCCTGTGGGGAAATTATATTTTTTTTGTTCTTTAATGGCAAGTAGGTTCACTTGTGCCTCCTCCACTAGAACCTCTAGTGTTATTCCAAAATTCTGAGGCAGCAGCTCACTCAGTTGCCAATTGAAAACTGTGTGTCAAAGAGCTTTATACTGGTTCTACATCTATAAAGGCACATCAGGAGCCTGGTTGAGTGCTGCTGGAAACAAGACTCAAGAAGCTCAACAAAACGAACAAAGCAGCCTGCTGATTGGCACCCCATCCAACACGTGAAACATTCAGTTCCATCCACTGCTGGTACACCGTGGTTGTGGTGCAAACTTTTTACAGAATGCACCTCAGTTACCTGCCCGGCAGCTCCCAAACTTGTAACCTCCAATATGGAGGGCAAACCAACAAGGGAACACCACCCCCTGTTGGACCCCCTCCAAGTCACATGGCAGCCTGACTTGGAAATATATTATTGTGTCCTTATTGCTACTGGGTCGAAATCCTGAATCCCTTACATGATTGCTCCGTGAGAGTACCTTCACCATATGGGTTGTGGCACTTCAAAGTGGCAGCTCAACATCACCTAGTCAAAGGCAATTGTGGATGGCAATAAATGAGAAGCTCACTTAAAAGAGGAAAGTTCAAATTACAAAAATCAGCCTCCACATTCTGTTCAAAAATAAAACTTCTAGCAGGAGTCTTAAGTCAGAGAGTATCTACATGGTGTCCACTTCACTAAAATAACCCCTTAGGCAGCTATCCTTTAGGAAGAATTAGAAATGCTACAAGACACAACACCCTTTTAATTGCACAGTAGAGGTACAATAGCACCGCTGTGGTGAAGTTGCTCCATAAGTTGTATTCTGGAAATTTTGCTTTTGGCTGAAGTGATTTATTGATATTCAGTCTGACAGTAATCAGAGCTAATGCCCATCAATACTTCCAAGTCCCAAAGGGTCTCTGATGTACTTACGATCCACCAATGTTTTTTTTGTTTGTCTGGATCTGCATCTTTCCTCTGGGACAGGCATTGGATAATTTTCACCATTAAGGAATAGGGTTGATGAATATTCATCAGTCATTTGGAAGGAACAGACTCAGATTCAGAGATTTAAAGCACAACATTGAAAAGCATTGAACATGGGGTGATGAGTGGGGCCAGAGCCAACAAAGGGGTGTGGGGCAGGGGGAGTGGGGTTGCTTAACCTTATTCCACTTCACCAAAACTGACTGCAAAACACTTTAGGATATGCTGGATTCAAAATAATCACAGCTTCTATTTTTAAAATGCTTTTTCTTAAGGATTACAAAATTGGAAAGAATCAAAAATAATTGTCACATACAAAAGAAAGTAAATTTATATTCCATTGCAAAATGTATTAATGTCTTAATAATTTGCAAATAAAAACCACTGCTCCTCAGTTCCAAGGTTAATCACTTTAATGGTTAAACTATTCCTCTGGTGTCATTCCTTATTGACAGCAATCTGAACATAAAAAAAGTAAACACCATCTGATTGGCAATGGCAAACAACTGGTAACTAGGTTACACAAGTATAATGCTCGTGACATAAACACACACATGCACAGACCCACACACGTGCAAAAGCCAGAGGAAAAACAGTGATCCAAAAATAACAAGTGTGCTCAACAGAAAAGAAGTTGTATCAGTTAGATTTGTGAAATAGGAAATGAATACTCTTGTGTCTTCTTTCGGAGTTGGCAGGCATTGCTTTGTGTGAACCAAAATGTTATTACATATAAAGTGGTTTGGTAAGGCAGATCCATGTAAAAGGAACAAGGCTTCACTAAATTAAATCCACTACTAAGGACTTAAAATTCCATGGTGCCACACAACATTTCTGTGTCCTTTTATCAGAAAATGTTTCCTACTTTCTACATGTTTCCTAAACAAAGTCATTGCTTACCAATACTCACTGCCTTTTAGGGACCCAAACAAGCACACTAGGAGATAATGACCCACATGCATTTGAGATGACACTATCGCAAAATTCAAATGTGTCAGCTTGGCCCATGGACAGCATTGGCCAGTAATGCAGAAGCACAAATGTTAGATCTACTTCTGCAAGACTTAGTGTATGAGACTGACCAAGTCCAAGCTATGGCAACTGGTGCTCGGAAACAACAACAGCATGGTCCCCTAAGCTATCCATTTACCGCTCCCCAGGCACTGGGGAAGAAAAGGTCAAGGGAGAGATCTCCTAGTTAAATGGCAGTCAACATTGTTATAGAGCCAAATGAGTCAAAGCCAAATTCTTCCTTAAAGCTTCTCATCAGGAAGCTCAGCAATTTTTTTCTTTATGTTCTTTCATGAACGTTCCAAGATGAACAAAACTTGTGACTTCCATCTGACATATATTGCACTTTAGATCACATTTACCTCATTTCCATATGTGCCCTAAATTTCTTCATCATTTCAGCTGACAGCTTCAGTTAACCTGTCAGGTGCAGCCTCTCTGAATGGGTAAAGTACTCCACATTTATATTTACATGTTCTTGCTACAAGTGTATGTTGCTAGGGTAATGCAAGCAGTTTTGAATTTGCTTCCAAGTTGTTCTAAGAGTGACTGCAATCACTATGTCAGGGCAGTTGAATTCAGTCATCTGTTGGGTCTAGAATGTGCAATTTCCTTATCAATTATTTTATGTTTGATGCAGATTGTGTTCAATTAATATCACATTTGTTCCATTTAATAATTGATTTTAACAGAGATGTACATATCAATAATTGCATTTGAACAGCAGCTCCAAGATCTTTAGGGTTAGATTAAGTGTAGTTTTAGTTAAGACTATGAATTGGCTTTGAGACCTAACCTCCAACAAATTTTCTCCTAATCCTTGTCTTGTGCCTGACGCAAGAGTCCCAAAACTTTGCTTCCAGCTAACTAAATCTTCTCATCCCAGCAGTGTTTACTCTCCTATAAACAGGAGCTGAAGATACAAGGACATTGAGGCACTGGAGAGTGTGCAAACAAATTACAGGGATGATATCATGTGAGATTATACCCATCAGGAAAGAATAGACAGAGTGGGACTCCTTTTCTTTTAAAAGAAAAGACTGAGGGGTAGCTTAATCAAGGATTTTAAAATAAGGAAACTTGTTAACAGACATAGTGTGTACTTGCAGTTGTGGAAAAGTGAATACATAGAGGCCGTCAATAGAAAATGGTCACCATGGCATCAAATAGGGAACTTAGAAAAACCCTCTTTACCTAAAGTACTGAAAATGTGAAATTCACCATCACAGAAAGTAGCTGAAGCAAATTACATGGATGTATTTAAGAGGAGGTTGAACAAATAATTAAGAAAGAAGGCAGAACAATGTTATCCTAATAAAGCACTTAAGGAAGGATGTTCAGGTGGAACTGAGATAACAGCATGGACTGGTTGACACAAGTGGGCCATTTCTCAGTTACATGCATTGGTTCATGCCACTTTATTGTGGTACTTATCTAATTAGAAGTCACATAACCTTTCATTCTGGATAAGCTGCTCCAATCTTCTGTTAATGATTAGAACACAAACCCTTCTTTCTCTATGTCAATTGGTGGTATACTCTTAAAAGCTTATATTCTAACTTTTTGGTCCACAGAATTCATGCTAGCACAGTGCTAAACCAATATAGACCTAACCTTCCTGTTCTATTGCCCACAGACTTGAATTTTCCTAATTTTTAAAAATGTATCAATACTTCCCTTGTAAGGTCAAATGATCTCAGCCTTGTCCACTCAATGGATAAGCATTCCATATTCCAGCAATACTCTTCATAACAATATTTCCTGGAATCTTTCTCTTCACTCAATTTTATATTGATCCCTTACCATTAACACCCTACACACAAGACACGGACTTTGCTTTTTCTTTACTACATTAGAACTAACCACAACTTTAAAAACCTCAACTAAACCTATTCTTCACTTTTGGTGCTCCAGTAACAATTCTACTTGTATCTCAACTCTGTTCCCGTAACGAGTTTCCCATTTCTGTCATCATCCTGGTTAATCTAGTCTGTCATCTCTATGAATGTAATGTCTCTTTTTTTAAATAAAGAGAATAGCTTAACTAAATGGCTTTGTCATTTTATCATTATTTTATGTTATCCTTTACACCTGTTTATATGACCTTTTCTATATCTAGCTTCTCTGTACTCTTTTCACATTTGGATGTCCATTTGGTGAAATTGGAAAGATGTGCTCAGAGTGAAATCAAATGCAGAACATTTAATGGCAACCAGAGAAAAGTACATAGAGCAACACAACACCCAATGATTACATTTCATGGGTGGAAAGAACCTTTCTGAGAAGACAAGCAAGAAAACCTCAGTGTCCACCCCATTACAGACATTCCCTTTGTTCTCCCCACTCTATCCCCTCTCTGCAACTTAAAACACACGTTTCCAGTTTTGATGAAACATTAACTCTGCTTCTCTCCCCACAGATGCTGCTTGACCTTTTGGCTATTCCCAGCACTCTGGCTTTATTTCTGGGAAGAGTCTGCCTTTACCATCAGTGCAGATGTCAGACAAAATAGCTGACATTCTGTGGTGTCACTCTAATTTCAGTGACGTATGCACAAATAGTTTTGAAGTCTTTGAATTCCTAAGCTTGCGAGTCTCACACGGTTGAGTGAGTTCACACAGGGCAAGAAAGAATAAACACCCTGAAAGACTCATATACTCAAAGTGCTTGAGAGTTAAAGGCTTAATTCTTGAGAATAGAATGCATAAAATTATCTTGCACCTCCTTGGTTTTAGAAACTTTTCCCTAAGCGGGAAAAGAAACGGTAATTAGAGACAGGGAGTTTAGAAGCCAGAATCGAGAAGCACATCTTCATGTAAGGGTGGCTGATTTCCAGAGCTCTTTTTCCAAAAAGAATGTGGATGCTGGGCATCAAGAGTGTTGTTCAAGATGGAGAGAGAGATTTATTAGATAAGGACATCTGTGAATATACAGTAAACGGTATGGAGGTACAATGTGAAATAAAAACAGAAAATGCAGTAAACGCACATTAGGTCAGACAGCATCTGTGGAAAGAGAAACAGAGTTAATATTTTAGGTCAAAGATATTTCACCAAACCTAAAATATCAACACTTACTCCTCAAACAGATGCTGCCCAACCTGCTGAGTGTTTCCTTGTTTTCCTTTCAGATTTCTAGCAACTTCTGCATTGTGATTTTCATCGAGATCCAAAATGATCCATTCAAACAGAATGGTGAATGGCCAGGTATTGATATTAACAAATATCTGCAACAAAATGCCACCAATATCTTCAGAAGGTTACTGAAGACTATCTAAGTAGCTATGGATCAGGAAGCGAATCAAGTATCAGAGCAAAACACACCTAGAGTGCATTCAAAATGCTCTACTTTTGATTGGTGGAATCTGGAAAACCAAAGAGCTTTAAATTTGCCGTTCTAAACTTAAACTGTGTCTGGAGAGACTAAACAACCATGGAGAAGTAACTCTGGTAACCTGTACATCCCTGGTGAGAAAAATGTTAAGTCAAGGACAGAGAGCTGCACTCAAAGGTACACTAGCACAAAATTGGAATGTATTGGGTGAAGTCAAATGATTCTTACAGTTGAGTGAAGCTGACGTGCTAAAAAAGCCCTTGTGATAATGGATTTTACAAACAATTTTGCTACTGGAGATAAATCTTCTGAGAGCTGCCTATATTGAAACTTGGCATTGCAAAGAACATTCACAAGGAGTAAATAAAATGCTGTTCTTTTAACATATCAGCTTAGAAAGCAGCATCCATTTCTGAATCTGACAAGATCTTTCTTTGTCAACATCATCTTGATGCAAAGAACAAAAGAAGGAGAAAACCTTTTTCATTTCAGAGCCTTTTTCAGTAGGCAGGAGATACATTTCTATTCAGGTGCATAAAGAGAAATAGCTGGAGAAGCTGATAATGATAACAGCTTTGGAGTTAGAGGGTTTATTTCACTCACTTTGCAAATTGTCACGAGGTGGAGGGGAAATATGTTAAAGCACCCAACATGCAACTCAAGTTCTATTTTAATACCTGGCTCTCGCTAGCATTGTTCTTGCTGACTTCCTAAACAAATCAGTTTAGGGAATAATCCCCAGTACAAGGCAAGTGCTCCGTATTGGACTTGCAATCAGCGAAGAAGGGAAGAGGGAAGATTCAAGATATCCTCCGGGGCAAAGGAGAGGACACTTTTCCCAGCAGCTTTGCTAGCAAACCAAAAAAAGACTTAATTTACCTTCTGGCATTACTGCTGTTCCAAATAGTCTTGATCTGGTGGGGAAAGAATTTACTACTCTCCTGTTTAGGTCTCAGGTTAGATTAGGTTTTATTTGTGCCTGATCTGCATATTTAAAGTGGACCTACCCTGCCTGGAGTGGCCATCCTTGCATTTATTTCATGCAGTTTAGAAATATAGGGGTGGTATCAGGGTGGTGGTAGAGAAGGTGAGACTCCCATACTACTGTATCTGTTCAACACTGCCTGAATTCTGTCAGGTAAGGCTAGCTAAAATTGAAAGCTTATTTCTAAAAAAAAAATTCCCAAAGATGTAGTGGCAGGTAAGCTGCATTAAATGTTTCCTGGATTGAGACCTGGTCACTGAACAATTTTTCATTTCCTTTATGTATGGATCTGAATTTTTCATGGGTTCATAGTGTTATAAAAGAAACAACATGGAAACAGGCCCTTCAGCCCATCAAGTTCACCCTGAATATCAAACACCCATTTATGCTCATCCTACAGTCCTACTTGTTCCTCCCCACATACCCATTAACTCCCCCTAGACTTTACCTTTCAGTTATGCACTGAGGGCATTTTACAGTGGCTAATTAACCTAGCAACCCGCACATCTTGGGATCTGGAATGAAAGCGAAGGACCTGGAAAAAATCCCAGGCAATCATAGGGAGAACTTGCAAACTCCATACAGTTAGCATCAGAGATTAGAAATGAACCCTGGTTGCTGGCGTCATGTGACAGCAGAGGTACTTACTGTGTCACCCATGTGGTATTCTGGATATAAGACCAGTTTATGAGGGGGTTTATTGGGAGCTGAACATCTTGTAAAATGTTAAGTATTAGGCTATATAAATGATATATGGAGCGCAGGACTAGAAAAGAAAATCAATTTATTACCATAAAAGAAATGTTTTCCCATGAAGCACAAGAAACGAGAGGTCACAGTGGCCAAGTGAGCCTGGGTTTTCAGTGCCTTCTACTGTGTGAGAGATAGTAAAGAGAATGACTAGATTGAATGATCAGCCTCAGAAGGAAAATTTCCATTAATGAATATTGTGTATGTGTTTATCAAAAATAAAGTAGTTTGTGTCATTGCCAAATGACTCTAACCAATTACAACACAATCCAGGGAGAGAAAAGCGTGTCTGAGAAGAGAGATAAAGATGTCAACAAAATAAGAAAAAGACACCAAGAATGGAAGGAAACAATTAGATAGACCAGAAAGGAAGGAAAGAAATACTTAGAGCAAAGATATTCTTCTTCACATACATTGCCTGGGAGCATCAGGCAGTACCCACTTATTCAGTTATGTTGAAAGTATGTTTGAAATTTATGCCACAGTAAACATTGTCATTACCAACATTAAATAAATACAGCCAAATTCAACAGAAAGGTCTCTGAAAGCAATATTTTGTTCACCACTCCTGAAGGAACTGGAAACTTTTTCTGGACCTTTCACAAAATGATGCTATAATCGCCTTGGAAAATCCTCATAATCCAAGGCTTCCAAGTATTAATCAGTCAACCTTGTACTAGAAGAAAGGCATTTTAGTTCCAGGTATTATCTTACCTCCCAGTGTCAATAGAGGATATACATGGAGCTCACACAGCTCTATCTTATCCTTTGAGACAACTCCTTGAGCACAACTCCCACATATCTAAAGGGCCTGAGCAAACACTAAATTTGATAGCAACCCAAGAGCTGTCTGTGGACTAGGTCTCCCTGACCAGGCAGCAACAGCAGTCATGGCAATATCTAAAAACTGAAGGAAGAAATAGTTAAGAAAATGGAATGAAGCCCTATACCTCATGATCAATCCTAATTAACAAACTTTCAAGCGATGTAACAAGCCAGTTTACAGGAACCCAAGACTTAAGAGACAGAAATAGCAAACAAATAAACGGCTCATACAAATTGCAGCTTCCCACGGGATAGGATTAATTTTTCCATCAGTGCAGGCCTCTATTTAGATTTGAACCGACTGGTATTGACCCATATTTCAGCAGCTTTAAACTCCTCTCCATTATCAGCTGAACCACAGTGGGGCATGCACATGGAAATGGAAATATAAATAAGATGATAGTCATTGTGTGCCCATTTCATCATCTTATTATTATTCATCACTTGCTGACTCCAGTGTCTTACCTCACTAATATGTGGTGTTTCCTGAATAACTGGTTCATAACCAACAGCATTTTGATTTACCTTGACACAATGCACTGGTGATATCTGAATACTCTTAGGATTGGTGTCTTTGCAAACCATGGTGTACATCTGCACCAAGTGGGCAAAACAGGTGCAATTCCATAGCTAACTGCCCCAGTCTACAAAACAAGCAATTCAGGGAGTTTCCATGCAAAATTATGATTCAGTGTCAAAAGTGAGCTGCACATTTGACAGCTATAAGTAATTCATGAGCTCAATTAAATTCTTTGGTGGTGATACAAGATCACAATGAATAAGCTCAACAAAATGAAACTCCTTACCATTATAGGTCACCCTTGGTTTGGTCAGGCACATTACAAGGTGCAAGTCCATTTCGTCTGTAGAAACAAACTTTGAGCACACGGGACACTTGAAACCTGGATTAAAAAGAGGAAAAAAGCAAGAATCAATTAAATCCAATACATATTTAAATCAATGCAGGGTCTACACTTTATACAAGAACTATTTTGTACATCGGCCCAGTCAGTGCAAGTGGAGTTTTTTTAAGGTACTGTAGAATTTCTAGGCTGATAAGTCATACTAGTGCATGGCACTGAAGCAATTTTACTGCTGATGGTTGCTCTCCCTCTAAAAGTCTTGCCAGTCCAAAAATTTCTATCGGACAATGCAAATGAACACTTAGCTCCTGTGAGTACACAAATTGTGATACTGCGCACAGCAAACTGATGTTAACTTTACTTCAATAAATCATGGTGAATGAAAAGGTACCAGAGGTCTTCCATTATCTTTTCCCATTACAAGTACAGCAGAGTGATACAGGTAATAGAGCTGCTGCTTCAGAGCTTGTGGCTGGGGCTCAATCCTGACCTAAGGTGTGTGTGAGTGGGTAGTTTGCATTTCTTCCTGTGAATTTGTGGGTTTTCTCTGGGTGCTCTGGTTTCCTTCTACCTTCCAAAGATATGCGGTTAGTAGGTTAATTGGCCACTATAAATTGCCCTAGTGTGTAGGTGAGTAATAGAATCTGGAGGAGGTTATTGGAATGTAGAGAGGATACCTAACAGGGAAAATTAATGGGGGATTGGGATTGTCTGTGATCGAGTATGGACTCCCTGGACTTCAATAGCATCTTTCTATGTCAATAAGGAAATATGAAAGAAAGCACTTTTATAATGGAAAGTATTTAAACTTGTGACACTGTAATCAAGAGGTTGCAATGCTACCTGGAACAGATGAGCATAATTATACTGTGATAAGTATTGAGAGGTAATCTGCAATATAAATATGGGCTTTGAAATTTAAAATATAAAAATAAAGGAAAACATATGGCTTTAAAATAGAGATGGAATTATTTTTGCATACCTTAGACAAGTATCTCCTTTGCTAACCACACCACCTGAACATTCCCTTGGCCTCAATTCCCTCAGTCAATTGCCAATGGGTAGTTTGTAATTTATGTTATGTGGGTCTCTGCACAAAGAATAATTTTCTCAAGGCCATGAAAGAAAAACAGCAGAGCAGTATAGGTTTAGTCACATAACAAGAGCACATTTTAAGAGAGAGGCTGTCAGCAGAAAGTTCAACTCAGTTAATGATTGATAAGCATGTTTATGTTTTACCAAGCACAAAATTACACAGACTTGAAAAACGTGGATTTGTTTAAAAGACGCACCTACTTTATCTTTTCTTGGTGATGCTACTTGTTCAGTATAATGTATCTATACTGACAGACTACTTAATAACATCTGAACCTGGGTAAAAGTGGCAAATAAGTCCCAGAACTCTTGCACAATAATCTCAGGTGGTAGGATTTGACTCCCAAGTGTACACTCTGCTATAGAGTTGGTTCTTGGTTAGAAAACCATAGAAAGTAAAAAAGCATCTTACTTCCAAAATTATCCACTGGTGCAAGCTGGTTTTTGGCCCAGCTGGCACAACTTCATTGTCCCCCATTTCTCTGCTTCTTGCTGTCTGCTACACGTACTACCTATTATACACATCTAATTTTACGCTCTCTGCACCAGGGCTCCAAGAGGTTCATCTTTATCTTTTTCAACTTCTTGTTAGAGTCATTGATAGAGTCTTCATCAAGAGATACAGCATGGAAAGAGACCCTCCAGCCTATCAAGCCCCTGATGATCATCAAGCACACATTTTTACACTAATTCTGCCATGACCCAATTTGTTTTCCAACATTACCCATCAACTTCCCTCACCCCCTGATTCTACCACTCACCTACACACTAGGGGCAATTTACTGTGGCCAATTAATCTAGCAATCCACACATCTTTGGCACACGAGAGGAAATGGGACCAACTGGAGGAAACCCACACAGTCACAGGGAGAACTTTCAAACTCCACACAGACAGCAGTGGAGGTCAGGATTGAATCTATGTCACAGGAGCTGTGAGGTTCCACTAGCTGCGCTCTATGAACACCAATTACATTTCTCCTGAATTTTAATACTAAGAAATACTTCTCAGTTATATGGTCATAGAATGGATTCATATTCCATTCCAGAGACTTGAGCATATTATCCAAGCTCACAGGGATTGCTTTACAATGTCAGAGGCATTTAACCAATGCCTTCTCAGATGGGCATTAAAAAGCTTTCCACAGAAGGCCTGGATGCTTTCTCTGTATCCTGGTCAGTTGTTATCCTTCAGTTGACACAGGCAAAATCAAATCACTTCTCATTTAGCTCACTGCCACATTCTCAAATTAGCTCCCATACCCCCCTATTTTATGACAGTGCTACTTTGGAATGAGTACTTCA
>JARFYF010000084.1:84181437-84199711 GCA_030265395.1 Rhina ancylostomus | reverse complement strand
TTGTATCGGTGTGCTGCATTTGGGTTCTCTGAGTTTGCTCCAGATCAACATTGTGACATCGCCATTGGTACAGAAGATAACCTACATATTGTAGAGGCAGAATTCAGATTACACTAACAACAATGTAAACCTGAAGCTAAGAAATGAACTTTGGTTTGAGCTTTGGTGTTGATGGTCCACACTCTGAAGGAAAATGTGGAAGTCAATTCCAATGCAACAAGGCCTGAAAAGATAACAGAATGGAATTTGTTCTTTCAAATCACAAAATTCTAGTTCATGGGTACAAACGTTATCAAAGATCTAAGAAACTGTTTCTTTATATATACCAAGAAAGTTAAAATAAAAACAAGCAATACTTGTATGGAGTCTTGGTCAAATCTCAAGTTCAATCTCGAATATAAACTTGCAGGAAAGATATATTAACATTGTGAGTATTGGTACAATGCAGTTTCACTGGAACAACACCAAGCCAGAAAGGGTTCAATTATGATAGCAAGTTTCACAAATTTAATGTTTATTCCCTTAATGTTGAAGAATTGATCTAATTGTTTTTAAAAGGTGCAGAAAATGTTTCCTCAGATGAAGGAATCCAAAACAAGGGAGCGTCATAATCTCAAATATTAGAATTTAGAAATTACAGAACAAAATCTGGAAATACTCCTTCATGAGTGTGGTGAAAATCTAGAATTCTCACCCTCAAAAGAGGATAGAGGTTGAAACAAATCAAAATTTAAGGCCCACGGATGTAGAGCAAAAGTAGGTAGATGGACTGTAGGATAAGCTCTGAAATATTCTAACTGAATAGTCAAACAGGCTTGAGGAACTGAATAAGCTATTCTTGTTCAGGGCATCAACAGTGTAAGTCACTGTATGAAATCATTCAGTCCACAGGGAAAAGAACACCTCAAAAAGCATTCCGTAAAACAAGAGATGATTTTACATTTCTATGGACAAAGGTAACAACCCTTTGTTAATGCTTCAATTTCAATGGAAGCATGTGCAAAATCAGCAGTGACACTTCAATGAACAAATTCACTAGAGAAAAATAAGTTTTATATTAATATTGGTGAAATAGTCAATTGAGCTAATTGATTAAGGATAAAAAAAGTCATACAACCAAGATTTGCTAAAATAGGTTCTCCTTCAATTCACCCCATATGCTTAAAATAAAGATAACAGGCTGATGCTAGTTTATAAACCCTCAACCCTCTGGACAATTTCAGTTTGAACTTGTTTGGTACTTTGCATAATTAAGAAAGGAATGAATGGGACTTTGTGCAACAAAGCTTTCTGTATGAATGGCTTTAAGATTCAGAATACAAAATGTAAACTATTGCCCAATCTAAAATATCTATTGAATTGCTCATTCCAACTGCATGTGACAAACCATTGTCCACAGAATTAGTGCATACACCATATTGTATTAACTAATCTATTTTTATCTTATTATGCCAAAATTGCTCTGCATGGTAATTTTCCTATTTCAGAGATTACCTTGCAAGAGAACTTCTAAACTGACACAGCACAACTATATGGTGAATTCACATATACTCAGAACCTCATTCAGTTTGAACTCAGAAACACACTGCTGACTCAGCTCCCAGCACTCACAACCTTGAATTCTTTAACAAGACAACTCAAAGGTCTGCTTTTGAGATCAACTCTGACTCAGCAACATAGCACTTGGAACTGTTGTGTATTCATTGTTCAGTCCAAATCCAAATTAGCAGATTAAGGGCATCTTTAAGGGATAAAGAGTACATTCAGAGTGCAAGTGCTCCAAATATACATTGTAATAAGAATGTTTATAGTGCAAGCATTCTACACTGACAGAGAAGAATGGATCAAGCCAATGTTCAAATGTAGAATTATTCCAAATACATAGAAAAAACATTCAAAAGCAGTGGCCTCTGTTGCAAACACACAAGAAATATAGTTGCATCATTGAACCCATTTTGGTGCATCAAAGGAACACAGCCAGTATAATTGTTAAATGTAGGGTAAAAACGGAACACATCATAAAATGCAAGAGGAAAGGGTTTCCATGCAGTCATGATTTAATCATGTTTTCCTCAAATTATCAGATAAGCCTCTTGCAGGATAATGAATGGTATCCTACAAATCATCATAAATGTGAGAAGGTACCAAAAAAAGTCTTGAATTAGTATTTCCTGAGTTCTAAGATATCCCATATTGTTTTACAGCCGATACAATATTTTTCTCTCAAGTGAAATCACGTGTAAAAAAAGCATGCCAGTCAATTTGGATATAATTAGCCCTTATACTCCAATGAGACTAATGACCAAATAACCTGCTTAAACCACATTGGGTACAGAGTAAGTACTGGCTAGGATACCAAAAGAATTCTCCTACCTTATCACAAATAGTCCCATGGGATTCATGAAATCTAGCCAAAAGATGACTCCAGATGTCCCTGGTGTGTCCATGAGGTAACATGCTAAATTCTCTGGCTCGAGACTTTGACACAATGTCTCACTGCTGCCCTGTCTGACACTCAACTTTAAAAACCGATCCATTTAGGATTCTTGAAACATATTTATAATATTTTTCTAAGATCAGCAGCTGAGAGAGGTTGAATATATTTTTGGCTATAGATTGAGGGGCAGAGAGATGTACAAATGTCTATTTACCACCCTTCAGGAATGCAGAGATCCCACAATAAAAATGTGAATATCAGTGTTTTCTGGTGCATGCTGAATTGTCATAGGTGTAAATTTTTTTTGCAATTTTGAGAGCGGTTTCAAAAGGAATCAGGGAACATGTATTGTATGAATAAAACTCAACAAAAATGGAGGTGGCAGGTGTTAAATACAGTCCACTGGGAATCAGGCAAACCAGAAAGTCCACGATTCAAATGGCTTATGACAATGGCTGAACTGATTGGTGAAGTACTGCTGCAATAATCTCCCATCACCCTGCTGCACACTAATCCCAGTTTGGGAAGCAAAACTCAGTGAGGTTCCCACTTCTGAACCTCTTAAGCAGTTATGAGCACACAGGGCCATCACTTGAAGACAGCAATGAGTTTTATTGCAATGACTCAGAAGTTAAATAATCTGGCACTTGTTATCTACATAAACATGGAGAATAAGAGTGTCAGAAGGATTTTTATAATCAAGTTGAATTCAGTAAATTAGGAGCTGCACAATACATACAAGCTATCTGCAAAACTATTTTAACATAGTCACCAGGATTCCTGGCTCATTATGTGACTTAAAACAGTGAAATTCCTGAATATATTCTGGGTATTCATACAAACAATGCTGGCTTGGTTTCATTCTTTCATTCTAAGACAGCGAGGGTTAGTTGGCAGGAGACGCACAATTGAAGGTTGATAGCAGGTTTGATTGTCAGCTCAAACAGTCAATCCCCCGACACAGAGCACAGTGGAGCATTGCAGGTCAAGTCTTTGCTTTCCCATAGAGTTGAAAAAAGGTCAGTCTACAAAATCCTGGCAGGGGAATAGTTGCAAGGGCTAGATCCCCCTTCCTAACATTGCTGCAAGTCAAATCAGAGAGCCAATTTGCATAATTTGCTGTTTTCGAGATGAGAACCGAGACATTAAATTACCTTTTACAGTAAAGTGTACTCCCTTTGTTCATTCAATAAACACTTGGCCACATCTCAAGTGCTTAAAAATTTCCAGAAGACAGGGAAGAGGCAGTGTGCACAACTGGAGATGCCAGTTCATGCAAGGGTTTGAACTGTTATCCTCTCTGTAGAGCATGTTCAAGGATTGTCCTGATCAGATGGGACATGGACTCAGTTGGACTCCATGGACTCCACCTCACAAGTCAGTTTTTCAGAAGGTAACAGTAAACTTGGTGTGGGTGGAGTGGTGGGGAGCAGAATTTGGAATTAGAAACAGTTTGCTATTCTGCTTTTTGCTTTGAACTGAACCTCTAGAGTTACCGTTTGTACACTACCTCTCTCGGGCCCTATTCTAGACATGAGCAAGGTTAAGAGACCTTGGAAAAATAATATATTTTCAGCCCAACAGTTGACTGATTCTTGACTAGCCACTAATCTTATACGTACCTATTATTTGTTAAATATTACCACTGTCCACAATAAGATATACATCTTTCATGAGAATACAAATTAAGTATTTCTAACACTCTGAGGTTTGATATAGACAGTAGAGAATAGCTTTTATGGGGAAACAGATTTTAGATTTAAACTAATGGATTTTGTAAAAGGCTATTTAATTATACCACAGATTAATATTGTGTGTGTGAGACAGTCGACAAGATGCACTTACTATATTAAATTGCACAGCAGATCAGTGCCGAAAGCAGTCCAGGTTTTTAAATTTGTTTAATGTTTCATACCCAAATAACAAAGGAGTACAGAAAAAACATGAGCACATGAAAACCACCTGCCAACAACTGCACCCAGGCAAATGATCAGGCATGCGTAATCACAACCAAACAGGCAACTCCAAGACCCGTCACAGCAGAAAACGTGAAGGTAGCTTATCTTTGAACGTGCCTTCTCTGCTATGAGAAGGCAGGTGTTTGTTCTTGTCTCAGTGTAATCAGTCTCACTGCAGCTAGCCCAGTCATTCAATGTCATGAAGGAAATTACTCAGGGCCATTGCTGGCATTTTTATTACTGAAGAGCAAATCTAAACTAGAACATGATATTCATCTGCTGCTTGCTGAGCAATTCAATTCCATGTTGTATCTGTCCACTCAGCTCATCAGTGTATGGCACAAATAAAAATTAAATATCTCTCACTTCCACTGGGGCATAAGCCAATTGGTTAGAAAAGTTTTGCCAATAAAATGCCTTTATTAAAATTCTTTCTGTAGAACTCCTGTTGGACCCTATTGGTAGAGTTGCAGTCATTTCCAGCACTGTACTTCAGGGTGTCTACATCACACTTGGAAGCAGTGCAGCATAGATTCATCTGAATGAAACCAGGTCTGAAAGACTTCAACCATGAGGACAGGCTGCACAGATTAGGCCTGTGCTCCCTTGAGCATAAGGTTAAGGCCTGATCCAATATCAGTCCCCCATTCATGTCCCTGTAACCTATTCTTTCTCACAAGGCATCAACACCACCCTGATTCTCCTACCATCCACCAACACTGGGAAGAACATACTGTATGCAGCTAACTTAACAATCAGCACATCTTTGGGATTGGAGAAGAACTGAAACTACCGGAGGGTTGGGGGTTGGGTGGGGGGCGCAGAATGCACACTGTCACAGAGACGTGTAAACTCCACATACGCAGCATCCGAATCAAGATGGAACCCAGGCTGCTGGAGCTGGGAGGCAATAACATGATCTGCTGTGCCATACTTCACACAAGAACTACCATAAATTTGGACCTCTCTATCTCCCAGAGGCCGTCAAGACCCAAAGGTCAATTGAAAACCTCAAAGCTGACACTCACCGTTTTCTGTAAGGCAGGGATATTGGGTTATGGAATGAATTCTGATAGATTCAAATGCAAATCAGGTGAATGATTTAACAAAATGACAGAATATGTTCAAGGAGTTGAATAGCCTAATCCTACTATGTTCCAATGACCTCTGCAGAAGTGGTTGATGGGTTCAGGGAAGGATAAAGGAATGGGGACAAATTAAGCTGAGCCACACATCCTGACCATAATATCATTATAAGTAAGTGCATCTGGGTGCAAGAGGGAGACAGCACTGATTGGCTCAGTAATTCCACTGTTTGCACAGGCAGTCAATGTTCATCACTTTGGGGGTGTAAAAATCTTGTCATCACAAATAAATCAGAAATTTCCAAATTATAAAATGCAGAGCAATCTGTGGGGGATACAGAGGAGAAG
Organism: Rhina ancylostomus; assembly: GCA_030265395.1. Taxonomy (NCBI): domain Eukaryota; kingdom Metazoa; phylum Chordata; class Chondrichthyes; order Rhinopristiformes; family Rhinidae; genus Rhina; species Rhina ancylostomus. The sequence goes on along the minus strand of JARFYF010000084.1, from coordinate 84,193,883 downwards.
TGATTTCATGGCAGATTTTATTCGGTGATTAGTTTATATTTTAATCATTTCATTTTTATATTGGGCTACACAGATGAAGCTTTAAAACTGCAGGAACTTGTACATAATGAAGTAAGTTAACTATTTTATGTAACCAATGAGGTCACAAACAAGTACACACCTCCAATCTCTATACAATAAACTCTGGTTTCAGTTGCCCAGCAACTGTCCAGTATAGCTGATCTTGGAACCAAGTCAGATTTATCCCCAGATGCATCCATCACTCCATAACGAAATCTATCAGGATGGGACATGAAACAGTGGACAGCTGCGTAAAGGCAGATAGTGGTTGGAACACACGGAGCATCAGTGATGGGCATTGAAATTTGGTTTGTTAGAACCAGTGTACTCACTAAAATCAAAGCTATTTCAGAAAACAATTTGTGATTCAAACAACGGCTCCGAACATTACCCGCTTGTGTGCATTACATCCAACGTCATGTCAAGTTATTGACAAGTAGTGCTATAGTTAAAGTTGTATGAATGTATTATAATTTGTAAAAAGGGTTTGGCATTAATTGGTTATAATATTAAGCCTATAGACTGGTAGCAATAGGACGGCAGCTGGAATTCTTGGAAGTAAATACATAAAGTTTGAGATTAAAACACTAAAAAATAATATTGGAACTTTTGACTTTGTAGTGTGGACTCATGCTTACCCTTTCAACAAAAATTCCCCATTATTTTTCATATCAATTATGGAATCGAGCTATGCTGGGCTGATACAGCATAGAAGGCTGCTGTTGCACCCATTATACTTGTTCCAGTTCTTTGATAGATATTTCCAATAAATCCCACATCCGTGTTCTGTAAATAATAATTCTTCTTTTGTAATATGTTGCCGTCGAATTGCTCTACAAGCAATGTATTCCATATCACAATTCCTTGAGTAAACTGTTTCCCTATATTGTCTCCGTTTCCTTTCCCAAATCACCTAAACTTTTGTCCTTTGGTTACTAAAACTTGCACATTAAAAATAGTTCCTCCCTATTTACTAGAAAAAACAGTCAAAATTCTGAACAACTTTATTAAATCTCCCCTTAGCCTTCTTTCCCAGTCTCACCAAAGAATGAAAGTTCCACTTCCTTAGTACTGTTCGAAGTCAACTCTTTTACCCCTTCTTCAAGCCTTTCTAAAGTGTGATATCCAGAAATAGAATACAACACAAGAGCTGAGACTTAACTAGTGCCTTCTAGCATAACCTTTGTTTTTCTCTCTTCTAATAATAAAATCAAAGGTCTAATCTGTTTTTCTCATCATCCTGTGACAATGCACCCTGAATAATTTGAATACATATACCACAAAGTATCTTTATTTCTTCAGCCCTTTTAAAAAAGTTACCATTTATTTCATAAAAATTCCTCCCAAGATAATATTTAATATTATTTGTGTGCTAAACTTCAACTGTCTACTTCACCAGCCTATGTCCTCTTGAATTGTTGTACTCTACACTGTTCAAAAATTATACTCAGTGTACCCATATCCACCTCATATCACATAGAGCTGCCACTCTAATACAGACCCCAGAAAACAGTACACATGTGGGGAAAAAAAACATACAATATTATTCTCTATTAGCCACTTTTTGTATCCATGCTACCACTGTCCATTTAATCAGATGACCTTAAACTATATTAATGTTGATTATGTTGTATTTGCACAAACATCTTCTGAAAGCCCATTGCTCCTTCAAGTGATTGTTAGTCAAACTAAATGTGTCTTTAATAAGTGTCCTGATGTTTATTTATTAGCTTAGAATTTTCCAAATGCCAAATAATTATTCCCCCCAAACCATTATATCTGCAAGTGTCTTCATTACTTAGATAGACAGACAAGTCTGTAATTGCTGGGGTAATCCTCACCCTCTTCTTTAAGCACACATTGTAGCGGCTAGCTACACTGAATAAAGACACGGGACACTTGTTTGGAGTCTAAGAGTCGGAAGAACGACTGGGGTGCGCTGCCCCTTTAATAAACACCGTTCCCACGCAGATGTCACACACAGGTCATGTGACCTTCCCGCGCGCGGGCTCCACTAGCCCACAAAGGAGGAGTGCCCTGCGCCATCTTGTGTCGGGGCCTCTGACGACGCCCGCGATCGTGGGAGCCGGTTCGTGAAAGGTAAGTCACCACAACGTCATCCATGAAACACCCAAGGATAATTCCAGCGAGACACTCCACCATTTCCATCCCCGTGCATCCCAACTGGACCAGGTTGAGTGATGCCCACAGAATTTTCCAAGTGGCAATTATTTTTCCCCCCACTTATTTTTAGCCTGTGAGGAGCACCCACTATCTTTTCTTTTACTGCTGTATTGGTAGCATCCTCCTCTATTGTAAATGCATGGTAGGAGAAACCAGCATAGACTTGAATGGCCTCCTCCTCTATGGTAAGGAAATCCGAATAGTGAAAACAAATGCAAAGTCATCATTTAACATCACAACCATACCTTCTGCTCTCACAAAATATTTTGGTTGTTAAATTGGCAACAACCTTTTAATTACTCTCTCACTATTTATGTTTATAGAAATCATATGGATTCCTTCCTTTAATGCAGATCACTGGGCTTTCCTTGCACTAATTGTCCTTCTTAGCTCCTCTGTATTTTCCATGTTGTTTGGTTTGATACTGTATACCGTGCCTTAAAATTGTCATTAGCTGCCTTTCTCTGTCTCTTCCAGGGAGCTCCTGTATTGGTTATCCTTTGATTCCTGCTCAGAGGAACATTGTTTTATCTACCAAATTCAGATTCCAATCTAACCATGTCAGATCCTTTTTCAACTCAATTGCAAATGGCTCTCTTCGCACCTTAAACTTTACCATACTTCATCCTTTTGCACAGCTCCTGTAAACTCAGGTGACAAATAGTATATTTGATTAACACAGCTGCCCGCCAGCTTTTACCCAATCCCTTTCTTTCCTGAACACCTCGTAGCTAGAAATATTAAGCTCCCAATCCTCCACTTCTGAGCCAATTCCTCAGTTTTGTCACTAGGTCATACATGCAAAATTCTCCACTTTCACGTTCACTATTCTTTAACTATGACATTGCCGGTGATGTATACAGACCACCTTGCCGAAGGCAGCTAGAAACAGACAATAAGTACTGACCTGCCAGACTGATATTGAATGCCGACTGTTTTTTAAAAAAAAAGCTGCTAGAATATACACGTGACAAATCTTTTGAAGTTACAGGCCTGTATTCACAGTTTCCAACAGACCGAAAGCCGGCAACAACTCGTGATTGACCTCACATCGCTTTGCCACAGGGTATGCATTAGTATACAAGGAGTCACTTATCATTCTCTTTGGCCGTGAAAAAACTATTGGAGAATATGTGAAGACCACAATATATTCTTGCATTGAGAATTTGTCACCAATTATATTGATAGACATAGTAATGTCACAAGGCAATTACAAATCTGAAAATTATTTGAAATATTGTAATGCACAGCCAAAATGTAAAGTTCTAATTTAAGTTAGAACTCACTAACGGAAATGGCAATTACAGTTTCATTAGGGACTCCACATTAAGCACTTTTACTGGGAACTTGGGCCTCTAATCAAAACAAAGTTTTGGTTTTGATGTGATGGGTTTAATAAAAACAAACCGAAAACATGATCAACTACTTTGGACTTCTGGTCAGGTTTCTGTCTTGCTTCAAAGTGATGAGCAAAGCTGACAATGATTTTGGATTTTATTAAAATATACCTTCATTGAAATATCTAAAGTTTGCCCTTGTTACTACAATGAAGGGGACAACTCAAAGAATGTCAATATATGAATATATTAATTAGGAAAAGGAAAGGGCCATTCAAACACTCATGCCTACTCCACCATTTTAATAAGACCTTGGCTGATCTGATTGTAATCCCAATCTCACATTATCCTCTGTGGTAACCTTTTATCCCTTGCTTATCAAGTATCTTCCTATCTGTCTAAAAATATTCAGACATTGCTCTTTGATGAAGACTCCCAAAGACTCTGAAACTTCAGAGGAAAAAAATTGCCCCATCTCTTTCTTAAATAAGCAATTCCTTATGAAAAGGGACTCCTAGTTCTAGATTCCCCCATACAGGGAAGCACCCTCTCCAAAGTCTCTCTGTCAGGACCCCTCAAATTCCTGTGGATTTTAGCCAAGTCCCCTCCCACTCTTCTAAACTCCACTGGATCCAAGCCTGTGCTATCCAACCTTTCCTCTTAAGACAAGTCTCCCATTCTGAGCATTAATCCAGTATACCCTGTCTGAACTGCTTCCAATGCATTAACATCATTCCTTAAATAAGACCAATACCACCAATAGTAGTCCAGATGTGGTCTCTCACTAATGGCCCAGATCACTGAAGAACAACTTCTTTTGTATTCAATTTGCTGAACAAAAAGCAAAAACATTCCATTTGATTTCCTAATTTTAGGTACCTGCATACTATCCTGGGGATTCAGGAGTTATGGAATTATGTCAATTACACCAGGCATTAATTCAAACAAGAACCAGTCTGTAGTTCTCAATGTACACTGCAAGCAGTAATCAGCCTGAAAATGTAAAGGCAGCTTTGTAAACACAGTACTGTGGTCTGCAGAGCACAGACTACTGACCCACAGCAGGAGGCTGACTGCTTATGAGATATGGCTTGCAAACTGATATGACCATGAGACATTCTCATATGCATCAGCCAAACCAAGACAATGGAGGTACGTTAATTAGCCTACATCAAATCAGGCAGCACTGCTTTAAGTTATTTTGCACCATTGTGACCAAGTTCAAGGAAGCTCCAAACCAGACCAATTTGTCACTTAGCAAATCAAACATGGTCATGGACATATTTGCTCTCAATCAATAATTAGGATATTTGTGTACTCAGAGAGTTGGCCCTCACAACACTAATCTTGGGTGTGTGGTTCTCTGTCCTCAGAAGCTTCTAGAACATCCACGTGAATTACTTTGGCCCAGCAAAGGCGCTTGAACATTGAAAGGTACCTTGTCATTTACAGGGTGGTCCTATTGTAGACATATTCAACTCAATGGAATCATTTGTCACACTCAAAATATTGAAGTAAATAATGTCATTGTAGCTATTGAAATTGTACTGAATCACATGCTGTTACCTTTGTTGTTAAGAGTATTAAAAAAATGTAGTTTGAGTTCAGGGAGACTCTACATTCAATATAGGGGGTGAATGTCATAATGATTAAAGACCTTTTATCTCAAGCAGCTTCAATGTCTCTCCAGTGACTCAGTCCATAGTCACAACACTAGCGTTTTGCAAATCATGCATTAGTATAGCCAGATCCCACTGCATCTCAGAGCACTGCGATCTCTAGCCATGCTTTTAATTTTTCCTGGCATAATGGACACTCTCCCACTTTCCACACATTATTATCCATCTGCTAGACCTTTGCCCACTCAAATTCTCTATATCCATTTGTAGCTTCCTATGTCCTCTTTATGACCCATTTTTGTGTCATCAGTAAATTTAGCCATTATACACTCCAGAGTAGATAAAGAGGAGCCAGTAGATAAAAGGTATCCAAGTTTTCAAATGGCATTAGATAAGGTGTCACATAAAAAGGCAGTGTTTCAGATTCACAACTTAGGAGCTCATGGTGTTGGAGCTAATATATTAGTGTGGATTGGTAACTGGCTGTGACCAAGTTGCTCCTTAGAACATGGGAATCATGGGAAAACTAGCCAAGCTGATCTTGGACGAGCGTGGGATCCAAATCCACATAATTAGCTGGGCCAGACGTTCAGTCTTAGCTCACAGTTAGTGACACTATGGCAAGAATAGGTGCTAATGATCACACACAGGGACTGCTGATTAGTGACTGAATGTATATCGATCCAGGGAGAGAAACAAGGGAGGAAGACTGAATGGAGCCTACGGTTCCCACCCCCACCTCATTTGGAGGGTTGCATTCAAAGCTTCCCCCAGATTCATTATCCTTTGAAGTAACTAGTAGTAGCCCTCCCACCTCCCCACCCAAATGGTTGAGCCGAGAGAAGTTTCTGGAAGATCACAGCAGAGGCATAATTAAACCCCATCAGCAAGCCAGAGCAGCAATAACTCCGCCTTGGTGGTCAACGTGAAGAACCTCGACCTCAGGCAGTGAAGCCAGCAAGTACTACAACCACCAAAGGCCTATTTTGAGGGCTCCAACCAAGGGAGCAAAGACAGCACCAGCACCAGCACCACCTGAGATTGGAGACTAACCTTCATGAAGGCCAGAGAACCCTGGAAGCCTAGCGAAGATGCCTGTTACTGGCCCCAAGCATCATGGACAATGTTTAGGACTTGGACACATATTTGTAGCCTAGGTTAGGTATTGCATGATCAAAGCCAAGTTTATCATCACATGGACTTGCAGCAGCATCACAGGCATGTAGCATCATATAAGCAGCATTCAGAGGAAAAACAAATTGAGCAAATTATATACAATTTTTATAAGAAAGAACACTAGGAAAAAGATTGCATCTCTGCATCTATATAAAGCACCTAGGTAAAGTGGTAGTGCTCAGAAAACGTAAGAGCAACATGGCTAACTAAAAGGAGGCAGCATGCAAGGATAAAGGAGCTGTTTTCAGGTTAGGAACCTGTAACCTGTGGGGTGCCTCTGGCATCAGTGTTGGGGCTGCAGCTGTTTATGATGTATATCAATGACTTAGAGGAAGGAAGTGAATGTAGAGTAAAGAGATTTGCAAATGATGCAAAAGTAGAGGTAGCATGCAAGCTGTGAGCAGGATACAAAGAGCTTACAGAGAGATATTGTTAGTTTAAATGAGTGGGCAAAATGTTGGCAAACGGAATATGATGTAGGAAAATGTGAAGTATTCACTTTGAAAGGAATTATAATAAAATAGTTATTTCAATGGATGATGGTTGTGACAGTGTGATTTGGGTACATAACACAAAAATCCAGCATGGGGGGGGGTGGGGGTGGAGTTACTAGAAGTTGGAGAAATCAATGTTGATGCCATCAGGTTCAAGACTGCCAAAGCAGAATATGAGGTGCCGTTCCTCTGATCTGCATCTGGCATGAACTTGGCAGTAGAGGAGGCTGTGGACAGACATGCCAGTGTGGGAATGGGAAGTGGAATTAAAATGGCTGCCCACTGTGAGATCCTGGCTGCTACAGTGAACGGAGCGAAAATGCTTGACAAGGTGATCTCCCAATCTGTGTGGGGTCTCATTGATGTAGAGGAAGCCACACTGGGAACACCAGAAGCAACAAATGGCACCGATGAATCGTCTGGGTTTTCCACCCTCATCTCATTTGGAGGGTTGCATTCAGCAGCTGGAGCTCTAAGAACAGTTTTAGCCCCTGTAATTAAGGAAAGATAGGTTATATATAAACTTACATTGGAGGCAGTTCGGTGAAGATTCATCATGATAATCCCAGATATGGAGGGATTACCTCAATGAGAAAAATATGAGCGGTTGGGTCTGTACATGGGGAGTTTAGAAGAACCTTATATCTCTTTCAAACAGAAAGACTATGCAAAACACTCTTTACCAAGCTTTTGCTCCTTTAAAAGCAGTTTTTTTTTCTAAGTTACTTTCCCTTATCACTTGTAGAGCTGTAACTTCCTTTCTGAACACAGCAGTGGAATTCCCCCGCCTTGAGAATAACTGCTAATATATTGCTAGATATAAATGTGTTTTTAGATTCCTCTCTGACCTCTGCAGAAGGACATTGAACAAACTGAAATATTAGATTCTTCTGATAGTCTTTCCCATGGGACATGTAATAGCTGGACATCCAATTACATCTAATCCCACCTTTTCAGTCTTTATATTAGCAAACAAAAATGTAAAATGTTCGAAAAGAAATCTTTGCAAATAATTTATGAACAGATGGGAACATGGACAAACAGCTGCTGCAGCATATATTAAATACCTAGCAAATAAATAGAACTTGCAAGGTAATGACCAGCCAGGTGTCCTTGCACCATTTTTAACATGAAAAAAGCTAAACACTTTCTCACTTTCTTTTGCTTTAGGTGTAAATCTGAACTGAATGTTTTAAATTCATTCTCAAGATGTGAGCATTGCTCAGAGTGAGACAATTACCAGTCCAGTAACACAGGCCTGTCTGTACTCTGCACTTCACCTCTGTACTCAAAAGTGTTTATTTAATAATTACAAGCAAATGACATAATCAAAAGTTACAGAAGAAGGGGTGAAAAGTGGTTTTAATGTTTGGTATAGTTTGCTGGAGCTTCAGTGTGGCAGCAAAGTGACTAGGTGTACTACCACTCCATTCTACCAAATCCCCACACCAGAGAGGAGTAGACAGGTCACCATATTTATCCCTGCAGCGAGACTGGGCAGGGGTGGGGAGGAGGAAAGGGGCTAGAAATTATGGCAGGAAAGGCAGTTCAATTCACTACCTTTCACCCACATGCCGCCATACGAGTTTAGCTGGCTAACAAGTTGCCCAGAGGCATCCCTGACTACACTGATTGAACAACGACGTCAGGGTCAACACACTTCGGGAGGGAAGAAGGTTGACTTGAACCATTTCTTGTCTTTCCTATATACCCAATTATGAATGATATTGATATTACAAATCAAGCACATAAAATGTGTAAACAATGAACTAATCCTAATCATGATGGGACAATGAGTACAAAAATCTTTTCGACTGTGCAGTGACTCTGCACAGGAGACTGAAAGCCAGTTACCATCCCACACTCTGGGAAGGGAATGGCCGAAGACCCGGGAGAAACAAGTGTCCTAAAGTTCGAGCAGCTCACCTTAGGGACAACTACATGATCTGGAAGGGAAAAAATTGTCAACAGGCAGTAAACCAACGAAGTGACTTACAGCAAACTCCTATTTATCCCTGGCGGTAGTTTAAACTAAAGTCGACAAGTGACCCTTTCAGAGAATAGTTTGCGTTGTGTTACCCCCCTCCAGAAAATAGACCATAGCAACGAGAGACTCACTAATTAAACGTAATACCTCGGCAAAATATGAGCCTGTGGATAGGAGTCATGGGGCAAGAAAGTTACATAGCTTGTCAACCAGGATCAACGCCGAAACTAATCTCAGTCGGTTTGGCTGTGGGCGATTTAAATCATATTGCAAGCTCGCTGATCACATCAAGCCGCGTTAATATTGTGGGTTCAGTAAACAAGATCCTGGAGAAGTTATTGCACGAATATGAAAGCCCGCCGCTGCGGCGTCCCTTTGTAATCCAATCGCGATTACCAGCATCGTGCAGGTGCAAGTACTGAAAGTCTCCGTTTATTGCCTTGTGTTTCTGATTAAACAGACTTTCTATCTATAACCCACAGCGGGGCAAAGGTGCGTTCTGGAAACACGAATACATTCAACAGGACGCTTAATAAAAACGTGTTTGGAAAAAGCTCAGTCTGTGGGTGAGACTCATCAGACTTTGAAATCGATGGGCAAGATAAATGTCTGCGGGAGAAAGTGCTTGGAAGCAGCGTACCATCCCCAAACAGCGATCGTCTCCTGGGTCAAATAGATACAGGGATTCCACCACTAGAGCAAAAAAAACACAAACCAATAAAAATCCTAAATCAAGAAAGTGGCGCCCTGGCGCCAGAATAGTTCCTGCGTAAACCTTCACTATACCCAGTAGACAGGTAAGAGGCGGCGTTGTTGAAATGCAGAGCTGTAATCTGTACAGAACTGAGCCAGAAGGTGCATTAAAAACATAATTAGGAGCCAGAGGGAGAAGGCATTAACGCTAGTCTGGATATACAGACTGTGCTCGTGGTGGATTTGACTCCGATTATTGGGATCTTGTATGAATTACATTTGGGTGACATTGACCTGAGCTGTTGATGAAACAAGCCTCCGATCTTGCAGGCTTGTTCGCCCACCTTCTCCCTCCTATGGATGCTCCCACAGCAATTAAGCAGCCCGTTAAAGTGCCCGAGGGTCTTACCTCCGAACAAGTGAGGCGACAGGTGCGCGGGGAGGGATCCGATGAGTAACCGGGGTGCTCCATGACCTCCTGAGCGCTCCCCCGTGCTCTCCTCGGGAGTGCTGCCTTCCGAGTCCTCCTGCGAGCTGTACGTGCCGCCGCTGTTGGGAATGTTGAGCGACTGGTTCCGGCTGCCGGCCGCCGCCGCCACCACCGACCTGGGGCCACCGGCAGGCGGGCTCACGTAGTGGTAGCGGCCGCTGGCCAAGGAGGTCGCCACCCCGCCGCCGGAGCCCGGCCCCGACCCGCTGGAACCAGCCACCGACCGGTTGCTCCCGTTGCTGCTGGCCGTGGTGGAGGGTAGATCGGAGCCCGAGTAAGCTCGGGTCCGGCCGTTCGCAGTCGGGCTGCTCTGTTTTGCTCCCATGAGTGAAACCTGCGGCGGGCGGTCAAGGCTGGTCCGTCCGAGTGGCTCCCGGATCCTCTCCCCTGCAAACTTCGGATTCACTTTCCACGTCTGGGGGCCTTTCCCCTCCTATGTATGTATGTATGTATATATATATATATATATATATAAATGTTCCCAATTGTTCTCCTGGAATGCCCTCTCTCCGCAGAGTAAGTAGCGACGAGATTTCTCAGTAGATACCCGCGGGCAGTAGACGTTGTTGTGTGAAGGAGAGAAAGATCCCAAGAAAGAAAGACTGAGTCACCTCCAGCAGATTCCGTTCCCCCCCCCCTCCCCCCGACCGGTCTCCTGGAGGACGGACAGGGTTCAGAAAGTGCCCGCCGCACGGCTCTTCTGTAGCCAGAGTGAGGGCTGAGCTGGTCCGGCTCCTAACGCACCTCCTGCCGCTGTAGCTCTGGGCTGCTGCTGCTGGCCAGCTCTCTCCGCCATCGCTGTGCTAAACCAGGAGCATGGCATCAAAACAGGAGTGAGCTGTTGCTTCTTGTTTAATTGTCCCATTCCCCTTCCTTCACGCCCGGGAAACTCCGCGCTCGCCGCTCGACAGGGAGACGCGGAAGCACCGAGTCGCACACATTGTTAGAAGTCAAGAGGTCGACCAGCCTGACACCAGGAGACATTCACAACAGATAGCGAGACTCACTCAGTGACTGGCTGGCTGCCCCTTCTCACGTCAGGACACGTCACAAACAGCAGGAAGAGATCACACAGTAACAATGAGATGGAGCAATACACAGAGATCACAGTAACAATGAGAGAGAGAGAGAGAGAGAGAGAGAAGCAACAGCACACAGAGCGACCACGCCGTCACAGCGGGGACAAAGAGAAGGATCACAGAGTTACAATGAGAAGAAACAGTACACTGAACGACCTCACAGTAACAATGAAGCGGAGAAAGAGATGAAGCAATACAGAGTGTGGTCATAGTAATAGAGAGAGGCCGATGGAAGATGACACAGAGGAAACACACATCAAAAGAAAAGGGGGAGAGAAATTGAACTACTGAAAACAAGAGTAAAGAGAGAGGGAGAGGTGGAATAAATACAGATAAATCACACACCGACAGAGAGAACAATACACAGAGGTTACACTGTGATAAAATGACACAGACAGGTAGAACAATAGAAAGAACGACCACGCAGTGTAAATGGGAGGCCAAAAATGGAAGAATACGTAAAGAAATCAGAGTGATAATGAGAGAGACTTGGGAAATGTAGGTAAATTATATAGTAGTAACAAGAGGGATAGAATACACAAGGAGATCAGATATAACAATAGAAGAGAGAAGGAGATAGAACAATACATTGGGAGATCACAACAGCAAGAAGGAAGACGGAATAGTGTATAGAAACAACAGGAAACGTACATAGAGATAGAACAACACAGTAACACAAGGTGAATAATGCATAGTGAGATTACACAATGACAATTAAAAGCAGTGATGAAACAATGTTCAGAGATCATATAACAATGAGAGAGGGAGATAAAATACTCAGAAATAATAGCAATCAGAACTAGAGAGGGATGGAATAATACAGAAAGAAATCACTGTGAGAATGAGAGAGAACAGACTGGAAAATAGAGAATGCGCAGTTATAGAAAGTCAGAGAAAGATGGTAAATAGACATAGAGATCACTGCATAACAATATAAGAAAGGTAAAGAGGGATGGAACCCAATGCAGTGAAATCACACAGTAACAGTGAGGGATATAGACAGAAGGCAGATAGAACGAAATGGGGAGATCGCATATTAACAATAAGTTAGGAAGAGAGACAGGAAAAGATTCAAAGAGGGTACATGGAAATAATGAAAGAGATGAAATGTTATAGAGAAATCACAGTAATAATAAGGTGCAAGATAAAGAGATGGAACAATATATGGAGCGATCACTACAATAATGAAGGAAAGAATTTATAATGAATGGGGGGAAAAGACTGATAGAAAATACAAACACACATGATATTACCCACTTCCTTCCCTTTATTCCATGGACTACTGCCCTCTCCTACCAGATTCCTTCTTCTTCAGCCCTTTGCCTCT
>JARFYF010000084.1:84103527-84114409 GCA_030265395.1 Rhina ancylostomus | reverse complement strand
TTTTCTCCACGGATGCTGCCTAGCCTGCCGAGTTCTTCCAGCATCATCGTGTTTTTCATCTAGATTCTAGCATCTGCAGTCCTTTGTTTCTCTACTGCTACTATTGATATTTGTGCAACAATACTCTATTAAACAACTTAACATGCACTGATACATCGAGCCCATGGAAACCAGTCATTGAGCATGAGACATTCCGATTCTGTACCATTGTAATTAGGCAGGTGAAGACAAATAAATGTTCAAGTTAATTGGCCCTCACTCTGACGGCACATGCCATTTTCAATGATACTACTATCAAGGAGGAGGTACAGGAGTCTGAAGACCCACACTCAATGTTTCAGGAACTGCTTCTTCCCCTCCTCGATCAGATTTCCAAATGGTCCATGAACACTAAGATATAAGATATTTATTTAGTAGTCACATGTACATCGAAACACAGTGAAATATGTCTTTTTGCGTTACTAAGAATGTTCTGGGGGCAGTCCGCAAGTGTCGCCACTTGTCCAGCGCCAACATAGCAGGCCCACAGCTCCTGACCTGTATGTCTTTGGAATGTGGGAGGAAACCGGAGGAAACCTATGCAGACACAGAAGGTGCAAAGTCCTTACAGACAGTGGCGGGAATTGAACCTGGGTTGCTGGCGCTGTAATAGCTTTACGCTAACTGCTACACTACCGTGCTGCCCCCATTATTGCCTCATTAGTCCTCTTTTGCGCTATTTATTTTTGTAATTTATAGAAATTTTGTCTTTATTTCTTGCACTGTACTGCTGCTGCAAAACGACAAATTTCATGATATATGTCAGTGATAATAAACCTGATTCTGATTCATTCATTACAATACTGTGGAGTTATGGTTACCATATTGAATGATTTTGTATATTTTCTGACTTGTGGACAAAATTGACTTACCAACTTAAAAACGGAACCCGTTTGCAACCCAGGCACGGCCTGTACTGGGCTGAATGTGAGAACTGATAACTAGTGCTCTTGATAAATAGACTGAGACCTGAGTCTGATGATTGGATCCTTTAGCAGCTGTTTACAATCTGTATCAGCGATTTGGATGAGGGGATCCAGTGAATATATCCAAAGTAAAAACTGAAAATGATCAGCAGTTCTGGCTGCATCCGGGTTTACAGATCATACAAAGCCAATGGCAGTGTTAGTTGTGACAGTGCAGAGAAGCTTTGGGTTAAGAATGGCAAAGTTCACTGCAAGTGAAAGAATCTGAGTTCATCCACTTTGGTAATGAAATTGCAAGCTGTTAGTATACAAAGGGATTTGGGTGTCCTTGCCCATATGCCACTGAAAGGTAATGTTTAGGTACAGTAATTATACAATGTCCTGGTGAGATTGCACATAGAATAATGTGTGCAGGCCTTGCCTCCTTACCCAATGAATTTGAGATTGAGGAACAATAAAGCAGTTTACTGAATTTATTCCTGGGATGAGGGAAGTTGTCCAATGAGGAAAGTTTAAGCGGACTATGCCTATAAAGTCTGAGTTTAGAGGAATGAGAGGTGACCACATTGAAACCTCTCATTCCTCTAAACTTCCAAAATCCTTCCAGGACTTCACAGGATTGTGTAGAAATTATGTCTCCCTTGTCTGAGGTGATTAGAATCAGGGGTCACAGTCTTAAATGAATGGTTTGATCATTCAGGACTGAGGCAAGAAGAAAGTTCTTCATCCAAATGGAAGTGAAGTTTTGGACTTTTCTACCAAAGCTGTGGAGGTTCATTCATTGAGTATATTGAAGTTACAGAATGATAAGTTTATTGGATATTAAGGGATTCGATGGATATGGGGGTAGTGCAGGAAAGTAGTGCTGATCAGCCATGATCTTATTGAATGGCAGGGTTGGCACAAGGGCCAAATGGCCTACTCCTACTAATATTCCTTTGTTAAACTGTAGGGACTGGGTGCTAGTTTGAGGTAGGCACATTGATAACTGCAACTCTTAAGATAGTTGAACTGATAACTTGTTGCTCTTTGGGAGATACTCTTGTTGATACATGGAAATGCTTGTGACAATAGGATGTATAGATTTTTCACCATAAAATTTTGATTTTATATTTTAAAAAATTATTCAGTGTTTCATTTGTGTGCAGTGTTGACATGCATAGAGAATTCTTTCAATTGCATTATATAATTTTGAATTTTAAACTAAGATCTAAGGTTTATTTTTCTTCTTTGCTTTAAGATCAACTGAAATATTGAAAGCACAATGAATTATGATGTGGGGGAAAATGAATCAAGTAAGAGTCAAATGCATGCAATAGAAGGATTACACAGTTGCACTCTAAGGAACAATGCAGAAACTGTGACATCTTCCAAATCAGAAACCTCTTTACATGTAACAGGGAACAAGGGAAGGGTCCTTACACCTGCAGAAGCAGAAAAGCTCATGAAGGACCAGAGTTTGGTGTCAGATTATAAACAACAAAAGCTGGAAAGAGAGGCACAGAAAAACTGGGATTTGTTTTACAAGAGGAACAGCACCAACTTCTTCAAAGATAGACACTGGACAACCAGGGAGTTTGAAGAGCTGAAAGCATGTAGAGATGTAAGTAACAATTGGTTGACTTTTAAATGCCCTCTGAAATGGCTTGGAAAGCCACTCAATTCAAGCACAATTGGGAATGGTCAGTAAATGCTGGCCTTGCCAGTGACGTACTAATCCTAAGAAATAAATAAATAAAACAAAACACCTCCTGGGATTTGCTCCCACTCTACTATTCCTAATGGCCTTATTTCAGCTAAAAAAATTCTTCAGCAATGGCATATCCTCCTGCCTTCTATAATTTTCCCATCCCCCTTGTGATTTCCAGCATAATATGAGGTCCCATGTTTGTTCCCTTTTTCATTGTTGCTTTCATCTTGGCTCCACCCACCCTTGTTTACATACCATTTCCAGCAAAGTTGGCACAAACAAGAGGTGTTTTTCTATATGGCTGTTAACAACAGGAGCTTTAGCTCTCTGTCACTGTTAAATTGGTCATTACCTTGTACCAGAGTGCTTACTAAGTAATTACCAACAAATGAACCTGGATTTTCTCTAGTTCTGTATTCCAAAAAGTAAATACATATTGTGATGAACTCTTCACCCTCACTTGCTCACTCAGGCTGACCCAGGTAGTACATAAACTTCTTTTTGTTAGCTTCAAGTTCCATAGTCTATCCATCACCAAGATTGCTTTCCTCTGCCTTGAGAGTAGCATGTCTCAACCCTCACGGTCTTCAGTTCATCATTCTGCTCTTCTATCAATGACATTTTCACACCTTTTAGCTTTTCAGTCTGAAACCTTCTTGCCTAGGCCATCACCATTCCACCCATTTTGTTAGCTTATCTTCTTAACCATGAACCTAGTAATCTCTTTTATTACTGATGTGGTCCCCATTCTTTTTTAAGTGAAGCTCAAGTGTATCATTGTATTATGTTAATGCTGTTGTAAATTTTACTTTGTAGCTTGAGCATCAAAAACTGATTGTCTTGGAAGCAGGCTGTGGAGTTGGAAACTGTTTATTCCCCCTATTAGAGTGCGATCCGAATGTTTTCATTTATGCTTGTGACTTCTCTCCCCGAGCTGTAGAATTTGTGAAGGTATAGTCAAAAGCATTTAAAATGTTAATATAAATATTTCTGACTTTTACACTGATACATTTTTTTCTTTTTAATCTTTTCTGCTGAAGTTCATCAAAATGAAACAGATGTTGAATGTACGATGGAGGTAGCCTTAGCCAGAAACACTATGTGTACAGATGATAAATGATGCACACAGAATTCATGTTGGTGCAAATGTAAATGCAAGAATCTTGAAACTAGGAGAAGAAACAAATGATTTGCACTGTTATATTACCATCTAAAAATGGGAAACATACCAAAGTACTTTAAAAGTAATTAAAGTACTTCTGAACATTTTCAGTGCTGTAATGGAGAAAACATGGCCCCTTTATGTTGGACACACCAAGGTTACACACCTAACAATGTTAGGGCTAACTATCAACTGAATATGTATTTGTTTTGTTAAGGCAAGCAATTTATTCAAATTCCTTAATAATTCATTAACTGTTTTAGGCAGCATATGAAGTAAAGTATCAGTAGCAGGTAAATGCTGATCATGATTAAATTTTATGTTGCAAAGGACTATTAATATGAGAATCTTTTGCAAACTGTTTTTCATCTGTTGGAATGTTTTCTGTTTTTAAAGCAAAATCGCTTGTATAACACTGAACAATGTAAGGCCTTTCAGTGTGACCTGACGAAAGATGACTTACTGGAGAATGTGCCTCCTGACTCCGTAGATGTTGTTATGCTGATTTTTGTGCTCTCTGCCATTCATCCTGAGAAGATGCAGCTGGCTTTAGAAAATATTTATAAAGTAAGTACTTAATGGAATACAAGCTGTATTCTATTCTGCTGTAGCATAGAAGAGGGCTAATTCAAAAAATATTTGATGGCCATTTTCTTTCAAATTGATGAATTTAAAATTAAAGCTGATGATGTATCTGGACTGGATATATTACCATTTTCTCAATTAGTCATTTTATAATTAAAACATTGCAGCATGATAGATATTTTTTGTTAATTCAACTACTTTATGAAATAATTGTGAATGTCTTTGAAGAAACCAATGGATAGCATTGCTGTTGTATATTAAAGTTTTAAGATCATTGTATACATTACTGTAAACAGTATTACTTTTGAAGATTTAGGCATTTTCTAGCGTTATTTTAATTAGAATATGCCCAAATATTATAATACAGGTGAATTACTCACGTGGTCACAATTTTTTTCATTTAGGAGCGCATCATGGTAAACAACATACCAACTGTGACTTTCACTCTTGTGTATGACAGATACTAAAACCAGGTGGATGCATCTTATTCAGAGATTATGGACTGTATGACCATGCCATGCTTAGATTCAAATCTGGCCATAAACTTGGCCCAAACTTTTATGTTCGACAAGATGGAACCAGATCCTTCTTTTTTTCGGATGGTGAGAGTTATTATATAAGTTTTTTATATCTTTCAAGAATCTATCAGTTAGTACATTTGCGTTTGAAATACATACTTATAAGAGGCTATATTTGGACTTTATTGATATTACTAACTCAAAAAGATATGCTATCAGAAATAACTCTTCATCTGGAAACTATTCATGTTTGATCTTATCTCTAAATGTTCTACTTGCAGACGTTGCAAGACATCAGTCAGCTGCTGAGATCCTTGATACTGTTGCAAACTTTGTCACGGGAAAGTTGAGGTTAATTGTGATATCGTCACTGTTGTCCTTGCCAAAGGGGAAGTTATTGTTAAATCAAGGCTCTGTTTATCTTGCATGTGTTTGAAAGACTCAATGGCATAATTTTGAAGAAAGGCAAGAGACTTTTCATCAGAGTCTTCACCAATACCTACCTCTCAACTAGCTCAATTAAAGTAGGTTATCAGAGGATGCATTTTCTCCCAGAAAGAGTAATTGTTTAGGAGTGTCGGAAAATGTATTTTTTTTTACCTTGTCCCATTAACATTTGTGTTAGGTGAAATTTTTTGATGAAATGGGAAAGGTAGTACTATAATGTTACTGGACTATAATCCCGAGGTCTGTACTAAACATCCAGAGATGAGTTCAAATCCTGCTTTAGCAGGTGCAGCAGTTAAATTGGGTTAATTAAATACAGCTGAATAAAAAGCTGATGTCAGTATTAGTAACTGTGAATCTGCTAGATTGCCATTTGATTCACAAATGTCTTTCAGTGAAGGAAATTTGTATATGTTTGAACATACAAATTAAGAGCAAGAATAGGTGACTCAGCCCCTCGCCTACTCCACCATTTAATAAGATTATGGCTGATCTGACTATAATTCAACTCCACATTCCCGTGTAACTGTGGTAACTTTTCACCCTTTACTTTTCAATTATTTATTTACCATGGCCTTAAAAGTTTCAAAAGCTCTGCTTCCATTGGCCTTTGAGGAAGAGAGTTCTAAAGATTCGCAACCTTATGAAAGAAAAATAAATTACTTCATCTCCCTCTTAAGTGGGTATTCTCTTATTTTTAAATTGACCTCTAGTTCTAGATTTTCCCACAAGAGGAAACAGCCTCTCCACATCCACCATGCCATAATTTCTCAGGATCTGATATGGTTGAAACAAATCATCTTTCCTGAACTCCATCAGGTTTGTCTAGAAATTTTTTTTAAATGCAAATACTGCAAGTTTGAAATAAAATTAAGAAATGCTGGAAACGCCTAGCAGGTCATGCAGCATATATGGAAAAAGAAATGGAATTGACATATTAGGTCAAAGCCCTTCAGTCAGAGTTTTTTTTATTTTAGATACAAGTCTAGCCTTGCCAACCTTTCCTCATAAGACAACTCACACATTGCAAATGTTAGTTTAGCAGACCTTCTGTGAACTTCTATTGCATTAACATCCTTTAAATAAGGAAACCACTTCCCTAGATAATTGAAACATTACCTCAGTACATCTATATTCAATTCCCCAGCAATAAACAATAACGTTACGTTAACTTTCCTAATCATTTGCAGAATCTACATACTAGTCTTGCAAATCTTGCATTAGGACATACAAGTCCCTCAGAATCTTGGAGCTCTGCAATCTTGCACCATTTGGATTTGCTTTTTTTCTATATTTCCTGCCAAAATGGACAATCTCACATTTTCCCACATTATACTCCATTTGCCAGATCTTTACCCTTTCACTTAACCTATCTATATTCATTTGTGGTCTCGTAATGTTCTCTTCACAGTTTGCCTTCCTGTTTATCTTTTGCTTCATCAGCAAATTAGCAACCATGTCTTTGGTGCCTTCAAGTCATTTATCTAAATTGTAAGAAGTTGAAGCCCCAACCAACAGTGATCCCTGTGGCACAACATTCATTATAATGTCCCAACCAGAAAAGACCCATTTAGGCTACTCTGTTTCCTATTAGCTTGTGAATCTTCTATCCATTCCAATATGTTGCCTACATCATGTGCTTTTATTTTCTGCAATAACACAAAAGAGCAGCCACAGTGGCACAGTGGGCAGAACTGCTACCTCATAATTCCAGTGACTGGGATTCAATCCTGACCTCAGGTGTTGTCTGTGTGGAAGTTCCTGTGATAATTAATGTTTCAAACCTGTATTTATTCTCATATTTCCTTAAGCAGGCCATTCAGCCCATTGTGCCGGCTCTCAGAGCACATATTAATACATACATAGGACAGCACGGTAGTGTAGTCGTCAGAGTAATGCTATTACAGCGCCAGTGATCAGAGTTCAACTCCGCCACTCTCTGAAAGGACTTTGTACATTTTCCCATGACTGTGTGGGTTTCCTGCCACATTCCAAAGATGTACGGGTTAACATGGGCGTAATTGGGTGGCGCAGGCTCTTTGGGACGGAAGTGCCTGTTACTGTGCTGTATAAAGCAAGTTTTACATTTTTTTAAATCCCATTCCCCCACTTATTTCCCTGTAACCGTTTTTCTCTTGGATGCCATAAACTCCCTCTGGTTTTCTTGCTACTTACCTACACTAGCGGCAATTTACAATAACTAATTAACCTACCCTCCAGAACCATCTCTCTGTACATCTTATTCTACAAGCAGTGGTGCTGAGAGACCTTGATATGGACTCGTGCTCCAGGAAATCTCAAACTATATTATATGTGGACACACCTCCTGCCATTTACCATCTACTGCCCTCCCTAGGAAGAAGCACTAAACCCATCAAAGGAATAAAATTTGTGTAACAAATAGCATTATTGCATGGAACTCTTACTTCTGTCTATATTCACTTTTATTTTCATTTTTGTATATTTTCACTCCAGAGTATGTGGCACAGCTCCTGACGTCTGCTGGTTATGAGGTGTTGGTGAATGAATATGTTTTCCGAGAGACTGTTAATAAGAAGGAAGGTCTGTGTGTTCCAAGAGTTTTTCTTCAATGCAAATTTAAGAAGTCAAAGAGAGCACCGAGCACATTGAACGCAAGTGATTCCAGCTGCTGATTTTTAAAATGTTTTGATATTTCACTTGGACAAACTTTGTCAAGGGACAAGCAGTGCCAGACCTGTACCCGAAATGGTGCTTTGGAAATCTGAAGTAAGAGGCAGGAATGAACTGGTGATCTTTGCTGTTCTGCTGCCGAAATGATATTTGCTGAGTGGGAGGATTAGTGTTTCCCCCACACAACTGAAGGAAGGTTGGAAGAGTGGGTGGTTCCAAGGTTGCACCTGTGCTCTTTCTTAATGGCTGACTCAAGGCAATGCTTATTGAATTTATAGGAGAGGGTTATCTTATACACATTGCAAAAATTTAAAAAAATACAAATTACGCATGTCCCAAGATTGGAATTTTAGGAAATTTCTACCTTGTTTCACTTTTGTGAAGTGTAAATGTTGAAGGTTTTACAAACTTTCATGGTACTTACTGACCTTTGTTTTAATAAACTATCTTTTTAAAAAGTACCTTCCATTCATTTTTGAATGAAACATTTTTCAGTATTTGTTAATTGCAAAAAAAGCTGAATTTGCACTTAGAAATTTAAAAATTTGTATTGCATCTCAGTATTTAATTTCACTTAAAATCTTAAATTCAGATGCTGTGTATCCTTGGCTTGTATAGCTCACTCTATTGAATCATTGAATAAATACCATGGTAAATAGATCACATTAGAGGCTAATGTTCTCTCTGTCTGTATTAACCCATCAGCTGGTTAATCTCTACAACCTATGTCCAGGGCAATCCTGCCCTTACCTTATCAGAGGTATTCCCTTTATCCTTTCTATTCGTCCCCCCACCTTTTCGTCAACTTAAGATAAGTTTTCTGTCTCTTTCAGTTCTGCTGAAGAATCTTCAATATGAGGCATTTCCACAGATTCTGCCCAAACTGCTGACTTTTCTGGCATTTTCTGTTTTTATTCCAGATCTCTAGCATATGCAGCTTTTTAATTTTCCCTGTACCGACCCTCAGAAGGCTAAGGAAATTCACCATGTCCCGATGACTCTTACCAATTTTTATAGATGCACCACAGAAAGCATCCTGTTCTGATGCATCACAGCTTGGAATGGCAACTGCCATGGCCAAGACCCCAAGAAATTGCAGAAAGTTATGAACACAGCCGAGTCCATCACGCAAACCAACCTCCCCTCCATTGACTTAGGAAAGCAACCTATGTAATAAAAGACCCCTCCCACCCCCATCATTCTCTCTTCCCCTCTCTCCCATCAGGTAGGAAATATAAAAGCCTGAGAGTGCAAACCACGAGACTCAAGGACAACTTCTATACGACTGTTATCAGACTCTTGAATGGACCTCTTACACTAAAAGATGAAATCTTAATCTTCCAATCTAACTCATTATGGCCCTGCACTTTTTCTGTCTGCCTGCACTACACTTTCTCTGCAACTGTAAAACTATGTTTAGCATTCTGTTTCCTTTTTACCACCTCAATGTATCATGTATGGAGTGATGTGTCTGGATGGTGTGCAAACAAAGGCTTTTCACTGTATCTTGGTACATGTGACAATAATAAACCAATACCAATAATGTATCCTTTAAATTAAATTTTATTTACAGCATGGTAACAGGCCCTTCCGGCCCAACAAGTCCACGCTGCCCATTTTGAACCCAGGTTAACCTACCCGTACGTCTTTGGAATGTGGGAAGAAACTGGAGCACCGGAGGAAACCCACACAGACACAGGAGAACGTACACTCCTTACAGACAGCGCAGGGAATCGAACCCCAATCGCTGGTGCTGTAGTAGCATCACGCTAACCGCTGTGCTACCGTGCTGCCTACAAATTAATCAGGATGCAAATGTAACATCAAGATTCCTCATTGCATCCCCACACATTTGCCGCTACTGTAGGCTTCACACCTACATTTCACAGCTTGTATAAGTAGCCGGCTATTCAGCCAATGTTGGCAAATCACCCAGATTGCGTAACACACAAATTTCCCTCTAAATAGAAGGAAGCAGCAAAGTGGTGGAGTAAAGGCTGTTCCAAAGAGTTCATCCTTCAGAGGAGAGAATGCTGGGATTGCTGGAGATGCCACCACAGTCTTTGCCCACCAGTGGCACAGAAACCATTAACGTTAATGGTCTCTTCGCAGCTTGCCTTATCGCAGACCATTAACTACAAACAACATGATTGTGCTTCTTTCCCTCCTCCCACAATACCCTCACCATTGTATCTTTCTCCTTTCGATCAACAAAAAGTTCATTCTGACTGGGCTTCGATGGCTGAGTTGCAAGGGAGTGATTCAATCTTATGTTATCAAAAAGTTCAATTTAACCAGATATTTAAGGAGCACAATGCCAGATAGGAGAAGGAAGAACAGCAGTGCTGATGTGCCTTAAGGTGAAGGAATGGTTACATCCAGAGTAACTGGCAGAGCTTGCAAGGATCTTTTGATTCATTGCAGTATTCTTCAACTCAAATATTGGCATGAATTTTGGCAAGGAAGAATTACGGGAATGAATTTCTGTCTTTGTATTCTGTTAGGAATGTATTAAGTGTCACCCTTCAGGCACTTAAACTGACCTCTGAGCATCAATCCACAAGATGGCCCTAGAGATTACCCCATTTTAGATGGAACATTTGCTTTGCACTGAATCTCAACGCTGATTTTAATTCTGTAATGATCTCATGTCAGAGGAATGAACTCAACATGATAGTTTATTCTGCCAACATTTTGTAAAACTTGCAAAATTGTTAATAAACTTCCACCCAAATTAAAAGTCCAGGCTATACAGATATGGTGGAGTAGAAATTTTTCTCTACAAATAAGGAAATTTATTATTTGTATTTGCAGTTGCGCAAAATAGGAACTAGTGACAAATTAGCAGCCTGTTTAATCCTGA
>JARFYF010000084.1:84031915-84045100 GCA_030265395.1 Rhina ancylostomus | reverse complement strand
TGAAAATCTTAAATAAATACACCCAGAAACCCAGCAGTTCAGGCGACACGTGTAGAAGCAGTTGCTGATTCAAGGCAAAACCCTTCATCAATACACGATGGAGGGATTCAACTAAAAGCATTAACCCCATTTCTTGTTCTGCACTTGCTGCCTGAACCTGTTTCCAGCATTTTTTTTTTGCTTTTGTCTTATTTTAACTGGGATGATGCATGGGCAAAGGATGAGTCGTGCTGATCTTGGGCCTCCGCGAAACTTTGGAAACGGGCTCAGGAAAGGGTAGCTCTGCCCACAGTCCCCTTTCTCCTTCCCACCCCACTTGCCAACGACTTTAGCTTCAGGAACCCCAAGGCTCAATACGTCCGTATCAGGAGTAAAGAGTCAGTCAGTCAGTCACATTTCGCCGCCCACTTCCAACCACCCAGCAGCCGGTGACTGTTGCGCCTACCCCGTTTAAGTCGCCCCTTCACTCTCTCAGCCGGTTCACGCCCGAGGCCGCACCCTGCCTCGCCCTGTCAGGTCCGCTTGAGCTCCGCCCTGCCGGGTCTGCACCCACTTTCACCAAACCCACTCCGGGATCGTCCCGCTGCCTCCGCGCCCTCCCCCGGCCGCCCGCCTGCTTCCCCCTCTGCGCCCTACGCGTGGGTCGCTCTGCCTTCTCAGCCGGTTCACGCTTCACCCAACCCGGCGCGCTGACCCGTCCACCCCGCACCTCCTCGCGTTTCGAGGTCGCTGCCTCGCCCTGCGGCCGATTACTGTCGCGGATTCCGTGGTTAGCTGCCCCTTCGCTCGGGCCATCCCTGCTCCTGGTTCACCCTACACGGTCCGCTGGCCCTCCACCCTTTCGGGTCCGCTTCGGCAAGCATCGCCCTCTCTCTTTCAGGTCCGCCCGGGCTGTACCTTGCCATATCCCTTTCAGGTCCGCCTGAACTCCGGCCTGCCCTCTCCCTTTCAGGTCCGCACCCAGTTTGCCAGCTCCACTCCTGCGGCTGATTACTGTTGGCTGCAGCCTCGCTCGGCCCATCCCTGCTCCTGGTTCACCCTACACGGTCCGCAACCTTTTCGCGCCATCACTCTTTCAGGTCCGCCTGAACTACGCGCTACCCTCTCCCTTTCCGGTCCGCTTGAGCTCCACCCTGCCGGGTGCGCACCCTTTTTAAAATTAGATCAAACCTACTCCGGGATCGTCCCGCTACCTCCGCGCCTCCCCCTGCCGCCCGCTCCCTCTCTGCCCTACGCGTGGTTCGCTCTGCCTTCTCAGCCGTTTCCATCGCCCAACCTGCTGCGCTGGCTGGTCACCCTGCACCTCTTCACATTTCCCGGTCCGCTTCTAAATAGCCTTGCAGCCGATTACTGCAGCACATTCCTTGTTTAGCTGCCCCTTCGCTCTACCCATCCCTGCTCCTGGTTCGCAGAAACAAACTTAGAGCAACAACTTCACTCTGATGTTCATCGTGCCTGTTATTTAGAAGCACACGTGTAACAATGTCATTAAGTCCATTTTTAAAAATTGAGCTCCGTTTATTTTTTCCTCAGCTAAATAATCAATTGGTTGTTCAGTGATCTGTTAATGGTATCGTTGACATTCAGTGAAATACAAGTTACTAATCTTCAATCAATGTTATCTATCATTTGGACAGGGTACAGGGCTGGTGTTGAAAATAAGGACAAACTGATTAATCAACAGACCATTGATGAGACAGCTCTGAAGATCAGAGTAACTCAAATTTCAGTCAAGTGCACGCAGCCAAAGGAGAAGCAAATTTCGGGAATAGAAATCTGCAGTTTGGCTGGATCCCCAACCTGTTAAATATGGTGTGAATCAACATTTTAAACATGCGAGGAAAACATCTGCCACCAACTTACTCGCTCACAGATGTGGTCTCGGCCTTTTAATTGCTGTCTAACTACTTATTGAAAAGTTTCTTTGGGCGTGGTTGGTATTTGTAATGGGGGATGAAAAGGAACTGTGGGAAAAGTTTTGGACATAAGCAAAATATGTAGATAGCAGTTTGATTTCAGACAGGAGGCAAAGTAGAAGCAACCGATGTGCTGATGAACTAGATTTGAAGCAAGATTGATTTTTATTGCTCCAGCTGATGACCATGTAATATGGCAAAGAAGAAACACAAATCAACAGAGATTGTGCTTTGCTTCACTTGTATTGTGTGCAATATTCATGTGTACCACTTCATTGTGTCCCCCTTCACACCGAGACCTGCTACGTGCTTGTATTGGAGTTTGCTACAATTGAGGGTCTACAATCCATCTTTACAGTAGTCTTAGTCTCACGCTGTTGAAAACCAGACCTGAAGCAACCATTCATATTTCCTGTTGTTCAGAAGGACTTGAAGCAAGGAAGAACTAAAGTGCTGAGGGTGCTTCACTTTCTGTGGATGGTGTGTGTTAACAGGAGTGGGCCAACATATTTAATATCTGGAAAGGCAGACTTGGCGTCATTGAATATCATTACAGTTCCTTCATATTATTTTAACCACATGGAAGAAAACTAGCCATTGCTATTGAGGGATTTTTGGCTTGGAGATTGCTGTGTTTTCACTGACAAGTTAAAGTGCTTTGGCCAGCAATTTGCATTTAACCAAGTGCACTACAGGCATTGACGAGGTTTGACTGCTGGGAAATGTCTGCCCGTGCAGTTGACAGAAAAATGTCACAGACTGGATGAGTGTATTGGGAATCCAGATTGTAAAAACTAGCCTCTGGGTCTTACCTCAGGGGTGGGGGGTGGTTGGGGAAAGAGATCTGGTTTGCCAAGGGACTTGCAAGTAAAGTAAGCAGTGAGGAAAGCTTGCATGCCTTTATACTCATGTTTAAAACATAACATACATGGTAGATTGATAATCGTCAAATACTATTTTGAGTATTAGTTTTTGTACACTTCAGTATTGTAAAATTGTGTATAGCTCATTTTTTAATATAGGTTCTGTCATTTAATGTCTCATCGTTCTGAATTCATATGTAGCTCATGGTGTTAATCCATCTCCTACAAGGGCAGTGATGTTCAGCGGCAATGACAAACTAATCTAAAGACAACTTCATGATTATAAATTAGCAAGTTTGTACAGCTGAATGAGCTACTTGATTCTTGCCATTTTAGTAAGAATATAAGAGATTCAGAAAATTGGATATGGAATAAATGCAAATAAAAATCTTGGATCTCCTCATCATGGACCATTATACTGGTTTGGGGAAGATTTTGTGGTAAGAGTTAAAACTTTAACACAATATTTTGCAAATTATGTTTTAAAAAGCTCTTTCCAAGGAGGAAAAAAAAATCACCAAAAACAACTTTTTTCCATGTTCAGCAATGAATTAAATCTATTGTGGTTTTAAATTTAAGAAAATGCACATTTTTTCTGTATATTTTATCTGAAAATTGCATATTTTGAGTTTTAAAATAGCCAACTTTTGTTCTGAGTTGCACAATCTCATTCTTAATAATTGAAGCAGTATTTATTTAGATTTAATTATGTAGCTGGATGTGCAATAGTGCCATGGAGTAAATAAGTAAAACATTATGCATACTCTTTTAAGAAGGACCATTTAATGGATGGTTGATTTTTACATTCTTCAATAATTGGCTCAGGGCTTATCTTCATCCAAGTTGGAAGACTTTGGACTATAGCCCCACTCTGGCAAGGGAAGCCCATGATCCTGGCCAGTATCTATTGCATTACAGAGAAAATGCTGTGGTTTTTGATGCATCTATTTTAAGAAACATTTAAACGAGTCGTTGGCTGCCCTCTCAGTTGGATGTACAAGGGCCCCAGGTGCCGTAATTGAAGAGCAGGGGGGATTTTTTTTTCTGGCAAATATTCATTTTTTTTAACCACAGATCAGTGTAACTGGCCATTTACCACATTAGTTTGTGGAATCCTGTGGTTAAAAAATTGGCAGCTGCTGCATTTCTCCCAGTGCAAGTGTTTGGCGATTTGGTAAACACATCTTGCATCATTTGAAGGCAGCTGAGGATCTAGTTTGACCTAGTCCATTCTGCAAAGTTGCTTTGTTATCTACTGCAGTCCTGCAGCAGGGTCCAGTAACACCTGTGATCATAATTGCCAATAATTTCAGCTGCAAGCTTTACTCCAACCCATTGGAAGTAGGCATGACAAGTTTCACACAATGGAACATTCATGACAAAATATTGATTTTTTTTTATTCTACATAATCCAAGATGTGCAGATACTTTGTAAATTTTGTGTCTTGAAAGTAAACTTAGTATCTTCAAGAAAAATTTCTACTCTCTCACAACTCAGTATCTGGAAGTGTAACTTTTCAGCTCTTAGTCAGGTACTAAACAAAATGGATAAAAAATATATCTATAATAGAAATACAAACAAATTCAATCATCAGACCAGTATTCATCCTTTTTAAAATGAAAAGAATTGACATATTACAAATATGAACTGGTCTTTGGTTTATTATACATTGCACAGTTCCCATAGATGCAGAGTAATTTTGCAGTAAGCATTGATGGCTTTTTTTCACAAGGTCTAAAAGCTCTCGAACAATTCCACTCTTGTATCATCAGTAAAAACTAATGCAAGTTGTAACCGAGCATTGAGATGTAAAATAAAACCCATCCTAAACTGGGCTAATTAAATGCAATACTAGGCAAGAACAGCCGCAAATTAAACTGCAGTAGAGTCCCAGTTATACTCTACAGCATAAATGTGTACATCAATTGATTTATGTAAAGATATAAAATACATTTGCAGGGCTCCTTCATTTTAAAAAGTACACAAGTAATCCAAACACAAATGGTATTTCTTTCTTGTCATCAAACTAACTTTGCATTTCAGTGAAAGAACAGAAACATTGTGTGGAGTCTGAGAAATTCTGCAAAGTGAATAAGTTCTACTTGGTGCCTCCAAAAGAACTCCCTTTTATAAAAAAAAGGATGTAAACTATTTGACAATTTGTTAGAGTAAAGGTGGTCAAAGCAGGCTTTTGCTCACTGTAACTGAGTAATCCTGAGTGGGATGGTACTGTGGAAGTCCAAGAAGAAAGGACCTTCCTGACCAGGGAGGAAGGTGGTAGGGATGATGTTATAAACTCCGCTGGGGACACGCTCTATTTCTGAGTAGCAAAACCCACACCTGCAACAGAAGAAATGCACATGTTAACTCTTACAGGTTACAATCAATGAAAAAGACAAGTTTGTACAGTGCCTCAGAACAATAAGCTTTACAAAGTTGTAGGCTAGGAAAGACAGCAGCCAATTTATGAATGAAAAATTCAAGTAGCAGTGCAATTGTCTCCAGATAATCTGATTCAGTAAAGTTGGTTGAAGTAGTGTGATGGGATGTTTTACCTTCATGCGAGGAAGCTGATATGTTTTGGTTAAGTGTCTCATCCAAAAGACATCACACATGGACAATGCAGCATTGCATGTGGACTATCAACCTGGCTATTGTACTCATGACTCTAGAGTGCCTTTTGTGATAGGGCAAGTGCAACAAGTGAGTGCTTAGGGATTTTCCCCATCAATACACCTCTTTAATACAGAACTCTTCCAAGAGATTTTAATGAGCAAATCACTAGTAGTGCCAGAGAAGATGTCACATTCAAGATGTGTTCTTCCTAGGCATTATAAAACATGTTGGATATTTTCCCTTATTCCCTTTTACAACTTTATTTTGGTTTTGCATGACTAAAGCATACGTTTTATAAAAGGCTGCCAGACTGCACAACAGTACTTCTGTTCTAGTCCTCTCATACAGAGCTCTTTCTTTAGTGGAGTAAGGTGGATATTAAGCAGGAGGAATTGGCTAAAATTGACTTGGGAACTTGAAGGAATTGATAAAAGGGTTTGGTGTTTGGAAAGCCAGGGGATGAGTACATTGGCTGTTGTACAGAGGATACCAGGGATCAATTTGTGGAGAAGAACAGAGAGTTTATTTGAGGGGATAAGGTCATGGACTGATGTGAAGAATTCATTCCTTTTATCAAGTGAAGGCAATGACCCTTACCAGTATGGGATGGGCTGGAACAGTACATGTGTCTGTGCAACTCATGAAGTAATAGCCCAAAAAACAATTTTTTTGCTTCAAGTATTTCAGGAACTAACAACTACTTAAAGTGGAGGTGATAGTAATGAAAAGCACACAATCATACCTATAATCTCCACTGGTCTTTTTTTGGAATTCATTGTCTCCTGTTGTTGAGACAGTTACCATTTCAAAACCAACACTGTACTGCCTACAGAAAAAGGGGAAAATACAAATGAGCATCAAGAAAAATACATACTTCAACAAATGTAGTTATGATTTTAATCTTAGTCAGTCCTCTCCCTCAGTATGTACATCAACTTGCATCATCCTACTTACCTGTTACCCTTTGTGCCTGCCGAACTACATTGAATTTTAATCCACCATTGGCTTGATCTAAAAATTCTCATCTTTTGTATTCAAATCCTTCCACTATCAAAACCTTTCTGAACTCTGGCCCTATCTCATTCTAAGATCTCTATTTCCTCCATTTCTGGCATTTTGTTCCCCATCAGTCATTCATTCTTTCAACTGGCCCAGAAAACCACCAGCTGTCTTGGTCAAGGCCCTCAGATTCTTTCCCGAAACCAGTCTCTCCACTTCCCTCTTCTCCTTTGGATTCTCCTCAAAACTTAAACTTCAAGAAATTTTTGTTTGCCTGTCATAATTTTATCTTCTTTTATGGCTTGATGTCATATTTAATCTGAAACCACACCAATTAAGTAACATGGTGCATTTTATTGTTAAATGTACATTATAATTACTATCTTGTTGTAGTTACTTGGTTCAACTTTACAATCTAGTAAATTTCCCAACCTGCTTGTAATACTTGGGATCAGGATGGGGTTACATTAAAGCACAAAGTGGAGGGCTACAAAAGGAGGAAAAGCAACTAGCATATGTTAGAACATGGAGGAAGATTAAATAGTTTAAGGAATGGAAATGTTAACAGAATAAAGCAGTTGGCACTGGGTAAATGTGCAATTTAGTTCTTGTTCATGCAGAGAGGATTCAGCATTTGGAGTGGAATCTCTGATTGAGCAGTGGACGCAGAAACCCTGGACTCATTCAAAGAATAATTAAATATAGTATAACAGACTGCGAGGAGTCTTCCTGGTATGAATAAACACAGGTCAAATCAGTGTCCTCATTTTCAACTTTTAATCTTGTGCCATACCTATAGTACACTGAGTATTCCCCATAGGATACACATTGGTGCATTTCCTCAGCAGTCCATTGTTAGCAATGAGAAAAGTTAGTGATTGATGCATATCCAAATCCTTCTTCAGCTTCCCAAATCGTAGCTATACAGGGTTAGGAAACTTGAACCTGATAGGACATGCTCTCCTAATCTGCTCTCCTTATTTATATTTCAATGTCTACTCCTTGAAAATAAAGTTGCTTTCATAAGTGATTTATGGAAAGTAGTGCTCCTGCATGATTTACAGCTTTTCACATTCTGAAGTAGCCAGATAATAAAGTACAATATTTTGTGACGAGAACAAGCTTTCTACTCAGAAGATATTCCCATTAAAATAGATATTTTTGTAATGCTCTATGGATACTGAGGAAAATTCCTGACTGATTTGTATATTGGAAACTATGACAAAGACTGCAAAAATAGCTCTTTAGAAGAGAGAAGACTGAGAACTGAGCTAATTGAGATGTTTAAAATTACTTTGCTGGAGACAGAGACTATTAAAATTGAAATAATTTTTAAAAATTGTAAAAAGATAATGCCCTTAAAAATATCAATGACATTAGACCAATGAAAAATAACTGAAATGTAGTTTGTTTCCTTTGCTGCTTATTCACGGTCCTGCAACTCCCATTAAAGCCAGGAGACGGTTTCCCAGTTGAATGTTGGAGAGTCTCAGCAAGACTGTGGTTTGCTGCTAAACACCCTGTAACTGCAGATGTTCTGGACTTAATGCTGTTTACACAGCAAGAGGTTGATGGTTCCATTGGGAACCACTGGAATTAGCCAGTGAAAGCCAGCTCATTGTAACACCTGATGTAATTTTCAACCTTGAAAATAAAAGCAGAGTACTCTAATGTTTTATAATATATCATAAGGGAGCATCTCTGCCATTGGAAATTAACAAAGAAACCAAACACTGTTATTCTTGAACCCAAGGTTATTTTTGTTCTTTACTGACCTGGGACCCCGCAATTCAACCAACAATGGCCCAGTTTTCTCTGCAGTGATCTGGTAAATTGGATTCATTTTGTAGCTGTCTCTGTAATTTCCACATCCGCCTGCAGTATGACCTTTCCACTGACCGTTAACCTGCCACAATCACAAACGCACAGTAAAAAGGTTTGGAGAAAAAAAGACTGAAAATGCTGGAGGAACTCAGCAGGTCAGGATGCATCTATGGAGGGAAATGGACAGTTGACATTTCGGGTTGACACCCTTCACCTGGACTGAAGACCACCCCATTTTCCTCCATCGATGCTGCTCGACCCGCAGAGTTCCTCCAGTGCTTTGTGTGTTGCAGTAAAAATATGTACTTCAGGTCACAGAATTTCAAGACAATACAATATTTGGTGCAGTGGCAGGCATAGATCAGGAATGCAACATTTATTCGCTCAAGCCTGTTCTGTCATTCAAAGATCTTTGACTAAATCTATCCACCTTTCCTGTGCCATTATCCTTAACGTCTTTCGTTAACAAAAATCTGCTAATTTCAGATTTAAAATTAATGGATCTTGAAAACCAATAAAAGGTTTTCATCTTAGTAGCTCTGCTATATCAGGAGCAATTTTTAAACTCCAGGACTTATTTACAGACAGAATATCACTGGCTATTATTTATTATAGAAGTGGTACAAAATTTGAATGGACAGAATATAACATTAGCCCAGATTGGCAATGGCATACTCACAAATTTTCATTAATAATGAAGCTACAAAAGGGGTACATGTCATTTGCCCAACCAGAACACACTGACAGGAGCAAAAATTTGCAGATGTGGAAATCCAAAACAAAACCAGAAAATGCCAGATGTACTCAGCAGATCAGGAAGTATGTGAGGAAAGAGAAACTGAGTGAGTGTTTCAGGTCAATGACTCTAAATCAGAGAGCGTGACCACCATTGTTTTCTCTATTAGCAAATAATCTTGGGAGTTCTAACAAAATTCTACAGAAATAAAAATCCTTTCTTTCTATTTTTGATGTAGGCAAACAAGTAAATTTTTATGAAGGAATAGGAGAATCAGATGGCTCATTCAAAGCTACTGCACTGGCACAAATGCTTGTTTCAATGCTAAGATTGCTATCTGAGTGCCATTTCTTTTAGATGGCCAGGAACTGTCTGACTGATATAATTTAACTGGAGGTTATTCATTAACTTCGAATGCAAAGTCATCTAATGGAATAGGACGTTTCCCTCTGTTTAGGGTGATCCACCAATACTTTGCAACTTCTATAAACTGAAGATTCATCTCATAAACCTTTTATTTGAATTATAGCCAGACTTCCCTTCAGTGGATAATAGATTTATTGTAAGTCAATATATACCATTCCCAACCATAAGTGTACTTAGACATACCTTAAGATTTCTATAGGGATGCAAGCAGCTTTTAATTTATCGTAGCTTGGCAGAGGAAAAACTCACCCGCTTATTGTGTGTGTACGGGAATGGGATCTTAGAAAATGTAAACTTGCACATGGAATATACCTGTAGGAAGGAAAATATGTCCTGTAACTGATCAACACAGTTTTTGTCTTTGATGTAGAACCCAGTATGCTGGGTCACTGGTTCAAAGTTGTGAAAGAGAAAGTTAAAACATAGCTTAGCGAGATACCTTGTATTCTACAGACATGAATCACAGTTTAGGGAAAATGGTCTTTTTGTTAAGTTTTCCTAGTTTTTTTCCCCCCAAATTGTCATCTTATTTCTCAACCTGCTTCTCTTCTGAAAGCATCAACTTTTTATTCAGGTCCAGTTATCTGGTACTCACAATAGACCCTTCAGTTCTTCACTAATGTTTGCAATGAGCTATTCAAACTCCCTTGAGTAGCCATTCCACCCATGCATGGCTTTCTCAAGACTACACATGCAAAACTGGTTAATTGTGTGTCCAGTGGCTGCTGTTCCTAATCACAAGAAGACACCCAAGTTATACTGACACTGCAACACTAATAAGATTTCTTTATTAGACACATGTATATTGAAACACACAGTGAAATGCATCTTTTGCATAGAATGTTCTGGGGGCAGCCTGCAAGTGTCACCACTCTTTTGGTGCCAACATAGCATGCCCACAGCTCCTAGGAATGTGGGAGGAAACTGTAGCACCTGGAAGACACCCACGCAGGCACAGGGAGAATGTACAAACTCCTTACAGACAGCAACCAGAATTGAACCCGGCTCGCTGGCGCTGTAATAGCGTTATGCTAACCCCTACGCTACCGTCCCGTTAGGGAGTACCAAGGGTGTTGTCTTTCAGATGTAGTGTTGTGACAAATGCAGGGAAGCAGCTTAAACATATCAAGCATAGTCTCAAGTTTCTCAGAAATCATATTTTAAGCTTTCAGCTAATAAAGGAGAGTAAACAATAATGAAGCCATAATATGCTTACCCTGAGTGTGTAATGGATGGTGTTCTGCTTTTCATATTGAGATACCACTAAAGTAAACATGTTTGTCCCTGGTGTGGTCAGTTTGATCTTGGTCAGGTAATGAGGGCTGTTTATTCGAATCCCATCAATGAATGGAGGAGGATCATCTACATGAGATTTGAATATAAATTTTATCAGACTAGCTTAAGAATGCAGTTCACAGCTAGCTAACAATCATACTCAACACATAAAAAGCTGGAGGAATCAGTGGGTTAGGTAGTGTCTATGGAGGGAAATGGACAGTCAACGTTTTGGGTCAAGGCCCTTCATCTGGACTTTATCCCCTCTGAGAAAGCCAATATAAAAAGAGGAAGGTAAGGGATGGAGCACCGCTTTATGCTGCCTATCAACCCTCTTCCTTTCAGTCCAGATGAAGGGTCTTGATGCAAAACATCAACTGTCCATTTCCCTCCGCAGATGCTGCCTGACCTGCTGAGCTCCTCCAGTATCTTGTTTGCAACACTCCACATATGCTGATAACACTAATGCGAACATGCATCCCTGTGACAGTCATCCTGAAACTGGGAGAGATAGAATGCCACCTGAAACACAGATGAGAGGACAGAGGTAATCTTGATGCTTATTTATTACTTAGTTAGGCTAGAATATTAAAGCTTCTTTAAAGGTTTAAACAATTAAGGTGATGTGGACTTATTATAAAGACAGAAGTTGCACAGAGTTCCAAGATTTCCACACATCAGGACTTTGGAATGAAATCTACATCTATAGTTTTGGTACTTCACTCAAATAGTTTAAATCCATTTCTAATCATTTCCCCACCTCTCATCAGTTCCCTTAAAGCAGACTTTGGCCAGATTTATAATATCAATGGCAGAATGTTGAGAGCAAGTTTACAACATTGCACCAACAATGTGTTTTCTGCACATTTATTGAAGTTCATCAGTCCAAAAGCAGAATGAACTACTTCTATCTGTGTGTGTCTTGTCAGCTTTCAATAGGAAAGGATACCATCAAAAAAACCTGAAGTTTCCAAATCTGGAACTCTGAACCATCCAGCAGCAAGATCTTACGGTCCATACAGCACTTAGGAAAATGTAATAAATTAACTGATACGACAAACATCTGACAATAGTTAGTTGACTTGCTAGTTGAAATGTTCAAGAGATAATGCTTGAGGTAGAGGCCTGGGACCCCCCGTCACAGTCTCCACCCTCTTCCCGAGCCAGCAATACAGACTGAACTGAACTTCCAATTCCACCCTCTTGGATAAATTTCCTATTTTAACATGCATCATTCAAATCTGTCTTTAGCTTAGCACATTCTGACTCTAATCTTTTCTCATCTATAAATGTTGAAATTTGTGTTCTCCTCCAAATTTGAAATTTGAGGAAAGTTTCCTCCCTGCTCCGTTGGCAGCCATACATTAAGTAGATGCTGAACATTCGAAATTCCTTCCCTAAACATATCCATGCCTCTTTTCTCCTTTATGAGATTTGTTAGAACTTACATCTTTGACCAAGTTCTTCATCATTTGTTCTAATATCCTCCTGGCTTGCTATCAAAATTTTAGGACATTCTTCATCATGTTGAGTATTATATACTTATAAGCTTATACCAATTTAAATACATATCTCATTGTTCTTTGGGTTACCTTACTGTGTGGAAAATGGTTGCTGCATTTGCCTGCAAAACCGTGTTTGGCTTCGACAATATTTCTGCTTTCAACCTTGAAGCACAACCCCAATAAAACAGTTCTGCTCTTGTTAAAAAAAATACATGGATGATTTATCATTAAACTGATTTACAAAAATGTCTAATTTGCAAATACACTAACAGTGCATTAACTTTTTCTTAAATCTCAAGTTGATTGGATATCTTTGATTATACATTCATGTCCTTTAGTTCTACACTCAGTTTTCAAGGTAAACAAGCCCAATTTTGTCTTCACTCTCCATTTCTAATCCCACTTGAAGATTAAATTTGGCCTTCACTTTCCAGGTGCAACGCGGTGAGAAATCAACGAAGATTCCTGAGATCTCATTCATCGTTGTTGTCCATCTTTCACCGTACTACTGCACCCCTATCCTACAAAGTTTGAACAGAGGTCCACATAGTGCCCCTCTACTAAGGCCCTTTGATCACCTGGCTGAACCACCTCACTTTGAACTCCACTCTAAATCAAAGCTGTAGTGATGAGCCAAGCTACGGCTGTGCCTTTGGGGGATACGTGGAACAGTTCCTTGTTGCATTTCTATTCGGGTCCCTATTTTTTTTTGAATCAGTGCATTGATTAACCTATTGATGCTGCTTTCTGCGCTCCTACAGAACACAGAAATTTCAGTGCTTTTTTGTTTTGCCAATTTTCACCGTTTTCATTTTCATATCTGATTCCTCCCTTCTAATTTTTGACTTCTCAGGGGACTGGTTAATGACAATGTCCACTTAAATCTCACACCCATCTCGAGTACACCTCCTCCCACTCTGCTTCGTGCAAGGACCATTCCATTCTCTCAGTTTATCTGTCTCTATTAAATCTATTTTGATGATGAGACATTTCCACACCAGTGTTCCTGAGATAATGTCTTCCT
>JARFYF010000084.1:83883257-83893294 GCA_030265395.1 Rhina ancylostomus | reverse complement strand
AACGTGCAATTCACTCTGGATCCCATGCATCTTTATCTTCTGAATCAACCTACCATGAGGGACTGTATTAAATGTCTTACTGAAGTTCATGTAGATAGGGTCCACTGCCTTACCCTCATGAAGCACCTTTGTCACCTATTCAAAAAATCTCAATCAAGTTTGAAAGGCATGAACTGCTCTGCTCAAAACCATGCTGACTATCCCTAAGCAAGCCAGGCTTTTCCAAATGTGCATAAATTCTGTCCCTCAGTATCATCTCCAATAGCTTCCCTACCAGCAATGTGGGGAATTTCCTACTAGCACTGTATTGTATTAACATCAATGATTCTGCTATGAATAATAAAGACTATATTCTAAAGAATGCCAGAAACCATGACATCATTTTGCAAAAGATGAGTCAGATACTTTCATAAGAGGTGTGGATAGGGGAAGGACAGAAGTGTATTGTGGTCTGCCATAAATCCATAATTGGTTATCTTTTTTTTGGTAGAATGTGACCTTCAGGAAGCAGACATTGTTTTCCTCATGGATGGATCAGGAAGTATTAGTAGTGAAAACTTTGACCTCATGAAATCGTTTCTGAGCAACCAGATTAATATGTTTACTGTCAACCCGACTAAAATCCAGTTTGGTCTGGCACAGTTTAGTTCAAGTTTCCAAAAAATAGCTGATTTAAATGATTTCTCAACGAAGAAACCTTTGCTGGCTAAAATTGAAGAAGTGGTCCAACTGAATAAAGGAACCAGTATTGGATTGGCTCTGACAAATGCGGCACCCATGTTCACAAAGGAAGCAGGTAGTCGGAAAGCCTCTGGAGTGCGCCAATTCCTGCTAGTGTTCACCGATGGGGTGTCGCAGGATAATGTGGTTCTTCCAGCTGAACGCCTGAGACAAGATGATATAAATATATTTGCTGTGGGTATAGGGCAAGTAGATAACAACCAACTTTTACAAATCTCAGGCTCCAATGAAAACATCTTTTACGTTGAAAAATTTGAACACTTGGACACAATTAAAAGAAGGATCACCCGCAGTCTCTGTAAAGATAGGCCACCACCAGGTGAGTGAAGGGTTCTTTTTCTTCCCTTTATTTATTGGTCAGTGTTTATTACTGACTGTATACTGATTGTCAGAATTACATAAATAACAGTTCTACAGGTCTGCAATATGGGGTATAGTGGTTATGTTATAATGGGAATTACATTTGAAATTCTACCTTGCCAGTGTTTGAATTGGAATTGAATTTTCGAAGTAACAAATTGGCAGAAATAAAAGTATCCATAAAATGGTTAAACTGATGCAAAAAAAAATGCTAAATGTTCACTTATTTCCTTTAGGAAAGGGAACATTTTAAACTCGCTCCAGTCACGTTATTCAGTTCCACATTAATGTGTTTGATTCTAAGCTGCCTTTTGAAATATACCAGTCTGTTTTCTCCACCACCTGTAGGCTGTAGTTATAGTAAGAAAATATTGCTATGCCTGAGCCCTGAGATTGAATGCAAAAGAGTTGTACTTAATTACCCATCACTTTCCAGAAGTGATGAATAGAAATGTATTTTAAAAAGGAGAATAACCTTGGAGAATGATACAGGGATGAAGAACTGTGGAAGATGTTATGAGGTCTTGGCTCTGTGTCTCATCCTGTTATGGATGTTTAGAACATAGAACACTACAGCACCGTGCAGTCTTACACTTCCAGATAAAATAAGCAGTGAAATAAACAATGTTATGAATAGATTGTTTGGAATTTTGAATCATAACACTGAAACCTTTTGATGTTGGAAGTAGAATAAAAACAATGAGAATCTTCAGCCGCTGATTGTACTGGAACCTGTTGGTAAGCAGATTCTTCTTTCTTCCAGTATGCTCCATTGACATTGCCATGGGACTAGATCTTAGTAATCAGGTGGAATTTCTGAATGCACCTGGCAGTCAGCAGAAATTGCAGACGCATCTGAACGGCATCATTGAGAGAATGATGGATCTCCGCAACATTAGCTGCAAGTTAGGCCAAGGTCTCACAACTCGGATGGGATTTCACAAGTCAGCCCTGGCTTTAGATTTGGAGTTTAAAAAGTATGACTTCAGTGAAGTAAGGAAAGAATTACAATTGCAGATGGAGAATCAAGTGACCTTGAAAGCTGATTATCTGCAATCGTTTTCGGGCATGCTTCAGCAGAACGCAGAAGCAAATGTGAAGGTAACATTTGATAAGTCAGAAGACACGATACCTGTTTAAAAAAAAGTTGCCTAGAACTGATGTTAATCATTTCATGTGCTTTGGTAAGGGTGAATAATTTATTGGGATTAGGTAATATAGGCTTGGAAGAATAGATCCATTGTCTGCCTCCTCCTTGCTAGATCAATATAGAACCAGTGCTGTAGTACACAACACCAGATACTGCCCAGTCAACTTGAAATCCTCAACAGACCTTAATATTCATGGTTTCACCTCTCCTTCACCCTTCTGCTTCTATATTTCTCAAATCTTCTTTATTCCCGTGTAGCTGAAATCTCCTCTGCCTTTGCACCTTCTGGAGCTCCCTTGATCTACTTGTCATATTGATCTCTGCCATCTGCAATCTCCTCTGCAATATAACTCTGTCATTCATTATGTCTTTATGATCAATGGGATGTGTATTTGCATATGATTTCTTATCTGCTTGTTTTTGTGCTGTCCTTAATCTGTATCTCTATATGCTCTCTTCTGTCTGTCCCTTTCTATAATCTGCTCTATTAGCATATATATAAATAAAACCTTCCCTAAGTGCAATCCCTCCTATCATATGATGACATCAGTTTTCTTATTAACTGACAATGAATAACAAGACAAGTTTGATACTTGATCATAGAGTAAAAGATTTACCAGAAAATAATGATCACAGCATGACAGAATTTATCATCCAGCTGAAAATAAGAAGCTTGGGTCTGAAACAACTGTCAGGGGAGTTACAAAAGGAATGAGGAGAGATTTGGCTAAAACAGATTAGCAGATAAAACAATAGATGAGCAGTGGCAGATTCAAGGAGATAATTCATGACTCCCTGCAAAAATACATCCCAGTGAGGAGGAACTTGGGAGGGGGTAGAATGAACCAGCCAGAGCTAACCAAAGAAGCCAAGGAGGCTTCCCCGGCCCAAGTGTGATCTCCAATCCACGATCCCCGGCCCAAGTGCACCTGCCCAGACACTGTTCTGAGTTACATACAAAATCGGGTTACAAACAGTCTCAAAAAGGGAACTCGTTCGTAACCCAGGGACTTACTGTATTGAGTGGAAGGAGAAAACATCTTGGGTGGAAAAAATTAGTAATAAGCCCAAATTCAGATTCCAGTGAAGGAGGTATAAGAAAAAATAATCAGCAAGGAGAAAATAAAAATTACGGGCAAACTAATGAAAATGTAAAAGATAACAATTGGAGTGTCTTTGTGTACAGAAGAATGGAGAGAGAGAGAGAGTTGAAAGTAAACATAAGTCTCTTAGAGAATGAGACTGTGGAGACACCAGTGGGGAACAGAGAAACAGCAGAAGAGTTAAACCAATATTTTGATAGGTCCGTATGGTAGAAGATACCACAGACATCTCAGTAATGCTAAAAGTTGGAGAGAAATTAAATTACATCAATCATTTGGGAATTAGTTGACTGGCAAATTAACAGGGCCAAAGGATGATAATTCTCCTGGATTTAAGGGTGTGCATCCTAAGGTTGTGTAAGAAGTGGCTGTTGAGATAGTGGATGCATTGGTTGGAATCTTCCAAAAATCCTTAGAATCTGGAAAATTACTGAAGGATTGGAAAAATACCAGTGTAATAAATCATAATCTGATCAAGTAGAATCATCATGGCTTCATGAAGGAGAAACCTTATCTGACAAATTTATTAGAGTTCTTTTAAGGAAGCCTCAGCCAGAGTGAATAGGGGGAAATGAGTTGATGTAATATATTCAGATTTTCAAAAGGAATTTGACAAGGTGCCATGCAAAAAATTTCTTTGCAAGATAGGGGTTCATGGCATTGGAGGTAATATATTAATGTGGCTAGAGGACTGGCTAACAGGCGGGACACAGTGAGTAGGGAAAAGTGGGTAATTTTGAGGTTGGCAAGCTGTAACCAGTGAGGTTAGAGCTGTTCATAATACGTAACAATGATATAGAGAAAGGAAGTGAATGACCAGCCGCCAAATTTATAGATGATACAAAAGTAGGAGGAAAGGCAAGTTGTGAAGAGGATAAAAGCAATTCACAAAGAGATGCTGATGGGTTAAGTTTTAAAAGGCAAGGACTGATTAGGAATAGTCAACATGACTTTGTGCTTGGGAAATCTTGTCCCGAGAATTTGAGTTTTTGAAGAAGTAATGAAGATGATTGACGAAGTCAGGGATGTAGATGTTCGTTTGTTTGCATGGACTTCAGCAAGGCCTTTGACAAGGTCTCGTATGCTAGGCTGGTCTGGAAGGTTAGATCACATGGGATCCAGGGTGAGCTAGCCAACTGTATATAAAATTGGCTTGGTAGTAAGAGTCAGAGGGTCGTAGTGGAGGATTGTTTTTCCCCATTGGAGGTTGGCGACCAGTGGTGTGTGCATGGATCATTGCTCGGTCCACTGTTAATAATAATGATTTGGATGACAACGTAGTTGACATGGTAAGTTTTCAGTGGCACCAAAATTGTTGCTATAGTGGATAGTAAAGAAGGTTATCTAAGACAGTAACAGGATCTGGATCAACTGGGAAAGTGGGCAAAGGAGCAGCAGGTGGAACTAACTTGAATAAGTGCAAGTTATTGCATTTTGAGAAGTTAAACCAGGCAGAGCTTACGAAGTTAATGACAGAGCCCTGGAGAACATAATAGATCAGAGAGGTCAAGGGGTACAAATACATAGTTCCCTGAAAGTTGCAATACAGGTAGACAGGGTATTGAAAAGAAGTTTGGCCCACTTGCTTTCATCGGTCAATGTCACTGTGTACAAGAATTGGATGTCATGTTACAGCTGTATAAGACATTGATGAGACCACATCTGGGGCATTGCTTGCAGTTCTGGTCACCTAGCTATAAGAAGGATGTCATTAAGCTGAAAAGATTGCAGAAAAGGTTCACAAGAAAGTTACTGGGACTGGAGGGCTTGAGTTATGAGAGACTGGTTAGGCTGGGGCTTTTCCCCCTGGAGCACAGGAGGCTGAGGGGTGACCTTACAGAGCTATATAAAATCATGAGAGACAAAGACAAGGTAAATGGTCACAGTCTTGTACCCAGGGGAGGGGAGTCTAAAACTTAAGGGCATAGGTTTAAGGTGAGAGGGGAAAGATTTAAAGGGGATCTGAAGAGTAAAGATTGTGGGAGATATATGGAACGAGCTGCCAGAGGAAGTGGTAGAGGCAGATACAATTACAACATTTAAAAGACATTTAGATAGGTACGTGGATAGGAAAGTTTAAAAGCGATATGGGCCAAATGCAGGCAAATGGGACTAGCTCAGGTAGGCAACTTGGTCAGCATGGATGAGTTGGGCCAAAGGGGCTGATAACATGCTGAGTGAGAGGGCAAAAAAGTTGGCAAATGGTGTATAATGGAGAAAATGTGAAAAGGTTAACTTTTAATGGAAGAATAATGAAACAGATGGAGGTAGATTGCAGGAAGCTGCAGCAGAAAGGGCTTTTAGAGAACTGTACATGACACATAGAAGTCTAGCATACAGGTTCTGTAGATAATCAGCAATAGAACGTTGGGATTTATTTCAAGCAGACGTGAAGTGTAAAAACCCCTCGTAAGACCATATGTGAATAATGTATATAATTTTTGTCCCCTTGTTTAAGGAAAGTGGTATTCTCACTGGAGGCAGTTCAGAGAAGGTATATCCCTAGGAATGGAGGGTCTGTTTTATGATGAAAGGCCGAACAAGTTAGATCTGTACTTGAAGTTTGCAAGGATGAGAGGTGACCCTGTTGAAACATACAAAATTTTTGGATGGCTCGACCAGGTAGATGCTAGGAGGATGTTCCCCCTCACAGGAGAGTCTAGGACCAGAAGCCATAATCTCAGAAAAGGCAGCACTGATTTAAGATTGAGATGAGGAAGAATTTCTTCACTCAAGGAGCTATAAGTCTTTGGAATTCTTTGCCCCAGAAAGCTATGGAGGCTGAATATGTTCAAATCTGAAATAAATTCTTAATAAATAATGGAATTGAGGGTTATGAGGATAGGATGGGAAAATGGACATGAGCAAATTTGACTCAGTCATGATCTTATTGATTGGCGAAGCAGGCTTAATGTGCTGAATGGTCAATGTATTGTACGGCAGTGGTAGCAAATATTATTTTGATAGCCAGGATTGTAAACAAGGTTATGATTCTGCATATGAATGTCAACTATGTGCCTGGAAAGAATCGAAGAAGGCAACCTTTGAAGATGAGATCCATTGTTTGACTTTCCATACCACAACTGACCAGTACTTGAATTTCCATTGGTGTTTTAGATGGCCATATCTTCCTTGTATAGTTCAGGGTGTTTATGTTTCGTGTGGGAAATCTATTCCAGACAGTCATCACATTTGTCACTGCTGAGGCCTCTGTTCAGGACATTGTTACAGTTTCACTGAAGCCTTCAATGTGCTTTGCTATTAAATGAGGTGAATAGTTGGAGAACCACCTACAGTGGTCTCCTTGAGTCGAGCCATCTATTCTGACTGTACCTTTTAAACTCTCTCTTTACAGGTAATACTAATGTTTACAGATGGAATAGATGACGACATGGAAAAACTAAAGGAAGTATCAGAAAGACTCCGACTTAATGGTAATTTGCTTGGCATTTACATGCAATGAAGATATTGTGAGCACTAAATATTGGCATAGAATGGTAGCATTTAACAAGAAATATTCAGGAATATTCTGATTATTTTCTCTGTTAAATGTTAATTGCCACGTGTTCATTTTAAGTCCAGAGATCATTTTTGCTCTTAAATCTCAAAATAGTTTCAGATATTTGGAAGAAAGTGAGTCCAATGCAGATATAGAACAAAAAGGAAATATGAAACATTTTGTGTTTCTACTTGAGCTTGTCATGGCACTTTAGCTGAATAGTTGACTGGATAGTCAGAGACTATATCCCTTTCATTTTGCTTCATACTATGCCAATTTTTTTTCTGTTATGGCAAATAACTTCAATTATAAAGGAAGAGTTTCTTGGGCTCTGTACTCTGAAATATTTACATTTATGATTTATATAATTTCACACACCTTCTTCCTCAATGAAAGTTACAGAAAGTGAAATAACTTTCAATGATGATGAAGTGGCAACAAAAATTATTTATCTCAGCAAGTGATCTGTATGATCT
Organism: Rhina ancylostomus; assembly: GCA_030265395.1. NCBI lineage: Eukaryota > Metazoa > Chordata > Chondrichthyes > Rhinopristiformes > Rhinidae > Rhina > Rhina ancylostomus. The sequence goes on along the minus strand of JARFYF010000084.1, from coordinate 83,885,965 downwards.
GCAAAATGGGTGGGGAAATTTTCTCCTTTGTGTATGGAAGAAGGCTGTAGGGAAAAAATACATGAATAGAGGGAAAGTGAAAGAGAGAGGACAGGTTGGCTCATAAAAGAATTTGCACTAAGGCTTGTTTATCCATCTCTTTGCAAATCATTCACTCCTTCCTATCTTTACAACATTCTCCAGCTACATTGTGCTGCTTCAATTCTAGTCTTCACCACTGAGGATAGATTTTGTCTTGGGTTAATAGTTTTCTGCATCTGGTGAGCTTCTTGGCAGCAGTGTCTAGTCCTAAAACCGTCCAAGTACTTTGCATTCCTCTGAGTCTGGGCTCCTGTCCTTCTGCCACTCTTGGCAAATGTGCTTCCAGTTGTCTAAAGCCCTAAGCTTTAGAATTCCTTCTTTAAACTTTTCTGCTTCTCCGTCTCTCCTTTTCCCTTAAAAGCCTTCTTAAAACCAACCATTTAACTGTATACTCGTTTATCTGTGATAACATATCTTTTTTTGTTAATTCAATGATTTTTGTCTGGTTAGGCTCCTCTGGCAGAAGCTGGGAAGTGTTCATGCATTAAAGGTTTTGTACAAATTGCTGTATATAACATCTAAATACTTGCATCTTGCAGAGCTGACTTCTTCTTAAAAAAATATCATGAGTGAGATCGCTCAGATAACCTAAGTTTTTCTAGGTCCACTGTGTAGGTGACATGCATCCAGATGGAGCTTGCCAGGTATGTTCAGTGGTGTCAAGGATGTGCTATGCACACTTTGACATTACATGCACAAAGTTTATTTGTGCATCTGAGACCTGCAAATGACATGAAACCGAGGTTGGTCTTAATTGGAGAGTGAGGACAGTTTTTGTCTTGGATTAATAGCCCTTTGCATGGAAATGAGCTGCCTAACATCGGGGCAATCGTCACCAAGTCCCTGGGATTCCCCTACTTCATCTGTCCACCTTTCCTAGACCCCATTTCCCAAGCCAGTGATGATCACTCTGGCTCTCAACATTTGCTGCCTGAACTTCACTGGAACTTCACTGCAATGGGAAGTACTAACCGTGAAATTTCTGGAAAGTACCAAAAAGTAATCAGATAACCCATGAACTATAGTTCACTTATGATCATGCAATGTGGTAAAGTGTAATGTCTAAGAGAAACACCCTGATTAATGTAGGACTCATATAAGCTGAAACATATTTTAACAATAGACAATCATTGTTTTTTTCAAGCGGATGCCCATGCACTGATCTTTGTTCCTCTGGAAGAAACAGAAAATGCTGACAAACTTGCTGAACTGGAGTTCGGACGAGGGTTTGGTTACAGAAAGAAACTGATGATTAACAAGCCAGATATTGGAAATGCTTTACTGTCAGAAATTGTAAGTGACTTTGTAAAACAGTCAAAGATTAGCAGAAGTATTAGAAAATAGCTCCAATAAACAATTTATTTAGTCATTCGCTTTTTCCAAATTAATCTTATTTAGAACTGATGAACAAATTAGGTATCTGAACATATAACAAGTTATCTTTAATTGATGAATGACATTACTGAATATGTATATGGTTCAATGCCTGATTTATCAAATTTGTCCAACATATAACATCTAAATGACAAAGTGCCATCCAGATAAAACTTATTCTGGATCCACTGTATATATGACATGCATCCACAACCAGGTATATGCAGAGATGTCAAGGATGTGCTATGCATGTTTTGACATCATATGTGCCAAATTCATTTGTGCATCTGAGATTTGCAAATATCATAAATCTTAGGTGGAGAATTGAGGGCAGCTTTTGTCTCAGTTAAAAGCTTTTTGCATGAGAGTGAGCTCCCCAGCATCAGTGTCTAGCCATTCAACCTTCTGAGAACTCTACACTCCTTGACTCTGGACTCTTGTCTGTCCCTCACACATTTGTACAGCATCATTAATACAATATGAATCAGCATCTATTTGTCTTGTATTAATCTTTTTTATATAACTGCAAAGTTGTCTCATAGAGGCCTTGGGGCAGAAATTAAACTTCAGTTGGGATGCTTGTACACTTCGTACTTAATTTGATTTCATCGAAATCAGTGAGCATAACAGGCAGGAGAAGCAAACTTGTTCATGCATGTCATGAGGGGGGAATGTTTAAAGCAGATGTGTGGGGCAAGTTTTCTACACAGAGGGTAAGTATCTGGAATAGGACACCAAGGGTAATGGTGGTAGTAGGTCCGATGGTAGCATTTAAGAGGCTGTTAGATAGACACATGAATATTTAGGGAATGGAGGAATTTGGATCATGTACAGACAGAAGAGACTTGGTTCAATTCGGCATTGTGTTCAGCGCAGACATCATGGGCAGAAGGGCCTGTTTCTTCGCAGTATTGTTCTGTTCTATGTCACATGTATCCATATTTAAGCTGCTAACATGTCAATCTATTTGCTATCACCACTCTCACCGAATAATACGTATGCATCTCTTTTGAGGCTGACTAGCCATGTCTCTCGAGCTTTGTGTCATTATCCAGACCTCTGACACAGAGGATGAGCCATGATGTTCCTGAGTATATAGTGTCTGCTCTTTGAATATCTCTTATGTCCAGCAGATCAGACCTGGACACATGAAGAAAACAATTTGACTACCACCTGCCCTCTGCAATGCTTAAGGAGCTTAATTGTATAATTAACCCACCATGTATAAAAATAAAATAGAAAATATTTTAATC
>JARFYF010000084.1:83858712-83873628 GCA_030265395.1 Rhina ancylostomus | reverse complement strand
CAGGTCCTAATGCAGGATCTTGGCCCGTAACATTGACTATCCTTTTGTCTCTATTGTTGCCGCCTGACCCACTGAGTTCCTCCAGCAATTTGTATATTGCAAGATGTATTTTATAGGTTATGCTTTTGGGACATAGAATCAAAGCCTGCTGTGCCATTCAATTAGATAATGGCTGAAAATCAAAAATCAACTGCAGATACAAACAGAAAATGCTTGAAATACTCCATAGGACTGGCAACATCTGTGGAGAAAGAAACAAATTTGATATTTCTGGCCTATGACCTTTCATCAGACCTAGGAAAAGTTAGGAAGTGAGCACATTTAAAAGAGGGAGGTGTAGCAAGAATAAAAGGGATGCCTGTGATGGGTACAAAACCAAGGGAGACTGAATGGAACAAATGGGGTGGTGCTGGCTGAGGGTGATTGAAAGCTTGATAATTGTATCTGATCTGCCTGGAGGGGATATAAATAGAGGGAGATGAATAAGGACAGAGAAAGATAGCTGAATGGAGATATGAACACAGCAGTTGCTGGAAATCTGAAATAAAAGAGAATGTTAGAAACACCCAGTTGAAGGGGAGCATATTTGGAGAGAGAAAAACTGAGTTAACATTACAGGTTTGTGGTAAGTTCTGACACAGACTGGAAAGGTAGTTTTTGGAAGTTGCTGAATTGAGTCCCAAGGACTGTAACGTGCTTGTTGGGAGATGAGATGCTGTTCTTCGATCCTACATTAAACTTCACTGAGACAATATAAGAGGCATAGGACAGCAGGGGATCGAACAGATGATTAAAGTAACAGGGACTGAGGCTCATCTGTGTTAACTCCATTTACCTGCCTGAGTTTCATATCACTTGTTGTGCAGCAATAATTTGTTGCCCTGAACCATTAAAACACCACTTGTTCCGGAATCCATTGGCTTCCTCCAGTCTTTGTGTGATGATGAGATTTTTAAGATTATATCACCTCATTTGTACCCCATCCATTAGAGGAAATAATTTCTCCGCATCTGCCCTAGTGAATAATTTTACCATTTTGTACAACTTGATCAGTGTCACTCCTTGATCTTTTGTATTCATGATTAACATCCTAAAAAGCTCAAAATTATTCAAAATTTAAAGTCCTCTCAAAGACAGGTGCTGAACTGCAGTTTTCTGTCAATTGGTTGGAATGTCTTCTTTGGACCTGTCCAGAATTATTTCAGAACTGCTTGTTAACAGATTATGAGAATAATAAGACACAAGAGGCTGCAGATGCTGGAATCCAAAGCATCACACAGATTTCCTCCAGCGCTTTGTTGCATGAGAATAATAAGCTGGCTTCTCAATGAGAGATGTTGTTTATAAACAAGACCAACAGTGTTATGACATTTAGGGCTTAGAGGAATAGATCAATTTCATAAGGTGCTGCTTGCCAAAGTGTAGTTTTCTGGCTGTATGGTTCACAGCCACTGGAAGGAATATAAAAAGGCTCCATTTCAATCGAACAGTTTTGGGTGTTGAGAAGGAGTGGAAATGGGAGCAGATTGCAATTTGTGAAGCTCAAGTAACCCATTATCTGCAGTTCTGGTAGCTTTGGAAGAACCTCTTAGAAACCCAGCATGGGCCAGGGAAAGAAAAGGGCCAGTAAATGAGAAGCAACATTCCATGAGTGCTGGCTGAGGTCACCAATAGTTGGGGTGTGGGAGAGGGGAGGAAAGAAGGTGATGTCAGAAACTTGATGGAAGCACAGTGCTAGGGTGGTTGTAGGTGGCAGCCCAGAGTTTCATTTGAGGCTCAAGAAGAGCCCTTTAATTTGAGTAGTTTTGGGAAATATCTTTAAGCACAACTGGCCAAATGACTTGCTTTAGATACAGGTGGGGAGGCTTGGGGATAGGGAGAATTCAGATGTAGCTTTGTATCTAAAGAAAGCATGTCACATTTCAAATTCCAACCAAGATGATGCAGGGTCAGCATAAGTTGGGTATTGAATGATTGATACCATCTTTACACACCAGCTGCGCATTTATACAGGCTTCAGAGAGTTAAAACCAGCTTGTGTTTGCATTCTTGTCCTGTGGACAGTGTTGAATTGATGGTTTCTTTAGAAATTATAAATGTATGATGGTAAAAGTCATGTTCTTTTAATATTTGAGGAGGTGGTCACCAATGTCCGCTAATGACTTAATAAAGAAAACAGAGAAATGCGTGCATAAAAAAAACAGAAAATACTAGAAACCCTCAGCATCTATATAAAGGGAATAAGAGTTCTCATTTTAGGTTGGAGACCTCTTGTCAGAATAGGAAATGCCTTCAGTAGATTTTATGTGTAACTTGCATATACTTTTTATTTCAGGGCGTACCTGGTATAGATAATTATTTTAGAGGAAAGAAGGGTGACAAAGGACAGCATGGTATACAGGTAAACTCTTTATTCCTTACTTGATCAGAATAGATTTCAGAGAAAGTGTACAAGCTGCTGTTGTTAGTATGTAATGTGTTTAGCAAAGTTGACAGAGGATGAATTTCTAGGCTTGTATGTTAGGTGGAAATATCCATCTTTTCAATCCATCCATATCATAGATTCATACAGTTGTATAACATCAAAAACCAGCCCTTTGGCCCAATTAATCCATGCCAACCAAGAGTCCCATCTCAGCTCACCCCATTTGCCTGTGTTTGGCCCAAATCCCTCTAAACCTTTCCTATTTATGCACCCATCCAAAGGTTTCTTAAACATTGTAATTGTACCTGCTTTTACTACATCCTCTGGCAACTCATTTCATATACCACCACCCCTGTGTAAAAAAAAACTTGCCCCTCAGATCTTTCCCCTATTACCCTAAACCAATGCCCTCTCATTTTAGACTCCCCTACCCAGGGAAAAAGTCTGTGGCTATCTACCCTATCTATGTCCCTCATAAAACTCTTTAAGGTCACCCCTCAGCCTCCTTCGCTCCAGAGACAACAGTCCCAGCCTTATCCATTCTCTCCACAGTATTCAAAGTGCCATCTAACCAATGTCTTGTACAACTGTAAAATGATGTCCCAACAAAACCACGGCCGCTAAAGACGAGCATGCCATTCACCTTCGTCACCACTCTGTCTACCTGTGTTGCGACTTTCAGAGAACTATGAACTTGCACCCTAAAGTCTCTCTCTTCACTCTCCAGGGCCCTGCCATTCACTGTATGTGTCCTGTCCTGGTTTACTTTCCCAAAATGCATCACTTTGCTCTTGTCTGACTTAAATTCTGTCTGCCATTCCTTTGCCTACTTTCCTATTTGATCAATATCCTGTTGTAACCTTAGACAATCTTCTTCATGATCCACCAGTTTTGGTGTCATCTGTAAATTTACTAATCATGCCATCTAAATTCTCACCCAAATCATTAATGTATATGACAAATAACAGAGAACCCTGTACCATTCCCTGCAGCACACCACTGGTTACAGGCCTCCAATCTGAAAAGCAATTTTGTATCCACTTGGCAAGCTCATGCTGGACCCCCATATGTTCTGATTATCTGGACTGCTTCAAAAAACTCAAGTCAAATTCATTAGACATAATTTCCCACACACAAAACCAAGCTGACTATCCCTAATCAGTCCTTGCCTTTTCAAATGCAAATAAATCCTGTCCATTAGAATCCCATCCAGGAACTATCCCACCACTAATGCTCATTGACCTGTAGTTCCTTGGCTTGTGCTTGCAGTCCTTCTTAAGTAAAGGCACAACTTTAGCCATCCTCCAGTCCTTTGGTACCTCACCCATGGCTAACAAAGATACAAAAATCTCTGCCAGGGCCACAGCAAATTCTTTTCCCTTCCTGCAATGTCATAGTATACAGCTGGTCAGGCCCCAGGCATTATCCACATTTGTGTGCTTCAAGACTGTCAACAGCTCTTCTTCCATAATGCCAATATGCTTCAGGATATCATTGTCTCTTCCCTGAACACACTAGCTTCCATGTTCTTCTCCACAGTAAACACAGATGAGAAGTATTCTTTTAAGACATTGTTCATCTCCTGTGGCTCCATGTATAGATTATCACATTCACTTGCTTAAGGGGGCCTACTCTCTCCCTAGTTACCCTTTTGCTCTTAGTGTACTTATAGAAGCTTTTGGGATTCTCTTTTACCTTATCTACCAAGGATATCTTATGTCCTCTTTTTGCCCTTTTTATTTCCTCCTTAAGTGTATTCCTATATCCCTTATCACTTGATTTCAGCTGCCTAAACCTAACACAGTCTTTTTCCTGATCAAGGCCTCAATATCCTTTGTCAACTGGAGATCCCTAATCCTGCCGGTCTTGCCCTTCACTCTAATAGGAGCATGTTGGCTCTGATCTCTTCTTATCACACCTCCAAAAGCCTCCCACTTCCCAGACGTCCCTTTAACTGCTCATAGCCTCTCCCAACCAACTGTTGCAAGTTCTTGTCAAGAGTCATCAAAATGAACCTTGCCCCAATTTAGGACTTTAATTTGTGGACCACTCCTATCTTTTTCAATAACTATTTTAAAACTAATAGAGTTATGGTCCCTCACTTCCTATGAGGAGGTCAAGTGTAGCTCCTTCTACAAGTGTAGTGTAATCTAAATATTGCTTCAGGAAACCTTCCAGGACACAGTCCTACCTATTCCTTCCTCTGCTGTGCATCAGAGTCAGTCACGGTACCACAGACTTGGTGGCTGCTGCTGCTCTCATTCCTGCCAATAGTATCACGAGGCTGAAGTATTTTGGAGCAGGTTTACAGAAGCAAACTCAAGTCTGTTCCACTAGTCAATTGGTTCATGATTGATTTGCGTCTGAACTCCATTTACTGCAGTAACCCTGTTTTCTTTATCAATAAAAGCATGCTAATCTCAGTTTCAAATTTTTAAACTGAGCTAACTAAGGTGGCTTTTTTGCAATAGAGGTCGCAGATTTTCTCCACCATTAATGGAAAGCAGTGATTCCTGACATCATCCCAGTTTTAAGAATAGCCTCAATCTAATTTTAAGCTTCTGTTTCTAGTCTTGATCAGAAGAAATTGTTTTATTATTTATCCTTTAATCTTTAGCACTCACAGGAATGCCACTAATCTAAGTATTACTGTTTAGTTTCCAATAGGAGCCATAAACACAGCTAATGTGTTTGCTTGGCTTTCCCAGTTGCAGGATTTCAGAAGAAGCTAGAAGCTGGTAAAAAGAAAATGCTGGATAAAGTAATTCAGAGGAAATCACAGACCTCATCAAGGGAGAGAATATTTTCTAACAAAACTTAGGCATCTTTTGAAACCACACTCCATTAAAATTGGGTGCTTTCTCATTACAGTCTCAATCTATGTGTGAAAATGTTGGGATTATACAGTAGCTGGAATGGTATTGAAGTTTTTTCACTCTTTTTCATCTACAGGGTGAATTTGGGGCAAGTGGTAGACCAGGCACGGTTGGCAATGGCGGAAGTAGAGTAAGATACCTTGCTTCTAATTTGCTATGCACGCCATGCATGAATTTCTTTATATTTTCTGTATTGATCTACTATATTCTTTTATGTATAGTTTTCCAAATACAGCTGCCTTCACTGATTGCTATGTTTATTCCTAAATATTGGGCACAATCATTGCTCTCGCTTTGCCAGTGGTTTTGCAAGTTGAATTCAATGCGCTATGCAAAAACTGTATCCAGTGAGTGTACTTATGAAATAAATTCAGTTATTTGGGTCTTGGAGTGCTTATGTGAGACAGCCAGAGACAGACTGCTCAATCCAATTACAATATGTTTTGTAGCTGGCTGAACTTAAAAGCATATTTTTGTAATGTGCTGATAGCAATCATATTCTGGAGTTTCATAATAATAGGGAGGCCATAGGGTGGGTGAGAGGAAATGGACTGCCCAACAAAAGCAAAGACGATGTTTGTCCTTACCTATTCTTATAATTTATCCCAGCTTGAAGATTTCTAGCAAAGTTGTGGCTGGAATAAATTTAGCCATTTCCCTGCTGGCTTTTAATTCTTCTTTGACTAAATAAGGTTTGAAAGATCTGCCAATTTTGAAAATCTCCAGTGATAACTGCAGCAGTTATTGGCTTCAGATGCCTGAGAGGGTACATTCTGCCCATTTCACTCTGGAGAATACTTGGCATTAATTTGCAGCAAAATACTTGCTCCACAGATCAAGCTATCAAGGATCCCAATGTCAATTGAGCCCAATTAACATTGTATTTCCTCTCTTGAATGCTGGCATTAGTTTGCATGCTTTTGAGTCAGTTTAAAAATGTGTAAATCATTTTGGATGCATTGGTTAACTACAGTGCTCTCCATTCCAATTTATTCAATATAATTCTAAGGCAGTTTGAGCAAGCACTGATTTTTTAAGAACATAAATAGAAGTACGAATGAACCACTTGCCACTCATACCTTATCTGCTATTGTTTGATGGTTGATTTTTGATCTCGGCAACATTTTATGCACTAACTTAATTTCTCTTGCTGTCCTTAATATCAAAAACATTATCTCCATCTTGAATACACTCAGTGACAAAGCCTCAACAGCCAAACTGGGGAAAGATTTTCGAAGATTCATTATGCTTTGGGTGAAGAATTTTCTACTTATCACTGCGCTGAATAACTGACCCTTTATTTTGACCTTTGGTTCTTGACGCCCTAGCTAAGGGAAACATCATCTTGCATTTACCTTGTTAAGACTATGAGAATTTTGTATGTTTAAATGAGATCATGTTTCATTTTTCTCAAGTCTAGACAATATAGGTCCAGTCTGCTTACATGACAAATCTGTCATCATAGGAAACAATCTGGCTAAACTGCATTGCACTCCCACTTTTGCAATGTTCTCTTTCTTCAGGTAGGAAGAACAGAATATTCCAAATGCAAGTTCACCAGAACCTTATATGATTGAAGCAAGATATCTCTATTCTTGTATCCAAAATGTCATTCAATAAAGGCCAGCATACAATTTACCTTCCTAATTGCTTGCTGTACCTGCAAGTTAACTTTCAGTGTTTCATGTACAATCTCAGTCCATCTGAACACCAACACTCCCAATATCTCACCATTTAAAAAATACTCCTTGTTTCTATTTTTTCTACCAAAGTGGATGATCTCATATTTTTTCACACTGTATTTCATCTGCCATATTCTTACCCATAGAATCATAGAACCATAGAACAATACAGCACAATACAGGCCCTTCGGCCCACCATGTTGTGCCGGCCATTACCCATTATGGTAGGCTGTTTAAACCCCCCAGCATCTGTTTGTAGCCTCCTCACAATCCACTCAGTCACCAAGCTTTGTATTATCAGCAATTTTGTATATATTATACTCGATCCCTTCATTCAAATCATTGATATAGACTATGATAAATTGTGGTTCCTGCACCATCCTGTGGCACCCTACCAGTCGCAGCCTCCCACCCAAAAATGATCCCATTATTGCTACTCTGTTAGCCAAACCAAATATATTCAATAGAAATTTGATTGCTGTCAAAGTAATTAGAAGATTAATTATGATTCTTACCTGAGATAAACTATAGTGTTGTAATGCTTACATTGTTATATGATGTGATGGAAACCATTGGATTTGATCACCAGCCTAAAACAAATTATTTTTATATCTTTAAAGGGACGACCTGGTCGGAGAGGAATTGTGGGTACAAAGGTATGTTTATTGATTTATGTTAAAGTGCTACTTTAGTTGAGAAATTCTAAGAAGACAGAATAAAAATGTTCATTCTATGAAATCATGTCTATTATAGGAAATCACTGGCTTTTGTTTTGCCTATTTCAAACCAGTTGCACATCATTGTCCTTGATATGGATCTATAATACTGTAGTCCCTTGAACACAGAGGGTATATATACCTTGGATCACTGCTCACTGGGGAAGACCTATGTGCCTTGATTTGTACTGGGTGTGGAAGATCCAGGAAACAAAGAACCTATTGGCTTTGTTTCGTCTATCATAGATTATAATTGATCAGTTAGCAAAAGCCCAGGCAGTGGGCAGAAGTACAGTCTCTCTACAACTACATTCACTAAAAATGGAGAAATGCATCCCGGGTCTACTATGTTATAAGTGTTATCTCTGCACTAGGAAATAGTGGTACCATTTTAGAAGAATATAACTTAGAAACTGAATGGTATCTGTGAAGTTAAGTTAAAAGAATGGTACACAGCAGGCCACTGAAAATATTGTTTGACAGCCTGAGGCTGCAGAATTATGTAGTAATGGAGTGCCAGGACATCATACAATATAGAACAGGTTTTACCTTTTAAAAAGCTTTTGTGTTGTGAGATTTAACAGTGTGGTGCAAAATGAGTGCCCGATCTGATCAGCTGAATTAGTCTACCCAACCTGAGTTAATGCAGTGTCAAAAAGAATAGATTAGGACAGTAACATTTAGGAATAGCTACTTTCAAGATGACCCCATGATCTAATGACAGAGGTGCAGCTTTGTTCTGGGAAGATTGACTACTTCTGGAACTTTAAACATTTCTCATGTGAAAGCTGTTGTTATGGAGTTTAGGCTATCTGGACCAAATCAGGCTGTTAACGGTAACAAGGTGTTATTGTAGCTCTGAATTTCCATTCAACACACAGCAGTGGGATAAAACTACTGAACAACAAAGAGACTGCAGATGCTGGAAACCTGATCTAAAAACAGAAAATGCTGGGAACACTAAACAGGTCAGGTTGAATGGAACTATTACAAGTTTCTCTTATACCCGTCCCTTGATAGGATATGGTACATAGTGTGCAGGCCAGGAGGACTTTAGGATTAACTTTCTTGTGGCTGTTGTATGGAGAATTTGAACCCCAAAATTCACCCTAAATCAAGCAACGTGATATAGAAGCAACATCTTTTGTTGCTACATAAGGAAAGTGTCCTGCAACCAACCATATTTCTCAATTCCCTAAATAATATATAAATCTTCCCCCTACAGGGTCGCAAGGGACAGATTGGCATCACTGGAACTATTGGGCCACCTGGATTCCAAGGCCCACAGGTGAATACAGATATTTATTATGCGGAAGCCCAAATATCTTCTGGAAACTCTGTGTATTTTTTAAACAGATTGAGCAAATGACTTGCAATTATAAATCTATATAATGGATAGTGTCGGCTAACAAAGATTGATGTAAGTTAGTCATCAACCTCACTGCTATAAATGCTACTGGCCAAATAAAGGAGAGGAGTCTAAAAGGACATAACGGTGGAACCTTCAAATTAAAATATTTAAACAATTTTATTATCTCCATTCCTTTTATCAAATTGAAATGGTTCTGAGTTCAATTTTTGTCCTGAATTTGATGCATGAATATGGTATTTTCAAGCAGAATACTAATGAAAGAAGAATGTTAATGTTGATTGATTTAGAGCCAGATTGCTTGGGGTCAGGATAGAATTGTGTTTACTCCTCAGTTTGATTTCCTGCTAATCTTTAAGTGTATTGGCAAACAAAAAATCACACTTTTACAAAAATTAAAGCATCCAGCCATTACTTTTACTATCCTTTTGCCATATTTTTCATCAAATGCCTTCATAATTTTGAGTATCTCTATTATAACTTCCATTAACCATCTTTCTGTAAGCAGAGTAATTAAATTTCTCTAGTCTCTGCATATAATGGAAGACTTGTACATCTTCTGTCTCTCTCCAAAGCCTTGGCACCCTTACAAAAGTACCAAGATAGGGGCACAGGACTTTGAGTCCAAACCACTGATGTCTATAGGTTTAGCATAATGTTGTTGCTTTTTTTCCTTTTTATTTCACTTATGAAGTCAAGGATCCTGCCCACATTTTTAAGAACTTTATAAGCCTATCCTGCCACATTCAGATATCTGAGTTTCTATTCCTACTTACCCATTTAGAATTGTGCCATTTGGTTTAAGATGCTTTAAAAACAATTGTGATTGGTCCTCTTGGCATTATCTATAAATTGAAGGCACGAGGAGTCAAAATGAAAGTGAAATTTTCACAGAGCTTCTTTTGTCCAAGCATTTGTAAATTCTGATCCTGTCCACCAGTCTGTTGCTACTTTTTATGTAGAAATCTTTGCAATAATGAAAACTGGACACGGTTGGATCCCAGCAAAACTAGGAAAGGTGTTTAACCTATTTTCTGATAAAAGCAATAATTAAAATTACTTCACCCAAGCCACAACATGTGTGTTGGATTTTATCATATTGCTAATATTTTATCCTATTTTGCAGGGATCTAAAGGAAGTTTTGGTTCCCCTGGAATAAGAGGAGAGAGAGGATTGCCAGGAGCTCAGGTTAGTAAGAGTTGTGTCAATAATTTGTTGAATTAAGCAAGAAATACGAACTTCCAAGAGTCCTTTACAAAGAATTTGACCCTTCAAGTTGAGGAGAGCAAGTTACTGGGAATTATGAGACTGGTGAGCTACTAAGTTTGCTTGACTGTGAAAATCAGGCCAGAATTTCTTGAGCTTTTACTAAATTAGTATTTTTCCACTTTTCTTTTCCCCTTTCCTGAAGAGATGGCATGAGTGAGAATATGAATACATTCCTGCATTCTGTTCAATAGGGTAGACTGGACAAACCAAACGGCAGGGATGGAATGGCACCTCGGAACATCCTAAGGCTCCTTGTTACCAATAAACTACATGAAGTGTAGACTTGGCATTAGATCTGCATACTGCAAGGTCCTACAAATGTCAATGGGATGCATATTTCCATCATTGACTATTCTGTCATGAATAATGATAAGCACAAAATTACTGGATTGTTGCAGAAACCTATCTGGTTCACTAAAGTCTTCCAGGGGAGGAAATCTATCATACTCAATCTGGCCTACATCTAATTCCTGACCCACAAATGTGTTTGACTCTTAAATGCTCTCTGAAATGTCCTAACAAATCAATCAGTTCAAAGGCATCCAAAGGGATGGGTGATACATGCTGGCCTTTTTGGTAGCACTGAAAAATGAATAAGTAATAAAATAAGTAGTAGCCAGAGAATCATCTCCAATTGCATCTCTTCCCATTTGTGAATGTTAATTCTCATGCTCACCAAGGATCCCTACCTGTGTCCCTTGTAGTTTTATCTACACGCTGCCTCCCTGGCTACATCACAGAAACAAGATGCAGGGCTCCCAGTCAAACACATAGTTCTAGCACACTTCCAGCTTTCTTAACCCCTGCACTGTCTGTAATTTATCTGACTGCTTCTCTGACATATGGCACCGGATGATGGATGTCCAGAAATATCATCCAACTAATTCATTGTATTTGGTTCATCTTTACAAACTCCAATTTCATCTCCCTCCATGACATCTGAAAGGGATTCGAACAATTTGCAATCACAGTATCACTTTGGATTCTGTGTTTTGGACAACATGAACATGTAGACCACCTCTTGAACTGTCCCTCAACTTCAGCTCATCTGTTGTTATGAGTGTTTTTATCTCTATACTCGACAATTGCAGCACACTCCCAGCCAGCATCCCTGTTCATTATTTGCAAAGCAGAGCTGATCCTAAATTCTTCTTCCTATGTTTTGAATTGCATTATCCCACTCATCTTTTGTCCCCATGTTTGTTGACTAGATTGGTTTACAGTTAAAGAATGATTTGACTTTAAATTTCTTACACTTTTTATCAATCCCCATCATAACCTTGCCCCCTCTTTATCTCTCTAACTTCCTCAAGCCCCGAAATCCTCTGAGATATCTCCACTCCTCCAATTCTGGCCTATTCATCATTTACAAACTTAATTGCTGCACCATTGACCATCATGCCTTCAGCTGTTAAGCCTCAAAAAAAAGATGGATTTCCCTCCTGCAATCCTCTTTATCTTTCCTTCTTTGAAGCACTACAATAAAATCTGTTTTTTGGCCATTTGCCCTAAAAGCTCCTGAAATGGTTCAGTCTCATATTTTAATTTGATAGTGTTTTTGTGAAACATATTAGCCTGCATTGCCACATCAATATCAAAGTTGTTTGCTTTGAATGTAGATAATGGGATTTGTAATTTTCTGTAGAACTGAATGTGCTTTAAGATAATTTGGGCTCAGGTTAAATAATAGATTTCTGTTTTCTCCCATTTGGTTTCCATATAAAGTCACAGCTCATGTAATTATTTCAGAATTTTTGTGTTTTTACCACAATTACATTCTTCTGAATCCTACTCACTAACTATCCTTGAACAGCCAGGAGAAGAATGCTGTCCATAACTTGATACACACTGGGTCTTATCGCATAGACTCATCTTTTGCAGGAAGATGATGGATGTGACCCTCTAACTTGATGCTTTATTTTTAACATTACCTCTTTGTGTTTAAGGGCTCAATAGGAAGTGAAGGCTTCCTAGGTCCCAAAGGGAGTGATGGATTCAAAGGGCAAAAGGTTTGTGATTCTATGTTTCATTTTTTAATAGTTGCCTAATAGATTAAACATGCTACAAGGACAAATGAAAATCTGATGACAGGCAATTGCCATCTGTTGAGGAGCATGATGCAAGGGAAGAAGTGCATGTAGTTGCTTTCCCTAGTCCTCCTCAGGTTTTATTTTTGATCTTACTTTCTACCAGGTGCACTATATCCAAGATTAGGCAGCCTCCTTAACTGTTACGATTACACACACACACACACACACACACACACACACACACACACACACACACACACACACACACACACACACACACACACAAACTGGTACCATTGTCAGGAGTGGTATTCAAATGAAACCATTCTAATTCCAAGACTGGAATTATGCCTCTAAGCTAGTGTTCAATTTGCCCAGCCACAGGTGTCCCACCAAAGGTTAGTCTAGTGATCATTGACCAGGCTCTAGACTTCTAAAATAAAAACAGGAAGTACTGGAAGTACTTAGAGACATTCCCCCTTCTCCACCCTCCCTGTAGCTTAACATACTTACTCTGTCTCCTTCCCAGTTCTGACGAAGGGTCTTCGACCTGAAACATTAACTATGTTTCTCTGCCCTTATTTGCAGTTGGACTGGCTGAGTATTTCTGGAATTACCTGTTTTTATTTTTGATTTCCAGCATCTGCAATTTTTAAAATATTTTCATGGACTCTAGACTTCAATTGATAAGGTTGTGTGAAGTTTCAAACAGTTCACCCTGCCATCCAGAGATGCAAATGCTTACTGAAACAAAGCAAAGCAGATAGATGCAGAGTGCAGCAGTAGTACAGTCACGAGACACATGGGGTGCACATGCGTGACAATTGAGTGCCATGAACTGATTTGTTCCAGTTCCTAGTTCATGCTAATGGAATAATGTTGTTCCTAAGCTTGGTTGCCTCCCTAATTTTATTACAAACACGTTGCTTGTACTATAAAAATACCTTGCTTGTAAAATACCTTTCAGCTAATATTGTTCACATTATTGTGAATACCTGAACACATAATCTCGGCTGAAACATCAGTGTAAAAGGTATAAAATTTGTTTCATTTTACACTTTACATTTTACAAATTTTTCAATGGCTGTGAAGCAGTTATAAATATACAGAAGTTGTGAATGGCACTAAATGCAAGTCTTTCTGCAATTGTAGAAAGTTAATACAAACGTGATTAGAAATTAATTGTCAAAAGTTTAGTATGCAGTTTTCCAAATGTTGTGACTGTGGACTGAGTCACAGGAGAGACACTGAAGCTGGTTGATGTAAAGGTCTTTATTCATCATGACAAGCAGGCCTTCTCCTTGAGACCCTCTCAGAATAGTCTCCCAGACTCAAAGTACTTCAAATTTTTATGCTCAAGAACAAAGGTAACAGCAGGCAATTCGACACCATTTCAATAGCTACAATAACATTGTCTACTTCAATATTTTGTCTGACAGTGCTTCCATTGAGTTATATATCTACAATGGGAAACGCCGCTGAATATTCAAATGCCTTTGCCAAGACAAAGTAATTCACAAGGATGATCTAAAAGTTTCTGAGGACAGAGAACCCAGGCACCCAAAATTAATGTTATGAGGGCTGACTCTTTCAGTACACAAATATCCCAACTATTGGTAGAGCAAGTATGCCTGTGACCATGTTTGATGTGCTAAGTGACAAAATCAGCCTGGTCTGCAAGCTTCCTTGAACTCAGTCACAATGGTACAAAATAACTTAGCCAGCATTGCCTGATTTGATGCAGGCCAACTAACATAGCTCCATTGTCTTACGTTTGGTTCATGCATATGAGAACGTCTCATGGTCACTTCACTTTGCAAACCATATCTCTTGAGCAGCCAGTCCACTCCTGTGGGTCAGTAGCCTGTACTCCGTCAACAGTACTGGTTGTTTACAATGTTGTCCTTTTAAATTCAAACTGATCACTGCCTGGAGTTTACATTTAGAATTGAATACTGCTTCTTGTTTGAATTAATGCCTTGTATGTACATATAAATTCATAATTCCTGAATCCCTAACACCACAAACCTTGTTTTCTATTTATCACTTATCTCCCCTTATTCCAGGACTGTACCAGTTCAACTAAAGTCCACGGCCTTTAAAATGGTTTATGCAGTGAATAGAAAGGGACTGCACAGAATAAATAAGGCTTACCTATGGAACAGGGCAAAAAAAAATCCAGTTCGAGATGGCTTTTGTTTGTTATCTCCAAAAACTAGGTTGGAAATGAACTTCAGAGGATTTGGGTGAACTATTACGAGTTTTCAATTTCAAACAGAAAAGACTTTACTTGATTAAGTGATAATGATTTTTATAGTCCAGAGACACAAACTAGGTGGTAATAATATATAGAATGAAGTTGTGTTGAATATGACATTATAACTCACATGGAAATTGTGCTCAGGGTGAAGATGGATCCCTGGGTCAGAAAGGAGAAATTGGAAGAGCTGGACCTCGTGGTTTACAGGTAAGTCTGATCTTACACTGCCACTGTTAAATTTGGATGTACACTAAGATTTTGTTTAGTTTAAGTGACATCCAGAGTCAA
>JARFYF010000084.1:83737418-83748183 GCA_030265395.1 Rhina ancylostomus | reverse complement strand
TTTCAGACATTTTTCTTAAAATAGTTTCCAGAATATTTGCTTCCTAGAAACAGTTTTCTAAGCCAACACTAACAATACGTCATATTCGTGCTAAACAATATAGTTTATATTTTAAGTACTGTACAATAAGAAGTTATAATTTCAAACTTCATTTATTTTCAAAACCATGTTATATGTTTTATGTACTTTAACTGCCCAAATTCTAGTTATGCCTCCAATATTTCCAAAACAAAATCCAAGTTTTCACTGTATGTCTGTACATGTGACAATAATAAACCAATTAACTTTCCTTTTGGCAGAATGGAAATATTAATATTTCTGAAAAAATGTAAATTAATGCTAATTACTTAAATTTCCCTGTTTGATTTTCTTTTTTCACTATTTCACCACAACATGGAAATAGCTTTAAATTATAGATATCTTTGAAACTCTTTTATAACCATCCAATAGCTATGACCTGAAGCTTGCTGATATGAACACTGCTACCCAGAGCCAAAACACAATATTCCAGGTTACTGTATTCTCGTGTTTCACATGATCAACACCAAATTCATTATTCTACAGTTTTATGAATGTGACTATAAATTTTCATTCAGATAATACAATAGCATAAATTTTCTGAAACATTGTAGAATAACACAATTGATAGCTTGTAGTAAAGATGACTAAAAATATCATTTTATCCATGGGAATGTTGATGAACTTAAATCTCTTTTCCTCCACTCCAATACTGATAGTTGGATGGATACTGATAACTTGTGTTGGGGAACACCAAGGTGGTGTTTAGCCTGCCTTTGGTCCACATCTGTCAGATGGAAAAAGGCTAGATGACAATAAGGCACAGAGTGCTGGCTAATTTTTCACTTGTATAACTTACAAAATTCTTAAATCATTTGATGAACTACCTCCAATCAAACCCAGCACTGATACAAGTTGAACTTTCTAATCAGTATAGCTCCCAAACTATGCCATGATGCTGTACATTTGAGGTTTAGATTTATAATTGGAATTAAACTCTTGGGGTGGTTTTAATCTGCTAGTTGCTTGACTGTGATGTGAAAAATGGAGACCCAGCAACTGAAAACACTCAAGGCCCTTCAACCATTCTGTTCATGTTCTAGGTTTGCCCACTACATTTTTCAGGATGGCACTCAACATGTGGGCTACTCAAATGCCTGAAACAAATAGGAAGTTATCTAAGCATCTAACATCATTTGTAAAACTCAGATTGCAATTTTCATGAATAAATGTGGGACATGCTCATGTATGTTTCTGGAGACCACACCAAAAAATCCTGACTGGGAAACTTTTAATTAATTCTGGTGAATCCAGGAGGAGCAAGGCTGCCTTTCATTCTCACAGTAATCCTGCCCTACACTCCCTCTAGATCAACTCAGCTCGTGCATAGCATGGGAGCTGTCAAATAGCATAGTTTGTTGCAGCCCAAATAACCCAGCTAACCAGTGATATATTAACAAGGTTGAGATCTTGGCATGGTTTTGTATTTACAGCAAGCTAACACCCTGGTGTTTACCAAAGGGTGAGGACATAACAATTCCAATAGTTCTGTACCCATTATTTGCTGAAGTACAGAATCTGACGGCACACCAAAAACCTGGACAAAAGGAATATCTTTACCTTTTTCTCTGAGACTTCTGGTTGCTTTTTGAAACACATCTCTGGTGTCATCCAAGCCATCTGTAAACATGAGTATCACCTGTAAAGAGATTGTGTTGAAGATAGTTATTATGAACCGTTAATTGTTCAGTCAACATATTTAGTGAAAGTAACACTGATATAAAGTGCAAGTTGCTAAGAGAAGTTGAAGCTGATTATTTCTGAAATGTTGAACAACAGAAGACTGAATCTAGTTGGCCTCACTAATAGGATGGAAAAATGATAGGACGGGCATTAATTTGGTCTACTAATTGTGATATAGGCTTATCACCACCACTTCCTCACCACTGTCTTCAATTGGTCCAGGCCTTTCACAAAGCTAACCAAGGAACTTCCAAACTGGATGGAAGTCTCCCCAAAATTATACAAGTTAGGAGCATGATAGAATTTTTGAGGTACAGATGGGCAGAGCTGCACCACACCACATTCTGTCCATTTGCAGGGGACAATGAAAATCTGAATCAGTGGTCCTTAAAGGACTATTTCCACTTTTATCCACTGACTCCAATCTCTCTCACTACTCTGTCAACCCCAACCAAGCACTGAATCTTTACTTGTTGTATTGTGCAGTGTGAAAACTCATTGATGTGCTGTTCTCCCAGAATTAAACAGCTATAATTGTCTACCCTATCTACACCCATGTTTAAATTTATCCCTGGTGTACCTTAACAAGGAAAATGTGGCCTAGATATGTGTCTCCATCCTTTCTTGATCTCATTCAGCCAGTTATTGAGGATTTTCTTACTGTCAGATGCACCAATTCATTTCACACATACAATATGTTGACCATATATACCTGTTAAATGACACGGTGAATAGCAGCTGTATGATGGTGTGCTACAAGGTGGTGACAGTGATAAAAGTTATAGTTTATGAGTGAGAAACATTTAGCTGGAATCCTTTCAAATGTATGCTCAGCTTATTGGGTTTCTTTAATCATGAGATAATCCATTGAGATGGGGAAAAATGAATCAATTAACAGCATGAATTTTGTGGGTGTCTAACAATCCCACTCAAAATAGATCGTGAGGCTGAGCTGGTTTGTATGCCCACCCTTTCTTTGTCCTTCTTAATTGGCTGTTTAGTATCTACCCACTTGTACAAGGTCCATCTGACCATTTAATAGCTTCCCAGCCTCAAATAAAAATAGAAAACCCAAATATAGTTACATGTAGCTAATAAGTCCTGCACCTTTACCAAAGTATTGCCGTGATACAATTCATAAAACCCCACTAAGTTTCAGGGGAAAATTTAAAGGAAAGATTTATTGCAGATGAGTTATTACCTTTGCTTTTGAAGTTGTTTCTCCGAGTTTCTTTCCAAGTAACTCCAAATTTTTAACAGTTAAATCAATTTTTTCTGTTGTTTGGATTGCTTTGAGGTTATTAATTATTTCAACACTATAATTTTTAAATTTTGTTTCCAAGATAACCTGGCCAGTTTTACTTTGCTTGTAAAATGCCACATTTATTGTGGGCTGGGAGTTAGAAATACAACTGATATCACTCATGGATGTAATTCCCTGCAGAATTTCCTGTAGCTTTAGTTTTAATTTCTGTTGACCAGTAAATATGTTTTGTGATCCAGACCATCCAGGGAGATCAAATCCCACAGCAATGTCTATGAAGCAACCTGTAAACCATATAAAATGGAAGCTGTCAGCATTTCACGGGTCAACTGTTCATCGACAAGAGCAGGCACTCACAAATAAGATTTAATATGAGTTATAAACTGAAATAATTATCAACATCACAACAAAAAACCTAGCATGTTTAATGCTGCTTAAAAATATTGATCTAACTTGTGATACTCATCAACAGACTATGTTATTCATTAAATATTTTTGCAATTACTGATCATGGTGCTCAGCATAGATAATATTCAAGAAAGTGATTATACAGTCAAGGGGCAACAGTTCATTTCTTGTTTGGGTTAATATTTTATGACGTTGACCTGGTTTCCATTAGCTATATTGTCCATTTGGGCTTCTTTAACAAGATAAACCCATGGGAGGAGAGTTCACCTATTACCAGCCTGTCTTTTGCCTGAAAAATAGGGGAATGCCAGTTGAAAGTCCAATAATGAGTAACTGCTAGCATTAATCTCCCTGAATCGACTTTTAGATATGGGGTTAAATGGGTGTTAGCAGGCATTACAGTAACAATGTTTAAGAGGCATTTAGACAGACACATGAACAGGCAGGGAATTGAAGGATATAGATCTAGTGCAGGCAGACTGCAGTTTAAATTGGCCTCATCGTCAGCACAGACATTATCTCCTGAAGGGCCTAGTTCCTGTGCTGTACTGTTCAATGTTCTATTTTTCTCTGGGTTGTATGATATCTGGTCTGATGACATAGTAAATCTCATATTATAGCATGGTGTACATAATGGCATATACTGGGCATTATAGCCATGGAATCTAGCTGTATATTGCCCGTTTTGTGGCCTTATGGGTATTGATTTGGATCCAATATTGAATAAAATGTATGAAAACTTGCAATGTAAGTCAATGGCTTGTTTTGGGTACTGAATAGGTTCCAATATGTTGAGTAAAATGCATGCAGCACAGATCACAAAATTCAATATTGTGGAAGGGCACTGGTGTTTACACCTCTCTCACTATCCAGAAGGAAAAGGAGTAAGCAAAGCATGATGGGAATCAGTGTGTAATGTGATTTAACACCATCAATTGCTAGATTGGACCTCAGTAATAAAATTAATGCCATGTGTTCCACGTGACCAGTGGCTCTAGGGGTTAATAGCATGAATGACTTTAACATTACTTAATTACTTGCAGTTTTGTTGTTGATCAATTTCCAAAGTAGGATAAGGCAAGGATTCATCTTTTTTTTTTACAGATTATATACTGACTTTAGAAGCCCCTGGTGTTGTTGAAGGAAGGTTAATGCATTTTCATGGCTTCAAAAAAAATTTTTACTTAAGAACCTGGGTGCTCTGGTTACTATTTACCGAGGACTGTGAAAATGAAAAATGGGCAGTCAGAGCAGGGTAACAACACAGGAGACAGGAGGGAGAGCAAGTGGCCCTACCCAGCAAAAGTGCAATTCTCCTTTGTCCCCTTTAGTGAATGGATCGGAGACCTCCTGTCAGCAAGGAGGTCCTAACAGAGCCAGAGCCCTATCGATGGTACTGGTAAGTTGAAGTGGATACAATTTTCACAACTCTGGTTAGTCCCAGACTGGAATAGGACAATTGGAACATGCTGCAACTTCTAAAGCACTTCTATTTTAAAGGGTCACAGGAATTCCATCCTCCAGGGGTGCAGAATTCATCCTTCTCCTGTTGCAGAGTGCATTAGTCAAAATGAACACAAGCATTTCAAGGTGTTATGGCCTTTGCAATGCTGTAAGGAGCTATTGACGACACTCACTCATGTTGAAGGTGTCGTATTTGAATTCGCAGATGGACCCTAACTGTTGGGCACTAGTAGAGCCGCTGCCTCACAGTTCCAGTAACGTGGGTTCAGTGCAGACCTCTGACGCAATCCGTCTGCAGTTTATACATTTTCCCTGTCACTACACAAGTTTCCTGGGTGTTCTGATTTCCTCTCATATCCCAAAAATGCACTGATTGGGTGGTGAATTGGCTATTCTAAATTACCCTTAGTTCTAAGTGAGTTGTTGAATCTCAGGAGAATTGATGAAAATGTGGGGACAATAACTATGGGATTAGTGTCATATTAATGTAAATGGCACTTGATGGTCATCAACTTGATAGGTTGATGGGCTTATTGCCATGCTGTCTGTCTGTCTCTTTCACTTTGGTTAGGCCACATGGTACTATGGGCCCTCTGCACGTTATGAAAAAAGGATATAGAAAGCTTTGGACATATTCTGTGATCATACCACAACAGTGAGATTAAATCTGTCAAGAAAAGGCTGGGCTTCTACACTCTACAGGGTGGCCTGATACAGCTCTTTAAGATTATGGATCAGTTCAATAAAGCGAAAAAACAGTGAATGCCTCTGCAAATGGGAAAGTCCGGGATCCACGAACATGAGGTTATTACTAATTATGCATAAAGTTCAAGAGAAACAGCAGGAGAGAGTAGTTAGAATACAGAAATCCCTACACAAAAAAATTGCTCAGGTGATTATCATAGATCCATTGGGGGAAGTTAAATCTGAGGGAGAGACTGAAGTAGAGTCATGTTAGTTGGTTGGGAAGAATCTTATGGAGCTGCTGAGCCAAATAGCTAATTGCTTTGCTCTGAATGGGATCCATCAGGGATGAGGTGGTCCAGAAGTGATGATTAACATTGTAATATTGAACAAAGATCCTTCAGATTGCACAAAAAGAGTAATTTTTCTGAATTTTTACTGTTTTGGGGAAGATATCTTATCCTTTTTCTGCCAAGTCACTTATTGTGATGGTCATTCACTTTATTCGGCCAAGAAGATAAACGATCAATTAGGCTTCAGATCCAATAATCAAATGGACTCTGGGACCATCTGAAATAAAATGCTTGATCTGCAGAAATTGTACGTTGCCCTTTATGCATCATTTTCACACTTTAAGGATCTTAAAGCATTTTGTAGCCAATAACTTAGTTTTGAAGTGTATTTATCATTATTAGGAAATGTTATATTGCACTAAAGAAATCTGAACAGCTTGACACACTCTTGTAAAATGACCATCGAAAATTTGTTAAGTGTTTTTCTAGCCAAAATCAACAACTGCTTACAACCAAAAACTGTCACAATAAATGTTAAAAGAAAGATCAGCAAAGTATCTAAAACTGAAACTTGAAGATTATTGAAAGTGCGCCATTTGGAGGAGTTTGATAGACACGTGAATATGAAGGGAATGGAGGGATATGGATGATACACAGGAAGCAGACATTCAATATAAATTGACATTAAGATCAGCACAATCTTATGGGCTGAATGGCCTGTCCAATGTAATGACCTATTATGTGTCTACTTCAGTTGTGATTTTTATAAGGAAGGAAGATGCAATCCAAAAATCATGAGATACCAGAAAAAAGTTCTCCATTGTCAAGGCCTACACAAATATTGAACAAATATTTGGTTCAGATCATACCATTCTGGAAATGGACATGCATTATTTGACATCTTTAAAAGGGTAATTTATGTGTACCATCTCTGCAGTTAAATCATTATCCTCACCTGATATATTTCATAACATTTTGTGATCTTCAATAATGTATTTAACAACAATTTTAAATTAGAATACCTGTGTGGTTTACTTTCCATTTGCAATTTTAAAGACAGTTCTGAATGGATCTAAATTTTGCACATCCAGGCCTTTTTTGCCTGCTGAGTAATTAATTAATGAACCAGGATAGATAAAGGCAGCATTTCAACACAAAAATTCTGGGAAGCGACATTCACCCTCATTATTGTCAAATGCACCAAAAAGGGAAGACGAGGTTTGAGAGGTTTAATAGCCCTCTCCCATATGTTAAAGAGAACAAGTTAGATCATGAAATCAAACCCAAAACTCGCCTTGTGCAATAGAATCTTTTGACGGAATTTCCAAAACTTGTCTATATTTTGTAGTGCAAATTTTCTTTAGGATGTCTTTTTCAAAACCTTCCAAATTCTTAGTTAAGATAGCAAAATGTTCTGGAGGAGATGATGCAATATTTGCAAGTTCTATGAAACTAACACTTTTGATGCCTAGTGCATATACATAAACACCAGCACTTTGGAGCTCAGCAGCTGGTACCACCACGCTATCTGTTGAATCTTCTGCAGTGATCACAATTATAATTTGAGGAATTCCTTGCTCTTTTCTACTTCCAGATCTTTCTGTAAGGTAATAATGTCTTACAAAATCCATGGCAGCCCCTGTATTTGTAACTCCTCCATTGTAAATCATTTCTGTTAGGTATTGGATGATGTCTCCCTTGTTTGAAAACATATTGAGGAAGAAATCTGATTTTGTAATGTTACTATACCGGGCCAAACCAATCTGTATTCTTTCAGCACCTACATCCAAGGCTGCAATAACTTTAATCAGAAAATTGCGGATCTTTTGGAAGTCACTATTTCCAATCGTGCTAGATTCACTCACTAGGAATATAATGTCAGCCAACCATGGATAGGTACACTCTGTAGAAAACAGACAACAACATTTGAAGTTCTTCAGTTCTTTTGATATTAAGTATATAATCCATTGTAAACCAATTGACATGGTGATATGTCATTGAGTGGGTCTCATTTGAACAAGTACAACTCTCAAAACCAATAGATAAAATGGACAGTAAATTCTCTTCTATAATTAAACAGTTAAGCACAATGCATATTTATTCTTCATTTTCAATTTTTACCTTATCACTTGAATTTGTTTTTATTTTTGTTAACTAGTATGACTGGCATAAACCCAATACCACTCTTGCTCTGTTCTTCAATGCTGAAGTGAGCTTGAAATTCAAAGTAAACAAACTTTAAAAGCATCAATATCTTTCTTATTGGATTAAATATATGCTTAATAGTCATATAAAAGCACCTTAAGTCATTTCATCCAATTTAATTTTCACTGCATGTTAGGCTACAAATGTTAATAATTTTGACTACCATACTTAAACTTTGATTTTACCAGGTGGACCATAGTGCAGTACTGTTAATATTGCAAAGAAAATGCATACCTTTCATGGCACTTCTCTCACTGTCATGTCATAGACATTTTTCAAAGACTTGTGGTCATTCAGATTATTCTTAAGCCCATTACCTTTTCTGAGTAGCATATATTCTTCACTGCAAACCTTTATGAGTGCCAATTTGATTTTACTGGAGCAAAAATTAACACTGAGCAACTTACATAGCAAATAAAATTATTACTAATTCAGAAAGAATTTAAAAATAGTTATACATCTGACAAATATGTTCAGTGCTAGTGAAGGAGAGGTATTTTGACTTTACCTGATGCTGGTTCTATGTCTTGGCGTTTAACGACATTGTGTATGTTTTTTATTGTTTCAATTACATCTGAAGATAAATTTGTAATATGGGCAATGTTATCGATTCTGTAAACAAATGGACGACTTCCACGATAGGCAATTTTTTGTAGTTCACGCAAATCTGACTTCTTTACTCCAATAGAAATAGCTGTCACGTTGTTTTTTTTCAAAGATGCGGAATAGCTTTCAACATTATCTTCTGATGGTGCAGACGTAACTATTATTGCAATCTGAGGAATCTTTTCATCCTTTCGACTTCCAGCAGATCGTGTGAAGAAGCTTTTAAGCAGAAATTCCAAAGCAATGCCTGTATTTAGAGAAGCTCCGCCCTTGAAATGAAACTTTTTCTTTATGTAGTTCACCACATCCCTCTTGGATCGAAATTTATTAAACACAAACTCTATGCGTTGAACATCACTGTACTGAGCAAGGCCAATTCTGTACATATCCATTTGTATATTCAGCTTGTTGATAGTTTTTAAAAGAAAAGTACGTATATGTTTAAATCCTTGGATTCCCATATTTTGAGATCCATCAATCAGAAAAACAATATCAGCAGCAGGTTCATGAAGAACTGGCAATTTGGAAAATATTGTTAATTTCAAGAAGAAAATATGAACATGAATATATTATCCCTATTGTTATTGAATGATTTCAGGCTTCCAATTCCCCATAAACTAATGATTTCACACATTGTAAACTGAGCCTGCAGTTGAAGTGTGCAGGCTACAAGAAGCAAGGTGACTGCTGTAATCTTAGCTCCTTAGTTAAAACCAGAAAATGAACTCAGTTGAGCAGCTAAATACGCCTTTCTCTCTTCCACAGTCCGAGTTCCCCTAGCTCGGACAGTGGATACCATTTATCTCTAACTTCAAGCTAACAGCCAGCTTAAACAGACTACTTTCACCCTCCAAAGAAACCTGCACTTGTTCTACTTCAAAGAGTGCATCTTCATGTTCTTGGACTTTACTGGTCTCCACCTACTCTGGACAACACCACAAGACCCAACTGCTTCATCTTTGATCTGCTAACCGGCAGCTTAAATTTTAAAGAAATTTTGTCCAGCCCTCACCCAGTGCCCTCTTTTCCAACTCACCCAGTGACAAATACATATATTCATCTTTTCATGACATTGAAGGATGTCATTCAGCCCACCAAGTCTATTCTGGCTCACAGAGCAGCCCCATTCCTCAATTAATTTGCTGTGTAACCTAATCTCCCCACTTTAGCATAAACTCCCCCCATTTCTACCAATCACCTACATACTGGGAGCAATTGACAATGGCCAATAAATCAACTGATTCCCAGTGTTTGGGATCTGGAAGGAAACCAGATCATCCATGCAGTCACAGGGAGAATGTATAAACTCTACACAAACAGTACAGGCAGTCAGGACTATAACCCCAAACTTTATATCAGATAATTGTAATCAAATATTTCTCTAAATTCACTGCTTTGTACACATTTGTATAATGACATCACATCTTGTGTATTTCCATGTAGGTTTATAAATCAGTGTGCTAAGGAAAACAAACTCACATATAGAAGCACTTAAATACCTTGTTCCTGAGAGATGGTAATACATGTTGTTGTCAGAAGGAATAATGACACTGATGCTTCAAACAGCCCCATGGTGGTGAGAGTTCCAAAAGTTGTCCTACTAAGACCACGAAGAATAGCAAAGGTTTATTTCTTTTTTAAAATTTGTCACTGAACTATTATTTTTGCATATCAAAATCTTGAAAATACAGAATGTTTTTGTTAAGTTCGGCTTGTGTTTCTTTTTAAACAGAATAAATTAATTTAACCATAGAGTTATATCAAAAAAACACTAAATTGTTTTGCAGCAAGCACCAGTTGATCAAGGAACAACAAATAAATATTGAGTACCTAATGTTGTCATGGTTCTGTGTACTGGCCTTCGATTTGGCTCCTTAGATGCCTTGTTTGTACAGCACACGGATTCCATGCCTGACTGATTGCATAATGACACACACCTGAGCCCCATCAGGAGCCTAGCATAAGTACCTTGGGTCCTCTACCACTAGTTGCCAAGAAAAAGTTTTACAACAAGGCATCAAGGAGCCAAATTGAGGGCCAGTACACAGAACCATGACAAATGTTGATTTGAGGTTATCAT
>JARFYF010000084.1:83670384-83685369 GCA_030265395.1 Rhina ancylostomus | reverse complement strand
TTGTGGGAGGGATGGTGGAACTGGTAAAAGCACACTTTCTGTCCTGGATACTCAAGGCTGAAGGCTTGTTGTGAGTGTCCCTAGCACCATCTCCAACAGGCAGGGAGGGAATGATCCCAGTCGAGAAGGAGACAGGAAATTGTGCTTGTAGGGCATCAGCACCTAGTTTTTTTCTTTGTTTATCACATTATTTCAGGAGGTATGTCAGAGAAAACAGTTTCCAGTGTCAGCATCAAGCCCAGAGCACTGCATCGGTATGATGTTTTAAACTTTCCACACCAGGCACATCTATTACCAACTTAATGTCAGGTCAGCTCAGTATGTGCAGGGCACCCATACAGATCAGGATTGGGACTGAGAATGAACATTCCAAAGGCAGCAGAGGCCGCTATCATTTCTTAAATTTGTTATAGATTCAATCTAGGAGAAAGGACATTTTTTATATTATTCCATCATCTAATCCCAAATAACATTTTACATTGTTTTTCAATCTTAAAATTATTACCTGGATTTAAAAATAATTATTGGAAAACCTGTTGGAATTTAAGGAAATTGAAACAAATTCTAAACAAAATTTGGTTTCACTTTTTAACGCCTCTAAAATTCTACTCTTTTACTAAGAGGTTCCAGCTTAAAAAAATTACTAAAGAGGAAGAGGCTTTCACTTACGGCAGTTGTCTCGTATATATGCTACAAGGCCACACGACTGCAAGGAAATTGAAAAGGTACAAGTTTTCAAACAAGCTTCGGATAAAACTTCTCTATCAGACTCTATTTGGATGCACATATAGTCGGTTACATACCGTTTCTGATCTGTGGCCAGGTGGTCCTTTGGGGCCCTGATGGAAAGGAAAGACAAAATTTAAAAAGCTCATTTTTTTTCCCTTTTTTTTTACGATTTCCCCCCCCCCCCCTTTTGCTTAAGGTATTACCATTTTGTTGGTTATGTCTGCATTCTTCCCCACATAGCTTTTGTTCACTGTTGAACCTAACAATACTTTTTTTATATAACAAGGTCATTGATCATAAATTGGATTACAGTGAGTTCAGCCTGGTCCCATCATCAACTGCTATTCACCGTTCAGTAGGAGTCAGTGGAAAGTATAGTATATTGAGTTGTGCAATTCATTGTCTGCCTTGAATTGCTATGGTGCTGTATCACCAGCAGGTGGAGTCAATAGGAGAAAAATTAAGGTTGACTCCACCTAGATGAACAGCACATGCTTTTGTCTTCTTTAAAACAGGGATTAAAGTGGCAATGAGATTAAATTGACCTGAACTGGGTAATGCCAACATCCTGTACATTGCTCTAGAACCTGTGAGCAGGTTCGATGAGCCGAATGGCCTTCTTCTGCTCCCTTATCTTGTGATCTTGTGATGAGCAACGCTTCATTATCATATATGGGTAATGCCACAATTAAATTTCCATTGTTGGGGATAAAACTGCAGATCAAAAAATGGCAATAACTGGGCAGGTGTCACAATTCACAGAATCAAAAGAATACTTTGATTCTAATCTGAAACATTTTGACTGATGGTGAGGTGCAAATGATATTACTGAGAAAAAAGGCAAATATATTCCTTGTTATTTTGGGCCCTGCAGATTTTGGACTTTTCAAAAGTCTGGTTATACAATAGAAACTGGAGGATTTGTCTTACACAGAACGTGCTGAAACATTATCAATGTATTTCTACCCCAAGCCAACCTGCATTACAGAACAATTCAGGTTTCATTGTCAGCACCAAGAAGAAGGTAATGCTCTTGCTGATCACATCATGGCATTGAAAGATCATGAAGCTCCTGTGTTTATGTTGCATTCCCACAGGCTGCTCTCTGCGATCAGATAGTCTGTGGTCTCTGAGGCAAGCTTTTAATAAACAGTTATCACAAAAAATATTGACTTTTAGGACAACCTTTGATATCATACTCACTTTGGAACTTGGCTGCGAGTCTACCAAGGAGTTAACAAACTATTCTAACCCAAAGCTTCTGTTCAAAGAGTTCACACAGCACCAGGAGTGCCAGAACACAAAGTGGACCTCCTCCATTTCATCAGCAAATGCAGTGTCTTCAGGAGCATGCTCCTCAAAGAGTTGCTGCATGACACAAGTAGGCAACCAAATCCCTGACGGGAAAGTTGTCATAATTG
Source organism: Rhina ancylostomus (assembly GCA_030265395.1). Classification (NCBI taxonomy): domain Eukaryota; kingdom Metazoa; phylum Chordata; class Chondrichthyes; order Rhinopristiformes; family Rhinidae; genus Rhina; species Rhina ancylostomus. The sequence continues at coordinate 83,683,219 of JARFYF010000084.1, read as the reverse complement.
TGGAAAAATATGTCACTTACAGAGAGTATACACAAGTGTAAAATGCACTGTTCATGCACAGTACATGACTATCACCAAACAGGATGCTGAATCAGAGGAAGAGCAATTTAGGATATTAACTGTCGATGCAACTCAAGAGAGAAGGGATGGAATTTACCTCTAAAAGTGGAAGAAGGCCGTGAAATTATATTTTAGAATTAAAACTTCAAAAATTGTTTAAAATGAATAGGCCTGAGAAGAAAGATCAACTTGGCAAGAAAATATGTATTGGTAACCAAGCTGGGAGGGACAGGTTCTCAACCTCTGACCGGGAAAACCACTGAGCATGTAGCTGGACACTGTGCTGGATCCTGTATAAAAGGATGTGCCCTATCAGCCATCAAACATACACCTTTTGTCATACAGAGTAGATAACATTTCCATCATGGGAGAGACTCAAGTTCCAGTGGAGTATGGCGGCAATAGTTAGATCCTGCTCGTGGTGGTGGTGAAGGGGAATATCACTGCATTTAACAGGGTAAAACTGACTGGAAAATTTCAAATTGAATTGGGAAAAGGTCTTCATACTACAAAGCAAAGAAAATGTTCCACAGCACACACTACAAGAAGCGTCAGTTAGATATGCTTATATCTTTAAGGAAGCCCATGGGAAGATAAAAGATTTCAACAGGAAGATCCATGTGGAAGTAAGAACTGGATCATCTGGAGACACATGGCACCATGTCAGGCACAGAGCAAAGTAACTGGATAGTCCCTACTGTAGTCATCCAAAAAACAAGGCAGTGAGGCAAAGTGGTCACAAGGTCCTAGTAAATTACTTTTTAAAAGCTGACACACATCCATTATCAAATGAGGAGGATTGATTTGCAACCTTGGCAGGCTGAAGGTTCTTCAGTAAACTGTGATTTATCCTTCACTTAGCAGCAGCTGGAGTTGTATCCAAAGTCGGAAGCCCACCTCACCATTAACATCACAAGGGCTGTAAAGATACATACATCCAGCCTATGGAGTTTCAGCACCATTAGCAACTTTTCCAGCACAACATGGACCAAATTCTGCACAGCCTGGACGATGTCATCCACTTCATGTATGATGTCCTGGTTTCAGCACCCGCAGTAATAGAGCACCTGACAAACCTGGAGAAGGTCATGGCCGGATTGCAGCAAAATGGCATCAGAATGAAGCTACCAAAATACCAATTCCTGTAAAGATCAGTTAAATACCTGGGCTATTGATTTGAAGCTCAATCACCACCTTGCAATCAATCAGCACAATGATTATTCTGACTAATTTTCTTGCTTTCAGGAACACAGCTTACCATTGCTCCTGGAAACCCAATCATGCCTGCATCACCGGGATCACCAACTGTGCCAGCAGTACCCTAATTTTATAAGAATATTACATTATTTTATGTCATCAACAAATAACAGTGATAGTTAAATTTTATTTTGATTCAATAGTTGTGACTGAAACTAGTTAATACACTGAAATTATCAAAATTATCAGTATTTCTGAAATGTCATTCATACGCATGTTTTAAGATGGGGGATAAATTGCAGTGCAGTGATTGGTTTATCGAACTCATCTATTTAAGTTCATTGACTATATCAGTACTTTCTCTAGGATCTGAAATCTAAGACCAATTGTACACAATTTAAACATCCTTCCAGTGCACACGTTTTGAAAAGTATATTCATCCAAATTTCTCTTGTAGAACAGATGAGAAGACTTAACATTGATAAACCTAAAATTTGGATCACAAAGTGCCTGTTTTTAAAAGTTAATGGTGCAAAGTTTGATTTTACCCAAAGTAGGTTATGCAAAACCTGGAGAAATCTCATAAATCACAACATTTTATGGGAACTTCCAAAGGGTATCCACATTAATATGCCTGAGTTTTCCCAGAATCAGGCATACACCTAATGATGTCACTAATTGAACATTGCATGTTTCCGCCCACACCAAAGTAAATTGGAGCTCAAAGATCCACAGAATGATCGCTGTGAAACTGTCTCATTTGAACTGGATACACATTGTGCTCCTTTGTTGCTTATCTCATTATTTAAGGGGACACCATACTGACACTGGGACCACTGACTGGGACCATCTGCAGGCTCTGCAGTTACCTTCCGAAGTTGGTCGCATGTGCCCAAATTATCAGGGAGTCTTTTCTCAAGTTATCAGGGAGTCTTTTCTCCAGTGATCAGTTGCTGATATCCTGACTTTGTGTGTCAGAGATCTCAGGGCAAAGACAAAGATATATCTATCAGTAAAGAGCCTATTCCCAGTGAATCTTCATAAATACTACACCCTACCTAGAACTCTCAGTTGAACAATGCTTTCACAGGTTTGGAATTTCCAAGGCTGGCTCCACCAGGAAGAACTGCATCATTCTCCAGGAAGACCTTCAGCCACACCCTCATGCCTGGACTGCTCTGCTCATGGAGGTAAAAGTCCCAACTTTCTCTCCACAGGATCCTTCCAGGCTACCTTAGCAAACCTTTGCAAGCTGCTCAACTCTTTATTAATGAGGTCACCCAAACACAATATTCAAAAATAAATAGTTTCATCTACTCTAATTTCAGTGATGACAAGGTGGGATTTTTGTCACTGAGATTTTCCACGTTGCTGGCTTCACATAAGAGTGGGCAGCCAATAGCTATGTCCATTTGCCCATAAGGGCTTCTGTTAAGAACCAAGACCTTTCCATCAACAGGAAAGGCATCTACTCCCTCAGTGGTCAAGGTCTTCCCCACCCACTATCAGACTTCTGAACCAATACCTCTTTCACATTCCCTTCTCCATGGTGCTACCACATTCTCTGACTTTTGATTCTACCTCACTCAGTTTTCCGTTATTGTCACTCAGCATTTTTTGCACTACTTCAAATTGCACTATTCTACTGTTTTACACTTGTCACTGTATTTATTGTTGTATTTGTTATCACCACATACATTGTTTACTCAGTAAGCTTCATGCGAGCAAGGAATTGCTTTGCACCCTGGTGTATATGACAATAAACTAATTGAAATTTGTTGTGGGTGATAGGAAGAATTTCCTCATGGTGAAGGCCACATTTCAGGAAAATACACATAACTCTTTCTGCCTGAGGGAGGTCACACTGCTGGACTCATTTTGTGGCTGGTACTATTCAGATAGATGGACGCTGTGAGAGCTCGTACCAGTGAACTCTCAGGCACAGCTGCCAGCACCAAAAGAACCTGACAAGTTTTTTAAAATGTGCGCTTGCTGGTAAGGGACAGTTACAAAAACAAAGCAGGAAAAAGAGAATAAAAGTCAGCACAAGATGCAATTCTACATTTTGGTGGAATGAAAACAAGTTGAAAGTAATTTAAATGAATATCCTACCCTGCGGCCTCTTATTCCTTTGGGTCCTTTTTTACCAGGAACTCCAGGTTCTCCATTCACTCCCTATTGCCGTGATAGACAAACAGACTGGTCAAACAGTACTGAACTTCTAAAAACAATGTTAGATAATAAAAACTGTGACAGTTACCTGTGGACCAGGATTTCCAGGACTTCCTTGCGCTCCCTATAAAATTTAATTTAATTATTTTTCATCCAAGTATATATAATCATGGAGGTCAATAATTCTATTATTTTACTTGTAATCTTTAGTAACACTTATGCCATTTGTGCACTTAATCATATTAGGCATGAACTAATCAATACTTCCTCACAGAAATAGGGTCTGATTTTCTTCAGCTTTATCCAAAAAAAAAGCCTGGGCAATCTACAGGTGCAAAGTGCAGGAAAATGGACAAGAGATTCACCATGAAGGACCCTCCACAACTTTCCACTTACCTGGGATTTTCAGGGCTTCCCCATTAGGAAGTACAGATCTTTTCACTACAATATAAACATGTCCAAAAAAAGTTATGTAACTGAGGCAGGAAGTAGGATTGTTGGATGGGGGTTTGTGGGGGAGGAGGGATCTTCCTTGACTGATATTCACCTCCTCCTCTCTTGTCAGTTGGGCAACCAATTCTATTGCTCCCCAAAGAAAGCAGGGAGGCCTGAGGCAAAAAGACAGCCTGGACAATATTCACTCTGCTTCTTTCCTGCACTAAGACAGAAATTTGCCAGAAGCTCTTGCGATTGCCTTTAATCATACCCATTTCAAGCTGACAGGCTTTGGTTTGAATTCATCTTTAACCAACATATTCCAAGGAATGCTATATATGTTCCCTATAAGTGAGGTAGTTATTCATATATTGGGTTTGCCAGTATATTTTTAGAAATAGCTTTTGCTTTCAATTCATACTTCTGCACTTTGAAGGAAAGCAAGTGAGTCCTCCCACGGCCCTGGCCAATTCATACATAAACATACACAACAGAAAAGAGTGTAACAGATTATCTCATTTACTATTTGTAGGAAATGGCTATTCACATCTTGAATGTCATACTTGCATAACAACAACAATTAGTTAAAAATAATTAATTGATCATTGCAGAACTTTGGAATATTCTTAAATTGTAAATGCAAGTCTTTTCTTTCCCTTTATATTTCATGATTCAGTCCTCTTTAGATTGGAGCTGGTTTAATATTTGGTGGCAGATTTAGTCAAATGAAAGTTGAATTCGGCAGACTTGGATTAGGCCAAAGACCTGCTGATGACATCCTTTTGAATTTACAGCAGCTAATCTAAAGCCAAAAGATGCTTCCTGAGGTATGTGATAATGCCTGTGTTCAGTGCTCTTCTGCTCTGGCTACATATCCAATGTTGTAGTTAAGTTATTCAGCTTCCTAATCCAACTACTGAGAATTCATATAACATAGCTTGTCTATTTCTTTACTTAAGAGTAAAACAACATCTCTGAAGTGTGATCAAATAGCATTACTAAAACATGAGAGATTATCCTTTCTAAAGATCAATCAAAATTAAAAATTGGCATCCAGTTTCAGGGAGTTGCTGGAGATGACACTGGGCCATTGGGAGTTCCTCCCCTCCAATGACCTTGATGTGTAATTCCTCCAAGCATCTAGATTGCCGATGGAAAGCACATGACAACTGCAGGATTTTAAATGAATGAAGTAATTCTATTGGCATATATATCTTTATGCTTTCAGGATCTTCATATGGAACAAGCACTGGCTTCCCTCCCACTGCATCAAAGTTCCATCGAAATTTCAGAAAATGCTGGAAACACACATCAGGTCAGGCAGCTTCTATAAAGAGAAAAGCAGTCAATGCTTCAGGTCCAGAACAAAAGAGTCCTGGACCACGAATGTTAACTATTTCTCTTTCCACAGATGCTGCCTGAATTGCTGAGTGTTTCTAGCAGTTTTTTTGATTTTATATCAGATTTCCAAAATCTATTGTTTTTTTTTGATTTTCCATCCAAATTTCTTTCCAATTTCATTTTCTACTGAGAAAAATTATTGATAGCAGGACACTGAAATCTTTATAAATGGGAGGGAGGGGGGGCAACTGGAAGTTGGCTTTGTGCTAATATTGTATCACCATGCCCAACAAACATTGCCTCCACCACATCTGGAAACCCATCAACATGGTTTAGGGGCAAACAAGTACCATGTGTTTCCATGGCTTGTTTGGCTAGCTTTTAAGCCATTTATCTCTGATAATAACATCTATCTAATAGAACACACCAAGAAATGTAATGGAAGTAAAACAAGCAATATTATCTGAATATCAATGAACAGTAAATATCTTGCTCACAGTTAGAACATAGAACATAAAACATCTTTAATCATTGCCGAGGTTATTCACAACTTAAGAAAGCCCTGCCTTGTTGAAGTTTTGTCAACTGTGCTCAGTTGGTGGAACTCTCACCTCTGAGTCATGAGAATTTAGACTGACAATTTAAAAGCTACAATGAGTAAAGGCAGAAAAATTGCTATTATGATTAGCAAAATGAAGCAAAAAGGTGTAATGATACACATTTAATCAGAAATATTTTTTTACAAAGATAAGATGCACCTAAAAATTGTTTTCAAATCAAGAAACAGAATACAATTTGGTATAATCAGTGTTTCAAACAGGGAGCCTTACTTATTAAAAAAAAATCATAGAGGTGGAAGCAGCAACAAAAATGGCTCTCTGATCCATTTTTCCACTGAGGATGTGGAATCGGTGAAATTACGCTACACATAACAATAATATTTTTCATTACCTTTCTGCCTTTTGGTCCATTGGAACCAAATCCATGCTTGCCATCTATCCCCTATGTGGTTAAAAACAAATTTAGGAATGAAGTTGTACAATTTACTCAGAGCTTTTTTAAGGAGATGTTATCGAAAACAAAGCATAGTTATAACAAGCCCTTCATCTGTTGGAAAATCACTCAACAGTCAAACTCAAACCAGTAAGTTTCTCAATGAAAATCAGCCCAAAGAACTTTCCATTATTCCTGCAGAATGATAGCCTCTCACTCTCCAAATTTTGAGGCTTCCCGTTAGCCAAAAAATACATGGGAAAGCAATTTTGATTCCCAAAATTCAATAGTAAGTAAAAATGTAAAAATCTGAATGAGGACTCAACCCATTCTGAACAAAACCACTTTGTGGGTAAAAGAGTGTGAAAATAACCTGTTCTCAGGAAAGTGTATGAATGAAACCTTCTAAGGAAGCTGACTGCTTCCACTTTTAACAAGAAAGTTTTTTTTTCATTCAAGTTAGCCTGAAATTGTACTCTACAATCCCTGTCAGTCACCATGTGCTGCTAACTGACCAGCTTCCAGCTAACAGCATATGGTCCTCATGTCTACAACAGCCAACATCCACCACATCCTACCACAATTTCCTTTTGAAATCCCATGATCTACAAATAGCCCAGCCCTTCTGCATTCACCCTTGACTTGACCACGTTACCCATCTTCTCTCTACCCACGAGCTTCCTCCCCCCACCTCCATCTTTTCCCCACCATCCCATGCCACCAGCACAAATTCACTTGTTTCTCTGTTTCAGCCTTGTCTACTGATCTCCTGCCGAGCAGGAAGATGGGGCACTCAGTCAGGTTGGATTTCAGTCAGGGAGCCTGCAGAGGTACTTCAAATGCTGAAGTTAAAATTCCACAGCTATTGAGGAAACTGCACCATAATTCTACCCCTAACCCCTTCCATTTTCTTTACCCCCACCCTAGTAAGTACTGAGGTCACTGCTTTCTGCATGAGTTTGAGTATTTGATGTTAATCACTATTAACCAAAGTGAGAGGATAGGCAACCAACATAATACTTGATTTAACTGACCAGGGGTTACAGTTGAGACTCTTCCTTTTGCATCACTTTAACATACTTACCTCAGATGGCTCAGTGTGCATTATTTGAAGGTGCATTTAAAGTTAGGAATTTGGTCTGACATATTTCCTTGGAGAAATGTATCAGTGATATTTTTCTATCTTAATATAGCTTTACATTTTCAAAAAAAATCTATTTTGGTACAGATTAAAATATAATTTCTGATTAACAGCAGATGTTAAAATAGACTGGTTGCTAAGTGTGTAGAGAAGTTCATCCTAATATTCTGTTCCATTGTTCACAAAGATAATGAGGTTGTTAACACTTTATAAGGATTGCTTTGTGGCAGAAAAATTAAACCATGAATCTGATTAGGCAGCAACATGACAGGCCACACTCCAAAACCATTTGAGCTAATGATGGAGCAATATCATTGTGGTTCAGTCTTGCAGCTGTGCTCTTTATGCACAGTTCCCCAGAGGAATAATCAGTGAACTTACTTACAGTACATTCATACCCAGCCGGGCCTGGCTGCAAGACTTTTCATTTCCAGTATGATATAGATCTCCAATAGCACTTGTATTCACGGCCAATGTATTTCATGTGAAAACAGTATACTAAATGCACTATACTCTGCCAAACTCTTCAGCAAGTTACCCATTTCATCCTGAGTAATTATTCCATCCCAAACAAATTACACCATTCCAAATGAAAAAATACAGATTGTTAAAATAAGTTCATGTAGAACTTTCATGATAATCTCTGAAATTGGATATTATTTAACTACAAACAGGACATTTTTACATCCTGTTTGAAACTAGTTTCTAGGCTAATAAGAAAATGTTATAAGCAGACTACTACATGCATTGTGTAAGGGTACAGCTAAATTGCATAATAATTAGCATTGGGTTGTTCATTCATTCACCTTTAGATTAATATAAATAGCTAAATCATGAATATTCTGATGTCTATTAAAGTAAAACAGATTTTAAGAGTCTGAAGTATAATTTCCTATCATAAGGTTAACTGAAACAATTTAATATTTAATCAGGATACTAAAATATAGCCAGGGTAAATATTATATTCCAATGTCAGTCTGAAACTATCTGATTACAACCATAAACTTCTTCCCCACACTTTTTTTTTACTATTTTAACCTTTCTGTTGTTCATAAATGTGTTCTCCTGAAAGTATTAAAACAGAAAATTAAATGTGCTGTTTCCAAAAAAATAAGGGATGCATAGTGTAGTTTCCATGGTACAGACAGTATGCTCTGAATATAATGTACAATAACAGAAGATCAGTAACAAGGCAGAAGTCCTGCACCTTGTATTCATTGCTCTTTTGACCGTTAGTTACCTATAATATTTTTGCCTGATTATGTGTTAGTAAAAGGAGGATATTGAAGGAAAATAAGATAAACTCACCATCATTCCACGGGGTCCTTCTGTTCCTCTCACACCTTTTTCTCCAGGATTCCCAGATTGACCCTGTTAAATAACCCAAAGAATTAATTCATAATTGCATAATGATATAAGCATATTACAGGGACTGAAGGAGGAGCATGTTACAATTATTCTCACAGTATGGCTTTAAATGAAAGGCGCATAATCATTCCAGCATGAACAATTTTCCCTCCAAGAGTTAGTTCTTCTGTGCACAAAGTCTGTACCAAGAAAACCAGCTCATATAATATGCCCTAAAAACATCTTTCACAGACATATAGAAAGGCATTCTTTATACATGACCGACAATAAAAGCCCTAAAAAGTTTTTAAAAAGTATTATTGTGTGGACTGACTCCGATACAACAGGGTTACAAATCAGTAATCCATTTCAAATGAAAGAGAACAGAACATAACCATATAGAAATTGTACCCAGCAGGAATCAAATATTTCTGTTATCCCAAAGCCATGTTGTTTAATTATGATTAAACTTGGCAACTCTCAGTAATGACATTGCAGGTGTGATATCCAAGTGTACATGCAGGCATTTGATAACATGCAGGTTTTGACTTTGGTTGCTGTTTCTTAACCCATCTGGTACTCTACTTTCTGACTGAAATAACTGATGTTATTATGAATGGATGCAATGTTTCACACCTTTGGTTTGACCTTGTGGTGCTTTCTGATCCAATCTGCTGCTCTCTCTGTCTCCTATAAAATTCTGATATGTACAAGATGCCTTGATCATTCCAAAGTATCCCATGCTAACTCTATTGCTCTTTCTAGTTTTGACAAATGCACTTTGGAAGCTGCCAAAATATACGTTACAAAAAATCAAATTTGTTGCCTCATTCTAATTGCTTGCCCAAGATTGCCTTTCATTACTTTAGGAACTTTCTTCTCTAACCCTCTTCCATTTGTTTCACAATTGTTCCACTTCTCATGACCTTGTCACCTTTTTCTGGCTCCATGCTCAATGCAATCTTATCTTATTAGATGTTTCTCCATTATTTCATCCATTTTACTAAGATATCTGGCAATTCCAAAGCATATTACATCTTTTAATTTCTGCACTGCATTAAGACTTATGACTCAGTGCTTTTTTGTTAGATCAACGGATACCACTAAACCAATTGTAATGTTTTCCAACTTTACAAACGAATGCAGTTCAAGATTAATTTATTTGCTATAAATTGCATAACTTTTTTAAATTTAACCCTGCTTTTTAATTCCATCTTTCATTCTCCTTGGAAATCTGTCAATGTTTATCCTACCCCCAAGCAAAGCTAAACCCTTCATTTCTAGTGTGTTCATCCAGCAACAATCATGCTATCTATGTTAGATCAGTAATAAAATGTGACTTACAGAATTCCCTTTCTGGCCAATGTTTCCAGTTATTCCCTTAGGGCCTGAATTTCCGGATGGACCCTGTTATACGAATAATAAATATTGAACGTAATGATTTCATAATTAATAAATAAATCTAATTTATGAATTAGATAGTTAGAAATGCATCTGTGTGTTTTAGAGAGTCAAGGTCCAGATGAGCTCTCCCACATATTCTGAAGCAGGAACAACATAGTAGATGGTTTTAGAATATAAGTGAGGTTGGGGTAATGTTATGTTCCAATAGTGATCCTGAAGTAAAGCTTAAGCAGAACAGGGGAACAGAGCATTCTCCATACTTGTCAGCATCTGGAATGGTGTTAAGGTTGGTGTGATGATGGGGGAGGAGAAATGCGAACGCAAACATATCAAGTAGCACCCAATTTCAATGCAACAGCAAAAAAATGTATTACTGTATAGAGATCAGGAACAAGAACCTCAGCTGACATTTGCTACTTGGTAACCTGATGCTTTGGAATAAATGAAAGCACTTCTGAGATCAGTTAACTCAACACAGAAAAACAATTGAGCCCAAAACACTCACTGTGCAGCACACCACACTGGCTGTGCTGAAAGTCTACAGTCAGTGGGAGAACTTACTAACACCAATTCAAGCTTCAGATTGAGGACAATCCAATGGCAACAAATACCATTACTATCACCAGCTTTATTGGTATGGGTCATTTCCAGGAATGAACAGTTACCATGCTATCCATTGCTGAATTGTGCAACATGTTGGAGTTTCATTCCCATGCACCAACTGCAGTAACAGGACAGACAGATATATTTTTGTTGTAAAGGTTTCTTGCACCAGAATTCAATGCATCACTGTAGAGCATACGGGACGGGTCTGAAATAGATTGGCTTTGCATCTGGTCTGATGCAAATGTGCCAGTGTAGCTGTCCTCAAAGATATTGTCATATTTTTCCAACAATGTCTCAGAGTGCAATTTTGAAATGTTGGTGCTGAAATTATTTTTTGAATCTAAGCTGAGTTGTCTCAACTTGTCCTTTACCATTGAGCTTAGTCTGTTTTCATAATTTGAAAAATGTTGGGCTGCTGTACTCACTGTGCTGTGTACTCTATTCACCCTAAAGACTATAAAACCTCAATTTTTTATGTGGCATCAATGGTATTTGACTGAACTTGCTAAAATAAGTATCTTGACTCATTATCAAACAGTCTGCAGCATTATCAGTTCACATGTCAATGCACTAATTGTTAATCAAACTGCACTTAAAAGGCTGTTTACTGTCCTAATTGTATGTGGCATACATCCCTTATAATCCCAGTTCTTTGTTGTCTGAATGAACTTCCAAACTATGAAATCCTCCTTTCCATTGATGTTTAAAATTCCCACTGATAATACTTTCATTGCTTGTCAGAGTCTTGCATCTGCAGATTGTCGAAATATGACCTTTCTTTTGGAACCAGAAACGCTTAGCTGTTCTAAACTAACAAAACTATGGTTAGCAATGGCCATCGCAACAATAAGAACTAACTGAACTCATCTCAGCAGTATAGTTAAGACTTAGTTTTGTAGCCTTGTACTTTGCAATGCCTCTCTGACTGTGAGTAAAGACATCTGACCTGGCAAAAACTCATAATTTATGGTGATCCATGCTTTCTATATGCTTCTGAGACCCAGATTGCTTTCAGCAGGGACCTCAAGGCACTGGAAAAATACCACCAACTGGACCAACTGGACAACTGAATCTCCTGGTCTGCTCCATCATGATGATGGCTTTCTGCATTAGAAGAGCCATTCAAAACATTTCTATCAGATTTCTGAACCAATTACTTCTTTCAGGTCTGCTTCCCAGTGGTGCTGCCACATTCTTGAATCCTTAATTCTACCTCTTCCGTTATTGTCACTTTAGCATTTCTTTTTGCACTACCTCGGTTTGCATTACTGTACTTTGCACCATTCTGTATGTTTTGCGCTTGTTGCTGTATTTATTGTTGTATTCATTATTACCATTCATATTGTTTACTCTGTGAGCTTCACACAGGCAAGAAATTTCATTGCACCCTGGTATACACGACAATAAACTAATCTGATCTGATCTGAATGGCCTCCCTGTGTTACATTCTCTAATTCCAAGGATTAATCTGGTGCCTGGTTTACTATTTGGATTCATCACAGAGGGGCTCAGTCTTGGCTCCTCCATTTTGACTCAGCAGCAGACACGGAGAGGTGAAGAGTCCTGAGGCAGGGAAACAGGAAGTTGAGCACTTCAACTCAGAAAGTAGCACATCAACCCTGAACTGCTCATTCACATTTCACACCAGGCCTGCTGGACTCATTCACAGTGAAGCAAATTGATGCAATTACTGTAACAAGACAATGAAAGATTACACCTCTGTATGACTCAGGTGGCTGAGGTACATCTAAAGTAACAAAACAATTGAAGTTCACAGGGCTGTGTAACACTGAGATCTTGTCACAGTAAATATATACCATGACTAGTATGGTTAAGTGAGAGAAGAGTTGTACTGCACTCCAGTTTATCAAAGAATTTTTAACCAAACAATGCCATTTAATTGGAGCATCCATTGTTAGGCAGGATATTCAGAAAATGTGCCTGTGTAGCGATTTACAGTTAACGAACCGGCTCCCGCGATCGCAAGCGTCGTTGGAGGCCCCAATCCGAGATGGCGCAGGGCACTCCTTCTTCTTTGCTGCGCTAGGAAAGCCCGCACGTGGGAAGGTCACGTGACCCGCACATGATGTCAGCACGGGAACTGTGAGTATTAAAGGGTCAGCGTGCCCCGGTTATTCA
>JARFYF010000084.1:83551263-83563711 GCA_030265395.1 Rhina ancylostomus | reverse complement strand
CACTTCGGGATAGACAACAACTACTGGCCTTGGCGTGATACCTAAAATTGAATATTTTTTTAAAAAAAGGAGGGACCAGCACTATCTTCTATTGGAGATAAACCTGGCCCATCAGTTCAAAAATATTGAATTTTGCACCCACTTGCCCTGCAGAAGAGGGGGAAGTATGTCAGTGTGCTTTGTGTGCCATGTGTTTGATCAATTTTACTATTGTGATAAGCTGATAGTGTTTTGAAGTTGTAAAATATGAATATATGATATGCAACACTTAAATGTGCTGTTGAGCATTTGACTGTTGCATATGAGCCCTGATTGATCAAGATTGGGAAATCTGTGAAGGAATGTAATGTATTGAGCAGTGTCTGAGGCTAATGGTGCAGTTGATGAGAATAGGTATTTGAACATGTATTCTTTGACCTTGCATGCACATCTTTAGGGCTTGATTCAGGGCATTCATCTCCAAGGCTGCCTAGTCCCACCTTCTTCTGAGCATCTGTCTCTGCAAAGCCTACAGAATATTTTCCCTCCTTTCCACTGCAGTGTCAAGGTACTGTGAACTTCACAGTCTTCTGTGTCCTACCATTCCTCACTTTACTAACATCAGCTTCCTTGTTAAGAGACCTATCATTACCTGTATGCATCAGCTGTTTAAGAGGTGTAGGCTAAGCATCGAATAGTAGAAAAGTAATGGTGCGGAAGGAGGCCATTCAGCCCATAATGTGTGTGTCAGTCAGATATCAGCTCCCAGCCTACTCTCACCTTTACAGACACCAAGTCTACAGCCCTGCAAGACAATTCTTCACTTGCACATCTATAAAGCATTTAAATTATGATGAGGTCATCTGCCTCTACCTGCCCTTACTGGTCATGAGTTCCAGAACCATATCACCCCCTGGGTGAAAGAAACTGTTCTTATAACACTCCTACTAATTACTTTAAATCTATGCCCCTGCTTTTGGACCTCCCTACTAAGGGCAACAGGTCCTTTCAATTCATTACATTTCAGGCCCAGGCTATACACCTCAAATACATCGCCCTTCAGCCTCCTCTGTTCCAAAAATCCCCAGCTTATCCAATCTTTCTTCAAAGTGAAATTTTTATATTCCTAGCAACATCCTTATAAATCTCCTCCCCGCATTTGTCCTGTAATGTAACCAGAGCTGTCTTCGGTATTCAAGCAGTAGCCTCATTTTCCATGTTTTGGCTAATAAAGGAAAGATCCCATTTACTTTCTCAAGCACATTATTAGGCTGTCCTGCTTCCTATATGAGCATAAGCTCCAAGGTCCTTTTATTTCTCCACACCATTCAGTATTCTACTACTAATCCTCCATAGTCATAGGCTAGCCACGTGGAATATGAGGTGCTGTTTATGTTTGGCCTTACTGCAGCAGTGGAGAAGGCCTTCAGACTGAATGATAGACAGGTCAGTGTGAGAGTGGGAAGGGGACTTTAAGTGGCATGCAAGTAGAAGCTCAAGATAGCCATGGCAGACAGATTGCAAGTGCTCCACGAAACATTTGCCTGGTCTATACTTGGTCTCGCCAATGTAGAGGAGGCCACATCAAGAGCACAGAATGCAATAGACCAGGTTGGGAGAGGTGCATGTGAATCTCTGCCTCAACTTGAAGGGCTAATCAGGCCCTCAGATGATGGGTGAGTGAGGAGGTGTAGGAACAAGTGTTGCACCTCCTCCGGCTGCAGGGGAAAATGCTAGGAGATGAGTGAAGCAGGGAGTCACAGAGAGAGTGGTCCCAGCAGAAAGAGGGGGAGAGGGGAAGATGTGTCTATTAGTGGGAACCCATTGCAGCTAGTGGAAATAACGTAGGATAATGTGCTGGATTCGAAGGTTGGTGGGTGAAAAGTACGGACCAAGGGAACTTATCTCTGTTCTGTCTGGGACAGGTGGGGTGAGAGAAGACTTCCAGGAAATGGAGGAAATGCAAGGGAGAGGAAGGGAAACCACTTCCTGAAAAAGGAGAAATTTCAGAAATAATGAAATGTAAGGTCTCATCTCGAGAGCAGATATGGCCGAGACAGTCATTATATTGGCTCCCAGCTAAAGCAGTGCATTCAAGTAGTGAATGGACACTAAAATCATTTAAATGAGCAGGCTGCACAAAGTTGCTCTGGTACCCACATTAGTTTAAACAGACTTGAGTGCTTCTGTGTCATACCCATACTTGTTTTGGGAGCTATCTGTCTTAGCCCCCAATATTTCCACAACTTTGCAGGAGACCACATGATAATTCATTGCAAAATAATCCTGTAATCGTTTTGTTGTAAGTGAAGCAAACACAACATACTGATATTAATTACTTTCTATAACAGTGAATGTGTCAGGGATTAATTTAACTGCAATTGAGCATGCCATTTAGAAGACAGATTTTAGGCACAAAGCCTTACATTCCCCTCACACCTCAAACCTGTTCTACCATACCAGAAACTTGCATAGACTTGTAATGTTTCATTAAAGAATCACATGTTGTAATTGTAGCTATCGCCTTCATTGCATTTTAGGGCACATACATCTAGAAGGAGAAACAGACCTATAATAACTGCTCAGTTCTCATTTAGTTCAATTTATATTAGCCAGCCAAAGTTTTTGATTGAATCATGATGCAGATATGATCAACTGAGAAAAGTGCACTTGCATTTTATGTTGTTTAGCCAACTTTACATACCGTTCATTTTTGTAAAGATTGAAATGACTCATGAATTTACCTTTGTCTTCCCAGTCTCAAGGCTGTTTAAAGTAACTTGTCCGTTAATGAGAGGGAGTGTGAGCGTCAATCTGATGGTGCTTTCTAAAGTTATTACGGCATTTGATAGGAAATGAAAATCTGGATTTGAGAATGAGGAGGAGGATTTCCAGACAAGAATTTACTTGCAGAGCTTCTTTCATATTTATTCAGCAGGTTATCCACTGACAGCCAGCTTATCTAGAATGAAAGCAGCTAGGCAGTAGGTGCCAGGTAGGAAGGAGATAGCAAGGTTGGGAAAACTGTGGGAGGCAGGGTCAGCAAATATCAGTTGATCAGTTGTATGTAGTTGGGATAAGGGGTGAGGATTGGGAGGAATGTGAAATTGGAGATCAGATCGGCGGATTTGGATGGAGGAGAATTGTTCGTTAGGAGGGGCTTTCCAAGGAAGGGGTGTGGGGAGGGTCACGGATAGGTTGGGTTGAGACAGCAGGAGTGGTGTACTGGATAGTCAAGGAGAAAATTGGAGACCAAGGAAAGTTGGAGATGTGAGTTGTAGGTCAAGAGAGATTGAGGAGGAATTAGGAATGTGGTATAGGAATCCAAGATGGTGCAGAGGATAAGCAGGTTCACTGATCACAGAATGGGTAAAGGGCTAAACTTTGAGTTTGAAGGAAATGCTTTACTCTTCTTGGCCCAGAAGCCATGGTGGAATCAGCCAGAGCCTGGTTTCTATGGACACCTCTCCAGTTAAGTTTACCAGTGATTCACCACCCTCTACAAGAGTTGCTGCCTCATAGCTCCAGCAACTTGGATTTATTCCCGATCTCAGTGCTGTATTTATGGAGATTGCACATTCTCCAAGTAACTATGTAACCTCCAGGGCCTCCAGTTTCCTCCAAAGACATGTAGGTTAATTGGCCACATAAATTATCTCTATCATAACATCTGGGGGGGTGGAATTGATGGGAATGTGGAGAGAATAAAATTGCATTAATGTAAATGGGTGCTTGCTGGTTGGAGAAGTCTTGGGGGCAGAAGGGCCTGTTTCCAAACACAAGTCTCTATGACTCTATATCTCCACTCCATTCCTTAATATTTACAGCTGTATATTCTCCATAGGCAGAACAATCTTAACCTTATTATTTTAACTTATCATTTAAAAGTCCTACAAAAGACATGTATCTTTATGTACCATACTCATTTGTGTCATCTCCTTGTCCAGCATTTCCATGATAATCATCCTGGTAATTTTCTGATCATGGTAACACATCAATCAGAAGACTATCTTACATTATGTGTTCAAAATTTGGTAACAGCTATCTACACATCAGGAAATGCTCCAGCTTCTTTTGTGTTTTGAGATTCTAGTCTTCCATTTATTTTCTTTTAAACTTGAATGGTTGCTGATTTAACCTCTAAAATACATAGGATGTTTTAATCGTTTCTGGACACAGAATTTACAAATATTTACATCGGGGGTACTTTTTTGTAAATGCACTGTTCAATTAATCTTAGTGCATATACCTGCTATTTCACAGCTACTACAGTGAACCCCAAGAGATAACAAATGCAAATCTAGAAGAGTGCTCTGCTGGAGAGGAACAAGAAAGGAATATGTCACCAGATGTGCATAAAGGTTCCTTTCATTGAGATTCATACCATTGGAAAGAAAGCAAGAAATTTTATTTTTTTTAAGGCACTATGATATTTTAAGAATATATCATACTCATCTCAAAAATCTGTAGCATCACCTTAAAAGTGTGTATTGTTGATCTATGGCAATGAATTTTAACTCTGATGTCTTGATGTAATTCTTACTATTATTCTCTTAACAAACATAAGAGCCTATACTAACTGTATCTTTGAATATTCAAAATGTAAAATGAACACTGATTCCGTTTGTGATTATGACTGGTACTACCATGCTTCATAAGGACTCCTGTCAATTACACTGGAAGATTGACAGCTTGAATGAGTGGAAGATGAGTATTAGTTTGAGCTAGGTTGAAGTTGAAGAAGAATTCCAAATGGACTGGGACGAGAAGGGTGCCAATTAGAATGAGGTTTATGAATTGTCGTGTTGAATTGATGGGGAGTAAAACAATAACAGATTGAAAAACAACAATAACTTGTATTTATATAATTCCCAAGGTGCTCCAAGGAAGCATTATAAAACAAATGTTCACGCTGATCCACATAAGCAGATATTAGAGCACAAGACTAGAAGTCTGGTCAAATTTTTAATAGGTTTTAAGGACAATAATAAAGGAGAGGTTTAGGAAAGGAATTCCAGAATTTGGTGCCTTGGCAACAAATGACATATTCACTGATAGCAAAGGAGTTAAAGCTGGGGGTGATCAAAAGGCCAGGGCTGGAACAGTATAGTTCTTACAGGGGGTTTAGGTCTGGAGGAAATTACAGAGAAGGAAAATGAAATGGAAAGATTTAAAAACATGGATGGGGTCTTTAATATCAAACTAATACTTATATTAATAGATCTCTCTAACATACCGAGGATAACCAATAAGTTAAAATAACAGAGTTCCTTATTGACCAAAACAACTTCCAGAGAGAAACAGTTTGCTGGATAGGAAATTGGTTCCAACTGATTATACAACTTGGTCACATGGTATAATTCTTAAAGGAGTATACACCCAATATTAGATAAGCATGTATCACATCTTTTTTTTTAATAAAATGAAAAAGGATAAAATCAGACATGAAAAATAGCCATAGTTTCTGTGTGACAATCCCTAGAGGGCTACAAATGCATTATCACTTACATAAACTTAACTAGTCCTGTAGCTTTCTTCCAGAATTGCACGGTGTGTAGCGAAGGTGAGGAATGGGTGCTCCAGGGGTATGTTGAATTTGTCCAAGCTGTCAATCATTTCCAATAGGTCATTTCATATATCCTTTCTTTTGTAGTGTGAATGTAAACTATTCACACTTCTACTGTAATGAGTTAACATGGGGTAAGACAGTAGTTTGTCTGACTTATCTGGGATGATATTTGACCATCTAAGAACCTCCAGTTGTGGCACAATATCTTCTGCCTTCCCTAAAGGTGGTGTGAGTCAGTTGTAAATCACACATCTGATCTCTACCAGTGGTCTGGTTGAAGCCACACAAGCCAGCCTTCCTATTTACTGCTGGTAGTGGGCAGATTCTCACTAGCCCAGTCCATCCACAACCACATCCAATCCAGAAAACAATGACTGCTATAATCCCATGTTCTCTGGTGAAGGAGAGAGTTTACCTTCAAGAAAACATTCCTATATGCTGCTTGTTATTTATCTGTACTGCAGAGCCTACTAGCTCAGCTATTTGTCCAGATGTCCCACTTCACAGATACTTCTGCAATATAGCACTCCCATTTTTGTGCATCTAACCCTTTCTTTCACTTACATGTGAACATACTTCTTCCTATTTTGCTTAAATTTGCCCCGGCCACACTAGGGCATTGATTGCAGTTGCCAGGAGTGAGAAAATTTACGAGCACATCTCACAGGACACGAAAATGAAATTACTGTGGCTGGTACCTGTGGAGTTAGTTGTCCTCCAAGTGTTTTCCTGTAAACAGCAGCAAAGCAGTAAACAGCAGAGCATATTGAGTGTGGGGCAGAGATCACAATCAGCATTTAGAATTCATGTAACCTGATCATTGGGATTGTGGACAAGGAATGTGCATCACAGAAACTGAGGTTGATCAGTCAGGATGCAGCTCCCAAAGTGTGGAATGCTACCTAGCAGGAATCTTATGTTGCAAAGCTGTGGTGCAGTGACACCGTACCAATGAGGGAAAAGTTGAGAGACCTGAAGAGGTAAGCAAATCCTGCAGCACTCAAAACTCAGATGGGCCTGAGTACTAAAAGTCATCTAAATTAAGCAGGATTAAAGATCCCATCCATGTTTTCAAATCCTTGCATTTCACTGCCCTTTAAGAGTGTAGAATCTGAGAAAATAACACTGTCCAAGACTCACCCAAAACTGAGTCTTGAACCTTGTGTGAACCACTGATAGAAGCACAGTCGTCAGAGGAGGAAATTGTAAGAATGGGAATGAGTCAAACTAAACTACGCCAAAGCAAAGGTGCAGATGAGGCACAGGGTAGAAATTTGACCTCAACAGCTGGTGCTAAACATATGTATATTCTCAAAGGCTGTGTGTTGTTCTCCACTTCCAAAGCTTGACTCAACTGAATTCATTTCTACATAATTATTTTTAACAATTATAAGTAATGGTTTTTCTTCTTTGTTTCACTGAGCTAGGCTTCCTTTCATGTGATGGAAGGTGATTCAAATCTAAAAATATACTGGAAAAAAAACTTGCAAAATGTAAACTACAACTTGTTGTGAATCATTTTGTTAAATGAAGAGTGGCAGGAAAATATGAACAAACAGAAAATGATGACCAGGAAAAGATCTATTGAATTCCCATCCAATACAGTTGTGAAGCTTTGGGGATTACCATGTTTGCTGACCCCATCTTATCAAGGAGTGATGTACTATACTGGGAGGGGTTATAAACAAAACAGGAGAAGGAAATTAAGAGTGACTTTTTTCATGTAGCATGTGGTTGGACTATGGAATACTCTGCCTGCAGATGTGGTGTAGGCAGTTTCCACTGCAGTCTGCAGCTAAGTATACAGTAAGGAAAAGTTGCATGGCTATAGAGAAGATGCGAGCAAGTTGCTCAAGTAGACAGTTGGTGTCAACACAATGGGCTGAATGGCCTCTTTCTGTGCTGTATCCATACTATGATTGTAATTCTATAAAGCAGAAGATGGAGGAGAAATTTGGAAAATTCATCTCTGGCTCTCTTATGTGATTAGCACCAACTGAGGAGACATTGTAGCTTGAGGAACAATTTATCTTTGGTTGCTTTATATGAAGCACAGTGGCAGCAACTGACAGAGTAATGTGTCTCTCTGCTTTCAGTGTCCAGGTTCTAATATGAATCCTTATACAGGTTTGAAAGCTTAAGTAAAAGCTGTTAAATGGAATATTGGAGCAGAGAACTTAGTTTAAACACAATGTCATCGATTACGTAATGATGTTACTTCAAAAATGTTTCTTCTCTGTTTAAGGAAAGTAAGACATTTAATTTAAATTGATTGAGAGAAGTTTATGAAGGGTACACTTGCTGGAATAAATTAAATTGCTGGGAAGTGTTTTGGACAGGCAGGAAATGTCCAAATTTATTGCATCATGAACAGATTTCCCTAAAGGCTTAGATAGTGGAGTATGATGGAGTTGTGCTTGCCAAGAAATAACATGAAAGAGGAGGAGACAAACAGGAGATTAGAGGAGAAAGAAGGAAGCATGGAAAGAAAGAAAGGGAACAAGAGTTAATGAGGTAGGTGGGAGAGGGGAGGGAGATGAGGGTTGTAGAAAACAAAAATAGAGAGGCTAACAGCAGAGGAAAGAACAAGGGAAGTAAGAAAAGTAAAAGGCAGAAAGTGGAGGAAAGGAAGGGATGTTAGATCAGCGAGAGAGACAAGGTATAATGATGGGTATCATGGTAGGAGAGGACAAGTCAATACTGTGTGGTGAAATGCATGAATAAATGGATTCAAGAGGCAATTATAAAATGAATGAATAGGATGGCCAAAGCAAAAGTCTTGAAAGTGATGGGAAATATACCCAGCAAATATTTGTGACAGAGAGGCTAAATATTAGCTAATGTGGAAAGGGGTTGAAACCTTGTTCATGGGTAAGGAACCAAAACTGTACTCCAGTGTTTGAGATCTAAGATCTTACTTTGGGAAAGTTGAAACTTTAGGAAGTTGAGGAAGAAGGATAAAAGCTAAGGTGAAACATGATTCAGTCATGAATCCAAAATCACATTATCCATATCTGGGAAGAGGAGGATGCATCAGGGGGCCTCAGAAGTGCTATAATTGTGACATCTTCAAGAAAGGAGATAGAGTAACTAAAAAGATTTCTCTGCTGTCTAGAACATAGAACACTACAGCACAGTACAGGTCTTTTGGCCCACAATGTTGTGCCAACATTTTATCCTGTTCTAAGATCTATCTAACACTTCCCTCCCACATAGCTCCATTTTTCTATCATTCATGTGTCACCATTGTCCTAGTGAACTGTCTTCTCCCAGTGGCTGAGGAGCTGCTCCCCCAAATGCAGCATGCAGGTATTTAAAGAGAAGGTAGATTTTTGTTTTGTAAATCAGAATTGAGGGCTATGTGGAACTGACAGAGGAGATGAAGCCTGGGGCTGATCAACCATGATTGTATTGAATTGCAGGGCAGGCTTGAGGAGTCAAGTGGCCTACTACTCTTGCTATTTTCTTGGGGTTTTTTTGTAATATCTATTGTGCTTAAATTATTGTTGCTTAAAGGATGGCGCCTCTAAGGATAGTATCATGTGATTAACTATTTTCTAGCCTAAAATAATATGAATAAAAGGTTCTGGGGGCATTCTGTGCAGAGCTCCTCATGCCTCACACCATTGCCATGGATTCTATTTGAGACTAGGAACTCACTTATCACACTTACTTTACAGTGTTAAAGACCAGAAAAATAGACAATCCTGATGCAGAAAGAAGTGGTGTACTTGGACCTAAGGGTGGACACAAATAATCTACATTCAGTGAAGGAAAAGGTTGAAGCCACCGTCAAGGTTAAAAATCCTAAGAAAGCCGCTGATCTCCAAACTTTCCAAAGCACAGTGCAATAGTTGCTTTGTTTCTGTTGGACCTCACAATGCCATTGAAATCATTGAATCGACAGCTGAAGGACGAACCATGGTAATAGGAAAAGGAACAGGAGGTGACCAACGTCTGCAAGGGAAAGCTTAGTAGTGAATCTGCCCTGGTGCACCACAAGACCAGTCACATGCTAAAGCTCACTTGTGATTCCTCCATATGGGAGTTTGTGCAGTTATTACCTAGAAAAATTAACAACAAGGCATAAATTAGACAAAACAAAACTAGTAGATGAGTGAATTACTAGCCAAATGTTCCCCATGTTCTGATCATCTGGTAGACAGAATAATCCCTTGTAGAATGCATACCATTGCCATAATTGCTGCGGATTTCAGACCAAAAAAGCTTCTAGCTGTGCCAAAGGAGAAGAGGTGAAAAGCAATAATGATAGATAAATCCTGGAGTAAAGTGAAATGCTCAGGTCAGCATGTGCAGAACCATTATTTCACTTAAAACAATAAGATCTTGAATTCATTCTATTTCTCTAAAACTGGTATGCAATCAGAATATGAATTAATCATCATCTCTTTGTGAGATTTCACGTTATTGCTGAGAAGCGATAGCATCAATGGCAGTAGACATACAATATAGTAGCAGCTGTGCATTCCAAAACCAAATTTCCACTGTGGGACTAAATTTTGGAAAGGACACCAATGTGCAGCTGCTACTATAATGTACAGTTTAGCCTGATGAAGGATAAAGTTAACCTATTTGCTCCTTCTGTGCATCAGAATGGTCACGCTATTGTGTTTGATGTGAGTGCATAAGATATCATTCACTGCAAAGTGCAGCACATGTACAATTAACTGGAACACCTTTGAAACCAAATCCTTATTTCCAGTTTATCACGAGTTACAACAAACCAGAAATCCACATGCCAGATGGGAGCTCATGCCCAGACTACCAACTAGAAGTTTCAAACCATTAAGTTCAAAGACAGTTACGTACTTCCCTTCAACCATTTGGTTCTTGAACCAACCTGCACAACCCTAATCACCACAGTAAAGCAACACTATGACCACTTTGATCATTTTGCACTACAATGGAGTTTGCTTTTTTGTTCTAATTGTGTTCCTTCTCGTATAAATTGTGTATAATTTATGTTTATGTTTCTCTTGTGACTGTTGCATATCTGATGTTATATGCCTGTGATGCTGCTGCAAGTAAGTTTTTCATTGCACCAGTGCATACATGTACTTGTGCATATATGACAAACTCGACTGAGTTCCCAACTAGTTATCAATAAGTTACTAACAGCTGGAAGAGCACTTCCATACTCTATTTTAACAATATTCTCAGCAATACCAATGATAACAAAAGTTTAGTGGTCCCGAGTATCATGGCAGATGTGCATCTTTTTCAATGAACTAGAAAAATCCAAAACAGCTGTTAAATATCCAGAAAATATATAACCTGGAACTTTACCACAGAATTATTTGTTGACGTTATTTGTAATCTTCTGAACAATCTCCTGTCTGTTCATTAGGGATTATGGCTTGCTCGGAAATAGAAGATATAATTTGAGAAGTTTAAGGGTTTGGGAAGATGTACAAGTTATCCAGATGCTAAGAAGCTACAGACATAAGAACATAAGAAATAGTAGACCTCTCAGCTCGTGCCTGCATTGCCATTCAATAAAATTATGGATGATTTTTTACCTCATAGTCCTTGATCCCTTTAATATCTAAAATCTTTCAATCTAAGTCTAGGCCTAAAGGTGCCATTTTAACTTGTTTGGTTGGAAACTAACTTTAGTAGACTAGTTATTGATAGGAAGTAATATCTGTGGGGTTTAAAACTGATGGTTGATCTGATATTGCCAGTTTACTTCTAGACAAATTAAATCACCCACTTTTAAATAACATTTTCAAAGCAGCTATAAAGAACATAAAGAATATAAACATGTAATGTTTCTCATCTGATGCCTTTAAAGGAGATGAAACTGGAATGATGCCCGAAGCATTGAACTGTGAGGCTGCGGCATCCTTGGATGCTCTATTACTGTGAAACACAGCTCTTTTCTACACAAAGATATTGTTTGAACTAATTTTTTGTTTTCCATTGGATCATTCATGAGCTAATTGTTCTATTTCTTTCAGAAATAAGGTGGTGAATCTCTGGAGGGTTATGGCAGTGAGATCATTGGGGGTACTTAGAAACATAGCATGGAAAGAGCTTCTTTGGCCCACTGACCATCAACTACCTATTTATCTAAACCTACATTAATCCCATTTTTAAAGAGGAAATGGATAAGCTTTTGAAAGATCTGTGAATCGAGGGGTGTGAGAACTGACCCAGAGGAAATGAGGTGTGGGTCAGATCAGCTATGATCAATTGAATATCCAAGTGGCTTATTTCTGTTTCCAATTTTCTTATAGTCTTATGTTCATAAACTTGAATGAAAGGCCTTGCTATGTTATTGCATGGAAAAGCTGGCACACAAGAACTGGCAGAATTGTTGCAGTTTATACTGTATACATAAGGGTACCTAAAGAACTGAGTGTACCATGTGGCATGACTTAGATACATTGTGCTAAGGAATTGCACATCAGTTTGAAAATTGCTGAATCATCAGGACTCAATACTATTAGCTCACTTAGTGACTCAGATTGTAAAAGAGTAGGTTCCAGGGGTTGAGTGGCCTACTTCTGCTGCTAATTTATAAGTTTGTATGACATTAAGTAACTGAAGCATAACAGGGTCACTGGTTGAATCCCTATCTGTGCCAATTTAATTGATTTCAGATGTGGAAACACAGATGCACTTTGATATCTGCCCTGGGATTTTGTGGGGATGGGTATAACGATTAGTTAGGCCCCCCACTCCTGGTCACAATCCCCGAAGCTGTGCTGGATGTATATAGATGCCAAATCAAAACAAAAAAGGTCTGACGCTTCCCCTCTAGCTCAGCTCCCTGCTTCCCCACCATTTGACACCGCAAAACAGCTGGCTGACAGCCATCTCACCTGGAAGATATCCACCTACGGAAGGGAGGTGAAATGAGGAAAGAAAGATGCA
>JARFYF010000084.1:83372448-83385204 GCA_030265395.1 Rhina ancylostomus | reverse complement strand
CGCCGCCCCCACGGTAGAAGATCCAGGAACATATTGAGGAAAAATTACTAAGAGCTGTCACTAAAGGTTGTTATACTTGGTATGTTTCACTTCTGTATTCAGTCTGTATCAAGGGAAAACCCAGCAGTGATAAACTGTACTGCAACAGCGGTCTCATTTTGTGACGTCTGTGCATCTTGGCATTTTAATTTCCCTGGAGGGAGCACCTGCTTCAGTGTAACTATTTGACCTTAGTTAATAATATTTGCATGATATTAGAACTGTGTGCTTTACAAGACTTAGATTCTTTTCTCTGAAAGTATTAATGGGCAGGCATACCACCACCTATTTGGTACTAACTGAATTCTTCTGTACCTTTTCTTGTAGGCTTTAAGCACCTGACTGGAGCTGCTTTTTTTATGATGTATTTGCTGAAGTTAATGCCCAATTTACAGCTGCTGATCTGTTTTGATTTCCTGGACTCCTACAGTAAATTTGTTAAAGTATTTGTGGAAATTTTCACTTACCAGTATTGACAAACTTACTCTGAGTAAGTTTCTTTGTAAAATGAGTGGTGGAAACTATGATTTTTGGAACAAGCATATTGCTGCCAAATACCTAATGGTTTCTGGAGAATGGTATGTCCACCCACTAACGTTTATAATCTTCAGCAGGCCTGCCAACATCAAGGAGGCCACAGCTCCCTTCTGCTGAGCCCTCCCCTTAATTAACTTCAGAAAATTTTGTTTTGGTATTTGCATTTTTTTTTGAAGATTGCAGATTTATATTTAAATGCCAAATTGAATCCGAAATCCCACATCGGGTGAGAATATTCAAACTACTCATTGAATTCTCTGAAGAATGATACAAGTTCAATATTGCTTAAAGTGAACTATTAATTGTCAGTTTTAATTGTGGAATTAAACTGGAGATGGTTGCTTTGGATAGTTTTGATAAGATTTCAAAGCTGCTATCTGCCTTTAGTAAAATTTGTTGTAGAACAGATTCTCATCTTGTCAATTAGATCTATTAGACATGTCCTTGTGAATCCTAGTGCAAATAAGGTCACCTACAGTTAAATAAATTTGAGAATTTATGCATAGTAAATTAGAATAAAATCACCCCAAGTATGTGTCTGTGCTTAATATAAAATGTAATTCAAAACACATTCAAATAATCTGCTTGGAAGTTTTTTTTGTCACAAGCTTTAAAAACAATAGGGCAATACCTGTTGATGTCCATGCTGGATGTCATGGTGTTTAGACATTTGAGTTATAATTTCACTCAGATTTTATTCTTTGTTTAATTGAGTACAATTGTATTTTTCTCCAATGATAGACTACTATAGTCAAAAACAAAACAAATTCATAGTAATGTTTCATTAAAATTGCTGGTTAAAATTGTTTTGTATAGTTCTAGTCAAATATCCAACTGGTCAGAAGGAGAACTTCTCAGACATGAGAGATGTGCGTTTTTAAAAACGGGAAATTTGTTCCAAAATTTCTGGTGTCATAATGTATGACTTAATGTTCTACATTAAGATTGAGCAGAAAGCTTGGTATCAGGTTAAATTGGTTTTAAAGCAGTAAAATTTGAGAGCAAACAATAGATTTGTGCTGTATGTTCTGCATCTTGATACTTCATCTTGACATTGACATTGGGTGATTATAGACAGTGCCCATCACTGACTTCTGTTTTTAAACAAAAGTTGACTTTTTAGTTTATCTCCCACACGCTCAGAAGAACCCACAGCCTTCTATAGTATAAGGGCTGATCATGTTGTAGGGAGCATCTCTTCTGGTGGTGTTGGTGGAGGAGGGGTTAGATTGCTAAAACTAACCCTGCCCAGAATGAGGACAAATATTTGGGATCTGCTAAGTCATAACTTCAGATTGAGTGGAATGGTCAAATTGTTAAATTTTTTTTTGAAAACATTCTGATTTTTTTTCCCGGAACGACTCAGAAACAAAAACATAATGGCAAATGTAATGTTTTGGTTGTTTTTGACCTTTAAACATTTCAAAGCATTTACTTAGATGTCAGTTGATCTGTGTGGTAATTTCATCAATTCCCTTCATTTATAATCTTGCCTAACATTTCCATTCTGAATTTTTCAAGTCTCTTTGAGGGATGGAAAGAGCATCAGGTGTCCATTTTCAAGAAGTGCTTCCTGAATATCCTAGTGCTACACTTAGTTGTGTCACTTGTTGATTGGGTAGAAAATCAAGACATCTTTTCTTAAATCATCTTGAGTACATTTTCCAGGGCAATTATGAATGGGCAGCTAATGGTACTGGCAATACCCATATCCCATAAACTAACTTGTTAAATAACTCACAATTTAAGTTTCTGATTGCATTAATATACATTGGCAAAATTGTGGTGGAGGGAGTTCAACATGTGAAAGGTCATTAACTTTGGAGGCCAAGAAAATAGATCCACTTAACTATTTTTAAATGTTAGAAGTTATGCAGGAGTAGGGAGATTTAAGGATGCAAGTCAGAAAACACTCCCAAACACTGAGCTCCCTTTTGCCACAGTTTTGCCTATGGATAATGATGCAGATGGTCAACAGACAGAGAAGAAGTGTGCTGTCTTTTGACTAAAAATAATGAATGTGTCAGTACAGATTTTATCCATCTTAATCACTGGTCTCTTTTGTGTTGAACCTGATGGGCCTTATTTTCTGGCTAGTATTATTTTGCTATAATCAGTGATTCAAGCAGCTTATAGCTGTGAGATTGATTATTTCTTAGGGCTTGTACTGTACTTTGACAGGTTTTGTGCATTGTAATGACACTTCAAAAATTATTCTTGTCTGATGTGTTGTGGTTGTGAAAAATGCCTCCTTGGGTGTGTACTTTTTGTATAAAGATGTGAATGTTGTCCAGATATCAGTAAAATGTTTCATGTTTGTTGCAAGTTCTTGTCATTTGAAATCTTTGTTCATTTTGTTTGCTGACCTCCTTTGTTGCTTCTGTATTATGTCATTGAAGTTCAGCAATATGAAGTTAATATGCAGATAGACCTACTGGAGACAGGGCAGTACTCTACTTTGGGGAAATGAAACTGGGCGGGTAGTGGAAGTGTCAGTGGGGGATCTTTTTAGGAACAGTGATCATAATCATGCAAGGTTCAGGGTAGTTATGGGAAGAGAAAAGGTTGGTCATCAAGTTAAGGCCCTAAATTGGGGGAAGACTGATTTTTAATAGTGCAGGAGAGGACCTGGTGAAAGTAGAATGGGAGCAGGTGCTTGAGTGTAAAACAGCATCTGACAAGTGCGTCTTTTAAAAGAGTTGCAAGAGTTCTGGGTCAGCGTTTTCCTGTAAAAGTGAAAAGCAAAGATGGCAAGATTAGGGAAGTTTGGATGACAAAGGATGTTGAAGGTTTGTTCAGTTATCGGAAGCATGTGACAAGTATAGGCAATTGGAATTGAGGGAGTTTCAAGGAATATAGAGTGTACGGAAAAGAACTTAAGAAAGAAATTGGGAGGGTGTAAAGGATACATGGAATATCCTCAAAATAAAATTATGGAGAATCCCAAGATAATCTATAAGGCAATATGGTAGCCAAGGGAAGAGTGAGTCTCCTTGGGGACCAGAGGGGTAATCTGTGTGGAGTCAAGGGATGTGGGTAAGGTCCTAAATGAATAGTTATCATCTGTATTTGCAAACGGGAGGGGTATGTGGATAATCTGGAGCACATTGATATCGAGGAGGTGGTGTTAGATCTCATGGAACGCATGAGGGTTGGTAAGTTGCCAGAGTCAGATGAGAATCCTAAGGAATTTCTATCTACATTTGGAAAGGCAGGGACTGATCAGGGATAGCCTTGTGTGTTTTTGGGGGGGGGGGGGGGTTGGAATTCTGACTCACTAATTTGATTGAGATTTTTGAGGAGGTAACTGAGAAGATTGAAGGTACAGTGGTAGAAGTTGTCTATATGAACGTTAATAAGGTATTTGACAAGGTCCCACATGGTAGGTTGGTCCAGAAGATTTTAAAAAACGAGTGGGTATAGGTTTAAGATGACCTGACTTAGTATTTGAGGGGAAGGGTTTTGCAGAGTGGTTGATGTCTTGCAACATTTAAGAGACCTTTAGACAAGTACTTGAATATACAATGCATAGAAGGATACTAACCAATGTGGGCAATGAGCCTGGTGTAAATAGGGGAAAGGGTTAAAGGGCATATTTCTGTGTTGTATAACTCTTATAAACTATGAGCATTACAAGATGTACAGTTCTGCATCAGTGTGGTCTCTGCTTCATTAAATTGAGAAATATGGTTTAAAAATACTTGATAAATATGCATGCAAAATAAATCTGAAAATGTCTTGAGGATATTTCATTACAGAAGAAAGCTGTAGTCCTATGGCCATAACTTGATGCTGGCAATTCATCTTGTGGATGTGTACAACAAGGTCATTAAATGCTGAAAATACTCAGCAAATCAGGGGTATCTGTGAAAAGATAGTGAGTGAACATTTCAGATTAATGGCCTTTCTGATTATATCCATTTCTTCATTGATATTTGAAATTCCCTGCACCTGCAGTATTTTGATTTTAAATATATTAAAGGTAGTGCTGCAGGAAACTTGGCCTGTTAATGTGAAATCTACTATTAAAGGATTTCTGTAAAATCTTCAGTAAATGCAACAAATTTGTGGAATATCTTTAGAAATTAAGATCTTGTGTCTCATGTGACTGACTCCATTGAGGAAGAGACCAAATTATTATAGTAGGCAATGACAGTCCATCAGATATTAAATGCTTGATCGGCTTGGTGTACAGTTTCTTCTCCGAGATGCAATGTCACCTTGATTTGGATTAAATCTGAAGAGCTTCCGGCCAAACATGATGGGAGTACTAAAATTCCCTGCTGCACAAGAGGAGGCTGTACAGACTCTTTTTCAGACCTAGTCCCCCTGCTCTTTCCCTGCAGCCTTGCAAATTTTGAGTAGCTCTTTTAAGTGTCTATTCAATTCGCTTCCTAGAAAGCCCTAATTGAATGTGTTCCCACCACTCTTGCGGGCAGTGAGTTCCAGATTATAAACTAGCAGGGCTTTTTGTTTAAAGGAATCCTTGCATCCACTCTCTTGCTCGTCATATTGAATTAGTGGGTGACTTAAAAGTTCACTATCTAATATCTATCCAATCCAAACCAGTTATACTCTTGCACACCTCTTTCAAAACTCCTCTTTCTTTTTACGTGTTGGCTCATGGTGAGCAGCCCCAGCTTCTCCAACCTTGTAATAGAATTCAGAATCAGATCTATTATCACTGACATATGACATTTTGATGTTTTGTGACAGCAGTACAGTGCAAAGACATGATATATAAATTACAAAAATAAAGTGCAAAAACAAAAGGTATAATGAGGTAGTGTTCCTGGATTGTTCAGAAATCTGATGGCTGAGGGGAAGAAGCTGTTCCTGAATCGTCGAGTTTGGGTCTTCAGGCTTCTTTATCTCCATAAAGAAGTAGAGCTGCTGGCGTGCCTTCTTCATGATTGCATCAATGTGTTAGGCCCAGGATAGATCTTCTGAGATGATGATGCCCAGGAACTTGAAGCTGCTCACTACTGACCCCCTCAATGAGGACGAGTGTGTGTTCTCCTGACTTCCCGTTCCTGAAGTCCACAATCAGTTCCTTGGTCTTGCTGATATTGAGTGCGAGGTTGTTGTTGCAACATCACTCAACTAGCTGATATATCTCACTGCTGTAAGCCTCCTCGCTGCCATTTGATATTCTACTAACAACAGTGTGTCCTTGGTGAGCTTATACATGGTGTTTGAGCTGCACATTAGCACACAATCATGAGTGTAGAGAGAGTAGAGCAGTGGGCTAAGCACACATCCTTGAGGTGCACCTTTGTTGATAGTCATTTGAGCTGAATTATCACAGGAGTTGATTCATGTAATTAAATGCTGTGTCATTTTCCTCTAGCTGCAGAGCACTGCACTGGCATATAATCGACAACATACTAATTTCTTATTGCTGTCTAGTCAGCTAAGATTGAGACATGCTTTAATGTCTTTTGTTTTTGAGAGCAGCTTATGCTGCTGTTTTCCCTGTAGTCAAGCGTTTGAAGCCTTGAATTTTAGTACCTGAAGTTTGAGCCTTCCTGTCATTTCAAGTGCAGAATTCCAGTGATTTAGCAAATTTTGGAGGGCTTTTTCTTTTCTGCTGCTAACACTGTCCTTGCCTCTCATTTCAACCCCACTTTGAAAGATGCTCATTCTTTGAGGTAAGGTGGCAACAAAGCCCTTTGTTCTCTTGTCTGTTGAGGATTGATTGTGAATACTGGCAAACTGTCATGAGAGAGCAATGTATGGGAGGCGAGAGTGTGTGTACTCGAAGTTCATTAGACTAGCACCCAATTCATTCACTCTGCACTAAGTACAGTGTGTGTCACCTTTTTAAAATACAGGAACTTGATGAGGCTTCTTCAATGATGCCTCCCACACCTGTTTCCTTCAGACAAATGTATAGGCCACCAACTCATAAGTATCTTGCTGTCTGTAGAAAATCTATTGCTGTCCTTTTGACGTTGGTGGGCCGAAGTATACTGGAACTCCCTCCCCAGTAGAAACTGCAACTATGCAAGAAAGACCCACAGAAAATGACCAAGGTGTCATAACATTGCCTTAGCAGGTAATTCACTTGTGCACCAACTCTGTTCTTTTAAGCTTCAGTTTTGGTGAGAAAGGGGGTTGGATTTTCACTCTGTAATCCCCTGCATTGTGAGCCTGTTGTAGAGATGGATGTCACTGGTGTTGAGCAGTGTGGTATGTGAACTCTGCTGAACTAGAGCTACACTTGGAAACCATTGGAGAATGGGAAACTTAGGAGCCAGTATTGGCCACTTAGCTCCTCCAGTCTGCTTGTATCTATGTACCTATGCCTTAAAGATATTCTAAAACTCTGCTTCCACTACCCTTTGGGGAGGAGTGCGTCAGTGACTCTTCATCCTCAGAAAAATGTTGGGCCTTGTCTGTTATAAGTGGTTGAAGTCTTAAGTCTTAAACAGTGACCTGGTTCTAGGCTCTCCCAGTAGAGGAAACATTTCCTTCCATATCCACGTACCTGGAACTTGTGAAGCAGCAAGAAAGGACTTGTGATGTGTTGCAGTTTCTGAGCCATACTACACACCAGCAGAGATTGGCGGAGTCGTCTGGAGCATGTGTGTGATGCCTATATCCATGGAGGCATGGTTGTCTGTGTAGAATTCAGAATGCACCAATCAAACCTACACGTGGGCAGAATGCACAAGTTGGCTTAGCCATTCAAGATCAGCTATCTGATTTGCAATCTGATAGTTCACTTGCAACAGAGAAGAATGGGAGGGATTGTGAAGCTCCATTGCAAGCACTACCATTTATTTTTGTTAACCTTTTGTACCCCTGTGCACTGACCCACCCATGTTGCCTTGAGAGCGCTAAACCCAGATAATTCCAGCCACAAGCATCAGAGCAATCTACAGCAGAGAGCAAAGGAGGTGCATCAGTAAAGTTGCACCATGCAGTAGATCAAAGAGGAGAAAAAGTAAAGACTTGTTATTGCATCATGGTATAAATTATTTTCTTTGATCTTTCTAAATTAGGTGGAATGGTGAGGTGTGAATTGATGCCAAGTCATATGGGAATTGCTATAGGATTATTGGTATCTGTGCAAGAGCTGTGTATGTGCATAATTGGTTTCAATGAGTTTGGCATCTGCCAAATGGGTGAGGGGAGAGGAAGGTGATTACAAACAAGTCATGTTAGTTCCAAGACTGATCATAGACAAAAGGCTCCAGTTGTTTGTGGTTTGAGTTTGAGATTCAACTTGCTAGTTGTGCCTTTCTTATCATTATCTCCCCAACTCCACAAACTGTTCCAAAGACTTTTTTTCAGTGAGTGAGCTACAAAGAGCTGCCACTGTCTGTGGAACCATGTTAAAGCATGGGTGCCATTCCTAAAAGGGGAGGGTGGAGGTTGGGGATTCTATTTCACAATTACAATTGCCATGCTAATCTTGTCATTTATGGTCCCACAATCAAATTTACTTTCTTTACTTAATTTGAACCAGCCTCTTCATTCCAGTTGAACTGAATCTGCCTGTGATATGTCCACTAGTATAATTCATGCCCAGATGACCACAGTTCATTTGCAACCCAGAGAATGACTGACTGTTGATGTACATTGATTTCTCTGCAATCAATTGCACGTCCCACACTCCTAGTCTAAGGATGCTGAGTGAATCCCTTGAAGTCAAATGGTGACCATATGGGGTACCATGATTGTCTTTACGATAGTCTATGATATAAAGAGGAACAGTTTTCACCACAATGTTCAAGGATTGTTTTCTGAACCATCTGATTTTTTTTTTCCTTTGCAGTATCTGGACTCTGCGTGTGGTAATGAATTAACATCTAATGTAAAGATACAATGGAACTCTATTGGTACATGTAAGTACTGATCAAAGTGTGGCCATGCCAAATTAGCAGATAGCACCATGTTATCCACATCACACTTTCTCTGCAGTGGATACAAATTTGGACTGGGTTTGCGTTTTGAGTAATCATCTTTTATGAAGATGAACACGTATGATTAAAAATTTTAAAGTTTGCTTGCTCTAAAATTACTTAATGGTAAAGTGGCTTGGCAAAAGGAAATCATGATGCAATTTCTTCACTCCTCTGATTAATAACTCATTCTCTGATGCTGTTTTTATTTCATTAACATTTCTGTTCCTAACATTGATTACAACATTATTATTTCCTAGTTAATGATCTAGTCCACTCCGTTCTTTGCACTCTTAGATTCCAATCCTTAAATACATGTAATATTGTGTGACTGAAGATGTAACTGAATCTCATGAGTCAATTGTAAATTTGGTATCCCTTGATTTATCAGGTGTCTTCACCTTGCAAGTATTCTATTCTCTGGGATCTTCTGATTTTTTTTTTCTCTCTGTTAAACTTTTTTAAATTGATGCTACATTTTTCATTTTTAATAGTCCTGAATCTAAAAATCTCAAATACAAATCCATTATTTCATACCTGAAGAAAAATTTTTCTTTCTACTTTTTATGGGCTTGAAACTTATTGCAAATCCTTTCTTGATCTTCTCATTTATATGCTTCTGTTCACATGAAGAATATCTCCTACTTCAAGCCTCTTTCTGACCTGGGGGATAAAATCTTTTACTTAATGAAAGGTGATTATGCTTCTCTTGGGCACCTGAGGGCACTTCATTTGCATCTTCCAATAAAATTAGCTGAAATATTTGGTCACATACCTTTTTAATGTTCTGTAAGATCACCTTGATTTGTCCTCTGGGAAGCTATTAGTAAGATAGAATTAATTACTTGTTATTTGTCCAACTTGCCCTCAGTCTACTAGTAGTGAAGAGCCTTTTTAATTATTTAAAAACTGTGTGCATCTCAATTTATCCTGCCATTGCATTAGATGCTTTAAAGTACTTTATAGCCAACTGAGTATTACATAGAAAAGTGGTAGTTTGTGTACAGCAGGATCTGAGAAAATGGCAAACAAGAGGACCAGAAATTTCATCTTCATAATAAGTATTGGCCTGTACATAGAGAATTCCCTGTACTTTGAAATGGTGATGTGAAATTTTGACTCCTGGTGGATTGGAGGGAAAGAACCTCTGATGCAGCACTCTCTTTACACAGGCCAGCCTAGTTATTATGTTCAAACCCTGGAGTGGGACATGAATCCACACATCTGACTTGGCTGAAAATTCAACCACTGAACCACACTTGGCACATTTAGATTGCAAACATATCAGCTATGACTAGTATTGTAATATATTTCTGGACTTCATGGAGCCAGTCATTTTGTATATTGCTTTTCTATTTTGATAAATCCTGTAATTTGAGGTTAAACATAAAGTGTAGAACAGTACAGCATAGGAACAGGCCCTTTGGCCCAGATTGTTGTGCTGAATTAAGCTAGTGATGCCTAATTAAACTAATCCTTTCTGCCTGTGCATGGTCCATATTCCTTCTATTCACTGCATATTCATGTGCCTGTCGAAGAGCCTCTTGAATCCCCCTATCTTATCTGACTCCACCACCATTTCTGGTAGTACATTCCAGGTACCCACCACTCTTTAATAATATATTTTTAGAAAAACTTGCCCCACACATCTTATTTGAACTTCTCCCTTTCACTTTAAATGCATGCCCTCTAGTATTAGATATTTCAACCCTGGGGAAATAGATACCTGCTACCTACACCTCATAATTCTATAAACTTCTATCAGGTCTCCCCTCTGCCTCTACTGTTCTGGAGAAAGCAACCTGAGTTCGTTCAATCTTTCCTTGTAGCACATGCCCTCTAATCCAAGCAGCATCCAAGTAAACCTCTTTCTCACCCTCTCCAAAGCGTCCACATCCTTCCTATAATGGGGCAACCAGAACTGAAAGCAACAGTCTAGATGTGGGCTCACCAAAGTTTTATAAAGCTGCAACGTAATTTCCTGACTCTAGAACTCAGTGCCCCTACTAGTAAAGGCAAGCATGCCATATGCTGCCTTTACCACCCTATCAACTTGTGCAGCCACTTTCAGGGACCTATGGACTTGGACCCCAAGATCCCTCTGTATATCAGTGCTGTTAATGTTCCTGCCATTAATTGTGTACTTTCCCTTTTTTAAATTTGATCTCCCAAGGTACAACACCTCACACTTGCCTGGATTAAGCTCCATCTGCCATTACACCAACCATATCTGCAACTGCTCTATATCCTGCTCTATCCTTTGGCAATCTTCTACATTCTAACAATCTTTGTATCAGCTGTAAACTTATTAACACACCCATCCACTGTTTCATCCAAGTCATTTTTATATATTATATAGAAATGACTTGGATCCCAGTATGGATCCATACGGAACACCAGTTGTCACAGACCTTCAGCCAGAATAAGTCCCATCGACCGCTACCCTCTGTCTTCTATGGGCAAATCATTTCTGAATCCAAATGGCCAATTCACCATGAATCCCATGTACCTTAATCTTCTAGATGAGCCTCCTATGAGGGACCTTATTAAAATGCCATACTAAAATCCATGTGGACAGCATCCAATGCTCTACCCTTACCAATCACCCCCTCCAAACTCAATCAAGTTAGTAAAACATGACCTGCTCCATACAAAGCCATACTGACAGTCCCCAATTAGTCCAAGCTTTTCCAAATGCTCAAAATCCTATCCCTAAGAGTCCTCTCCAATAGTTTCCTTATCACTGATATGGGTCTTGCTGGTCTATAACTTCCAGGATTATCCCTGTTTCCCTTCTTGAAAAAGGAACAGCATAAGCTACTCGCCAGTCCTCCAGGGCCTTCTGTGGTTAGAGAGGACATGAAGATCTTAGTTGAGGTCCCAGTAATCTAATCTCTTGCCTCCCTCAATAACCTGGAGTATATCCCATCGGGCCCTGTGGACTTATCCACCTTTAATGTTCTTTGAGACCCAACACTCCCACCACCTTTATCTCAAAATGTCCTAGCATATTAGTATGCTCCACACTGATCTCAATATCTTCCACGTCCTTCTCCTTGGTAAATACGCAAAGTACTCATTTAGGACCTCGCTCACATCCTGCACCTCCAAGTACGTGTACATGTTTTTCTCTTTTTTTTTCCTCGTCCTCGTCCCCCTCCGCCCCACCCTTGAGTGGTTTGACCCACTCACTGGCTATCCTCTTGCTCTAGATGTATGCAAAGAATGCCTTGGGATTGTCTTTAATCCTACTTGCCAAGGATTTTTCATGGTCCCTCCTGGCTCTCAATTCCCTTCTGGAGTTCTTTTCTGGCTTCACTATATTCTCCAAAGGCTGTCTTTTGATTTTTCAGCTTCCTAAGCCGTGCAGATGCTTCCTTTCACTTGACTGAATTCCCAACCTCTCACGTCATCCAAGGTTCCCTTGCCTTGCCATTCTTGTCCTTCATTTTTACTGGAACATACCCGTCCTGCAGTCTGTGAAGTTGGTCTTTAAACACCTTCCACATGTCAGATGTGGACATGTCCAAAAACAGCTGTCCCAATTAATTCTCCCTAGTTCCTGCTTAATACACACATAATTAGCCCTGCCCTAATTTAATACTATCCTGCAGGGTCCATACCTATTATACGTTGATATCTTAAAACATAAGGAGTTGTGATCAGTTTCCTAAATGTTCCCCCACTGAAAGATCAGTCACTTGGCCATGCTCTCTTCCCAACACAAGGTCCAGTGTGGACCCACCTGTAGTTAGACTATTCATATACTGTTTTAATGAACTTTTTTGGATGTACCTAACAAATTCTACCCCATCTAACCCTCTTGCACTAAGGAGATCCCAGTCTATACAAGGGAAGTTGAAGTTGCTCACTATGGCAATCCTATTGTTTTGGCACCTTTCCCTAATCTACCTGCCTATCTGTTCCTCAAAGTCCTGGTGGCTATTGGGGGATCTGTAGTATAATCCCATCAAAGTGACTGCACTTTTTTTTTGAGTTTTACCCATATAGATTCTAGTGGATGAGTGCCTAATTATGTCCCCTCTAAGTGCAACTCTTTTCCTCCCTCCACCCCCCCTCTTTATTTAATCTCACTCTCTTCTTAAAACATCAAAACCCTGGAACATTAAGCAGCCGGTCCTGTCCCCCTCTCAACCAAGACTCTGTAATGGCCACAATATTGTAGTTCCATGTATTGATCCATGCTCTGTGTTCATCTCCCTTTCCTTTATTACTCTTGCATTAAAATAAACACACTTCAACCCTTCTG
>JARFYF010000084.1:83335977-83347061 GCA_030265395.1 Rhina ancylostomus | reverse complement strand
GAAAGGCTTTTATTCTTATAGTGCCTTCAGGTATTTCAACATGCTTTTGATCCAATTAAGAACACAAGAACTTAAGAAATTTGCAGCAGTGTTTTTAAAGTTCTCTGAAGTGACCTTGTCTGTGGAACTACTAAACTTCACAAAGTCTAATACATTTCTGATCCTACTGCTTGCAACAATAGCCTCCCTATTTTTGTGCTTAGCCCAAGTTTCTTTGTTTTGCATCATCTAGAATTTTCATAGAGTCATAGAGTATGGAAACAGGCCCTTTGGCCCAACTCATTCATGTCGACTGTGTTGCCCAGTGGGCTAGTCCCATCTGGCCACATTTGACCCATAGTCCTCTAAACCTCTCCTATCCATGTACATATCTTGATGGCTTTTAAATGTTGCTTATGAGCCCACCTCAACCATTGTTTCTGGCAGCTCATTCCAAATACACACCACCCTTTGTGTGAAGAAGCTGCCCCTGATGTACCTTTTAAATGTCTCACCTCTGATCTTAAACCCATGCCCTCTTGTTTTTAGCACCCTCTCCCTGGGAAAAAGACTATGCTTTCACCCTGTCTATACCCCTCATGATCTTATATACCTCTATCAGGTCACCCCTCAATCTCCTACATTCCAGGGATATCAATTACAAACAACAAAGGTCCCAGCACCGACCTCTGTAGCACATTACTAGACCCAGGCCTCCAGTCTGAAAAACAACCTTCAACCACCACCCTCTGATTCCTACCACTGAGCCAATTATGAATCCAATCCACTATCTTCCCGGGATCCCATGTGATCTAACCTTCCAGACTAGCACACCATGAGGGACCGCATCAAAGGCCTTGCTAAAGTCTATATACACAACATCCATTGCCCTACCCTCATCTACCCTCTTGGTTACCTCCTCAAAGAATTCCGAGAGATTTGTCAGGCACAATTTTCCACGCACAAAGCTGTGCTGGCTGTCCCGACTCAGACCCTGTCTTTCCAAATGTTGGTAGATCCTGTCCCTCAGAATCC
Organism: Rhina ancylostomus; assembly: GCA_030265395.1. Taxonomy (NCBI): domain Eukaryota; kingdom Metazoa; phylum Chordata; class Chondrichthyes; order Rhinopristiformes; family Rhinidae; genus Rhina; species Rhina ancylostomus. The sequence continues at coordinate 83,346,047 of JARFYF010000084.1, read as the reverse complement.
CCTCCAGCAATTTACCCACCACCGACGTCAGATTCACTGGCCTACAGTTTCCTGACCTGTTTTTGCTACCCTTTTTTTAAACAATAGTACCACATTAGTCACTCAGCAGTCCTCTGGAACCTCACCTGTGGCCAGAGATGAAGCAAAAATCTCTACAAGGGCCTCTGTAATTTCTTCTCTAGCTTCCCACAAGGTCTGATAATGCACCAGGTCAGGCCCTAGGGATTTATCCACCTTAATGCACTTTAAAGCTTCCAGTACCTCCTCCCTGCTAATTCATATGTGGTCCAAGACAACACCACTCATTTCCCCCATTTCCTTAACTTCCATCATTTTCTCCATAGTACAGCCTGAAGGGAAATATTCAATAAAAATCTCACCCATTTCCTTTGGTTCCACACACAGATGCCATGCTGATCTTTAAGGGGTCCTATTCTCTCCCTAGACACCCTTTTACTCTTAATATACCTATAGAATCTCTTGGGATTTTACTTCACCTTGCCTGCCAGATCCTTCTCATTATCCACTTTTTACCCTCCAAACTTCTCTCTTAAGTGCACTCCTACACTTCTCATAGTCATCAAGAGATTCACTAGTTCTCAATTACTTATGCACAGAACCTCAGTATCTCTTGAGGCTCTGGTTGAGACAATAACTTTGATAATATAATTTGCTCCAGCAACATTTCCACTGATTCCATGTACAGGATATTTGACTGTGACTTCTTGTGTTTCACAAGTTCACATAATATCCATCAAATCCACTGTCTGCCATCACAAATGCTCTATCTTGAGAATCCCATTCTCTATTACTTTACACTTGATATCTCTCAAGCAGCAATGTCTCAAACTTGTTGACAACATAATGTCTGCTAGTTCTTTGGTGTTGCTATTCAGTAAGACTAGTAAAAACAATTGAGCTACCATCAAAAACTGAAGGTAGTCAACTCTCAACTAACAGTAACAGCTGAAGCAATAATGTATCAAAGGTCTTACCAAAAGGTAGACACAGTTCTTAAAGGCACATCCATATTCACATTCATATAGTCCACATTTTTGAATTGTGGTCATGGTTGTTTTCTGAGAAACAGACTTTTAATTTGCACTCAGCAAACTCTTATGCAGCCTTGAAATAATGACCAGATAATCTGTTTTGATGATAGTGTCTAAGGGTGAAATATTGGCAAGGACATGGGGGAGAATTCATTTGCTCTTCTTTTAAATAGTGCTTTTGTACCTTGAACAGTCATCTGATTTCACAGATGGGCCCCCATTTATTGTGTAGCCCAAAATTCAACACCTCCAGTAGTGCCTCAGTATTGCACAGTTTAGGTCAAGTCAGTTGAGTGTGACAAGAAGCAACAACCTTCATATTGTTAACCATTAGAGATACCACTGTGCCATAGCTTTTATTGTGGTTAATAGTGTTAAATACAATTCCATTTCTTTCAGTGTATTTTTTTACATTTCCTTGATGGTATCTACTGTTTCCGATTGAGAATGAAAAACAGTTGACTGTTAATGGGTGCAGGGTGTGGTTCATCACTTGCTGAAATTCTTTTACAAAATTAAAGCCACTACAGTTGTTAAAAATAAACACTGTTTTGTCCTAACTACAGGAACAGAATTCAATAAAGTCTTGGTTGATGTTAGGTTTATATAGGGTTTCAAATTTGAAAATTAGTAGAAGTGCAGTTTGTGGTTATTTTCATTGTACTTACTCCCTCTTCAACAATAACCTTCTCTGTGTCACCTTGGCCATGGTTTTCTGTAAATTTGTGAATGTTGCTTTCAATGTTTCAACTTTATCCTTACTCTCCTTTAATCTAAACAAAAAACAAATTCACTAATAGAAACATTTGCTTGCATCCATTCCACCCCACCAAGCTCACCATGTGCTGTTTACCCCCAAAAGGAAATTTAACCTAAATTTCCAAGATAACAGGAGCTTTCTAGAATTAGCTTTTTTTTCCATGCAGGACATTCAAGACTTTCTTTGTCTATGTGATTTACTATCACCAAATGCTGTATTATGTAAACCATTGTGGATGTCCCACAGCACTTACTTGTTTCTAGAGGTTACCACATTTTAGATATAAAACTGCACAAACCAAGAAATAAATGAAAACTCACTTTTGACGAAAGCGTTGTTCTGCAGCTAAATCAAAAAGAACATTAACGTTAAATTAATATTAAAAATTGAAACAAAGAAAAAAATAAGTTACTCTATATAGTAAAAAGTCAGCCTTATTTTGAAAGATTTTTAATCTCCACATACAAATCGCACATAGTTTCAGTTGGAGGAAAATCACTTGACGCTGATCTCCTTTATAAGTTTCCTAACTACATAGTGGAGTAATTATTTTCTACTCTCAGTGTTTAAAACACTTTCTGAACTTTTTTCCATAGTTACCTAACTGGAGTGATTAATGTTGTTAACAGCAAGATCACAAATACATCAATGTGCTAGAATATGTGCTACATGTAAAAGCATGCATTAAAATGCCAATGCACAGGAGACTCGTGTCAGTTTGGTGTGTATTTTCTGTGCTTGCATTGCCTTCAAGCATGTGTGATTTGAGGACACCATGTATTGTTTTCTTCTCCATTCGGGTGCATTACCTCTGAGTTCCAAGTGTCTCCCAAAACTAATCAGAGTTGACCGAGATGATGTTTGCACTCCTTGAAGTGGTGGTGAGCACTAAAAGTCATTATGTACCTCAGGGATCACTATGCAGAAGAATGGCTGATAAGATGCCCAAGGACATTGTCTCAGTGCTGGAAGGAGTTGATGATCTCACAAAATCAGTGAAAATAACAACAAATACTATCTGCAAACACATGTATTATGACACTCACACAATTTCTACTACTCTATTCAATTATGGCATCCATTTGATACATAGACACTAACACCCTCACAAACAATTCTCCTCTCCTGCAACAGATGATAGCTCAAAATAGTGACTACAGCAGCAGACTGGAGGGGGCTCCTTTATACCCAGAGATGAGTTGGTTGGAGGATAGAGTACAAGCAAATAATGGCTCAGATGCCACAAAGTCGACAGCCATCATCTGCTGTATGTCGTTTCAACTTACACTGCAATGTCGATGCAGGCAACACGATATCTGCCGCAGTGGATGCTCAGATTGCTATCATTGGCAGAGTGGGGGAGGGAGGGTTCAGAGGCAAATGTCCTCCTCATACTTAATACCTCTTCTCATACCTCACCACCCCCTTGCCAAATAACCCTTTCTCCCAGACTGCTTAAGTGGACTTCTCTTTCCTACCTCTCTCCTTACAAAGAACCGACCTTTGTTTCCCATTCGAGGTAGAAAAGAAAGCTCATTTGGACTGGCCCTTACTGAAGAGGCTCAAGATTCAGAGGTTATCCAGCATCTCCCACCCAAATCAGATCCACTTCATACAGTGTGTACCATGGAAGCAGGATCTGTGTTAATCACCAGGAATAAATGGACTGCAGTTAAGCCAAGAGAAAGATTAGCCTAAATGCCATATCCCTGGAAGGAAGGTCACATACCAGCTCTAGTGAATTTTAGATGAAACTTCAAAGGGGCAGCTTAAGCATGATAAAGCTTAGAAGGACATGGTTAAAACAAGATCTGATTTGCTCAATAGAGAATGTGAGATGTAAGAAGTGTGGGTCTACCAACTGCAACCTTGCACAGACCTTTTTGAAAAGCAGGGAGCCCATGCTTTGCAGCATGGAACTGGTGGCCAGCTCCACATCTACATTTGCATACCTAATCATGGTGAAACATTTATTCTATGTGGTTTCAGCTTCTATTGCAATATCGGTAAGGCAGCTCAATATATGAGTACTGCAGTGGGAAGCTCACACTCCTGCTAATTGGTAATTGGTTTATTATTGCCATATACACCAAGATATAGTGAAATGATTTTGTTTGCATGCCATCCAGACAGATCATTCCATTCCATTCATACTTTGTATGAATCTGCTATCCTCACTCAAGATGAAAGAGGTAATGCGACGATCACTGCCACTCTGGCCTTGTGACTGACCATAGGACACTGGAAGGATGACTTCGTAAAACCACTCTAAACATTTATTCCCTCCACCAAATCTTACACCATCCTGAGTTAGAAATGCCCTTCTATTATTTCATTACCACTGGAACTCCCTGCCAAACAATATCATGAGATACTTTCACCAGAAATAGTCCAAGAAGGTGAACCATTGCCGCTCCGCATAATCGAATCATCTTGGGAATCATAATTGATCAGAAAGTAATCTAAATCAGGTGTTTAGTTACTGAAACCCTCAAGGCCATGGTGTGGAGCTGGGCACCATTTCAAAATCTTCTGATTTGCTTCAAGGACTGTGAAGCTATCACAAGACAGTACTTGGCTCTATGAGTGTAGCTCCTAAAGCACTCAAAAAATATCACGTACTTCCCTCTATAAATGCAGCTCAGGAAACTCTGAAGAAACCTTGGGACTTGCTTCTAAGAGTGCAATCTAGAAAACACTGAATGATTTTCTATCTCATTTAGCTTTAAGAAACGCTGTATTTTCAAACCCTCCAAGTACTACAGTCCAACACTGACATAATGCTTGCATAGTCTGCTATTTTCCACTTGGATGGCATTAACTTATGAAATTCTCTTTCCCAATTGAAAGGGAAGTCCTGACCTAAACCACCTAGAAAAACAAGGACAGCTGTAATCTGGAATATTGACTGAAGGTCTCAAAACACCTTCACTTTGAAATACACCTTGCTTTTCTGTGTCCTCACTCATTCATTATATTAGAGTTGCCTATATAGAATCATAGAATAATCACAGTACATTCGACCCATTGAGTCCAAGCTAGAGCACATGCTCCTGTTAGGAATGTTTTTGAAATGTAAAGTTTATGGAGATAGCATTGTTGATGAACACGGAAACAGCATAGGATTTGGAAGACCAAGAACATACCTTTTCAACATTGTACAGTTCCTTTAAAGGAGGACAAATCAAAGGACTTTTAAAGGTTTATGGGGTGAACTGGAACTTTTATCTGGTGAGCCAGGTGTGCAGGGTCCAGTAATTTAGGGCCAACAGGTACCTGAGATATAGGAAATTTTCAGAGCCATATTATTTTACTGAACTGTAATTTTGAAAATATTCCACTTACTATTCTTAGCCTCTATCAGTGCAAGCCATGGAGGAAGTTCGAAGAATGAAATCTCCATTTCATTTAATTCTGATTTCAATGATTCTTTTGCAGAACTGTATAGAAAAGTAAAATGTGAGTATCAGCAAATATTTGCACTGTAACCTGTAATTGCAAATAAACCCCTTATTTTGATTGACCAATATTCTTCTACATATTACATATTTTCAATTTCATACATTAACAGCTGATCTTACAAATGCATGCTCTATCAAACAGCCTCATACATTAAAAAATATTTTGCAAAATTCTGAGCATGATTCTTGTGCTTCTCCTTCTGGTTAACAAGACTACACACTGGGAAGATGATTTCATAAAACTACCCTGAACTATCTACTTTTTCAATGAGTATCTGATCGCTAGCTGAATTCAATGGCGACCGAAAAGGTACTACTATTTTTGATCTTCAAAGTATTTTCCAGAAACTTTTGGGAAAACAAAGAAAGTGCTTCCTTGCCAAGATATGAGGTAAGTAAGTTATGAGCTGGACATCTTGCTGGCAAGGCAGGATTTCTATCGACCATTTTGACCCTGCAAGAACACCAAACCATTTTCCTTACTTAGCATATAGAGTTAGATAGGTACATCAGGTTGGGGGGAGGTGAGCTTTGACTAAAATTTGGGGAATAATGGATGTTGTATCAGAGGATGGGAGGAGGGTAGATTCCAGAGGAGAGCAGGATAATTATGTTAAAGTAGATCTGTCTGAGGTGGATCCATTCAAGCAGGCCTCAAAAGCAATGCTTCTGTATGGGTGAAACTGCACATAGTGTGGGCCACAAATGCATGAATGAACATTACTGAAGTGGCATTTAGGTCTTGTTGCATGCTGTATGTCCAGGCTACTCCATGCGTAATGAGTCTGATACACAGAGGACTTGGAAGGAAAATTACAAACTACATGCAACTCACATTTAAGTCCCTGATTTCTCATTATCCTTTATTTTTCAATGAAAATAGAGTTGGAAATAAAAACATTATGGTACATATTCCAATTTCTAGGGAACTGGATTGCTAATGTTTGAGTGGAGGAAATTGGGGCCTGTTTCAAGGAACACGTTTTTAAAGGCAGATATAATGGAGAGGGAGCAAGAAGGAGCTACAATCAAGCTGATCCAACATATGCAGATGTTGAAGAGGATCCAAATAATGATAAGAAAGGGTGTGATGGCATTTCTGGATATAAACTAGTTAAGATGGATCTAGTTAGGATTTTTAAGATGGAACTACATATTAACCAAGCAAGGAAAATGCAGTTGAGTAGGAGAATGGACAAAAGGTTTTGGAAATGTGTACCTTGGTTAAGAATGAGGAGGTATAATGCCAAATGTTCACAAAGCACATATTTTAATTTTGATTCACGTTATTTCAGTCTTGTGACAAGGATCTAACATTCCAAAATGAGAAAGATGAGCATGGTTTTTGGAGGTAAAAGTACTTTGTTTTAGAAGGGAATGCAAGGAGAAGTTGAAGCAATAGGTTGAACAGGGGCTGAGTTTTTAGGCAACAACTCTAGTTTTCTGTATTTCCTGTGGTTATGTTTGAGAGTAAAGTTTCACACACCATGGATCTAGTGTCACTTAGCAATCTTCTGAAGGATAGTTGGAATGACGTGTTAACCTTCAAGTACCAAGTGAATCAAGAGCCATTACATTAGTAATTTGAGCTTGCATGATGGAAGTTATAGCTTCGCCTCCAACATTCTGATGTTCAGTGGCTTCTCCCTGGGGTGCACCGGAGGCCGTAGGTCCTGCAATTGGACACTGCAGCATGCTTGGGTTCAAGAGAGTTGATATGAAGTTAACTATGAACCTACAAACCTGTATGCAAAGTTGGAGTTGCCTGTTCCCCTCCCCTTCTCTGAGATACCTCATATACACTTTTAAGCAGGTAAACAAAATCCCAACAGTATCCAAGTTCAGGCTTGATGGTTTTCACTCCTAGGCAACTTTATTATCATTGTCTACAATCACGAACATTTCTTACCTAAGTGCTTTTGATGGTCGACGACATGTTTCTAAATAGAAACAAATCTTAAAATTAGTACTGTATTTTATTCCAATTTGAGTGTAAGTAAAAGAAAGTAAACCATTACAATCCTTGCCTGGTATCCACCCCACTTTTGACCTGCTACTCCATGCAGAAACTACATGAAGCAACAATTCCCATTGTCGGCCATCATTTCAATAAATCCTGCCATGCAGCAGGTTGCACTTTCATGTTTGCAATCCTTGTGCAACTTTGGAAATAACATGGTGTTACTCATACATTGTGAGTGTAGGGTAATCAGGCTACTTGATGCCAACAGAAATTGGTACAAGGCTTATTCCCAGAATCATTTTAACACTAGTTTCAATGCAAGATAGAATCTCTAGGTTACCCTTCCTACAGCAGTAAACTATCAGAATTATATAATTTCTATCTGGAATCTGTGGGCCATAGAATAAAATAGTTGGTCCATCAAAATTCCCTCACATTTAAATTAGCTGCAATGTCATGAATGGATACTTCCCATCCTCTGTGCAGAAATGAATTTTTTCTGGAAGATTAAATTCATGGGTTCATGGACTGTTCAGAAATCTGATGGCAGAGGAGAAGAAGCTGTTCCTAAAATGTTGAGTGTGGGTCTTCAGGCTCCTGTACGTCCTCCCTGATGGTAGTAACACAAAGAGGGCATGTCCTGGATGGTGAGGTTCCTTAATGATGGATGCGGCCTTCTTGAGGGACCGCCTCTTGAAGATCTCCTCGATGGCAGGGAGGGTTGTGCTGTATGGAGCTGGCTGAGTCTACAACCCTCTGCAACCTCTATCGATATTGGAGCCTCCATACCAGGTAATGATGTAACCAGTCAGAATGCTCTCCATCTGTAGAAATTTGCAAGAGTCTTTGGTGACCGTACCGAATCTCCTCAAACTCCTAATGAAGTTGATATCCTGCTATACCCCTGAATCTGTTAACCCTAAATAATTAATAGTAATGCAGCTGAGTTCCTAACTTATAGCTGTCTATCAGGTCATCTGCAAGTCTGTGATTCTTTAAAATAAGCAGGTTTGGATCTTAAGTCAACATAATAACTGTAGTTCTTTAAGATAAAAATTCTTCCTCTTCCTCTCCTATTGAACTTTTCCAGGGGTGCTATATGATCCATTATTCAGGGCAACCAAAACTGGATGCTTGATCTAATCTGCAACCAACCTGGAGCATCAAGAAGTATACAGCATTACCCACCTCCAAAAACTACTCATTTTTCTTCTCTCATTAGCTGTTAATTGGCCACCATTGTTAATGATTGGATGTGATAGGAATGCAGAGCTTGACCTGATCCATTGGTTATCGGAGGCCTAGTTCTGACTGTCAGGGAATTGTCAGATAAGGGACATCTTTTAGGGGTTTTAGAATAGGGGTAGCAGGTATTAATACAAACAAGAACCAACCAGTCTTCAAAAACCTGTTGAAATGTAAAGTACATGAAGTAAATCGTTTTAAATTAAATTTTAAATTTTATTTACAGTGTGGTAACAGGCCCCGCTGGCCCAATGAGTCTGTGTCACCCATTTTAAACCAATGTTAACCTACCCGTGCGTCTTTGGAATGTGGGAGGAAACCAGAGCACCCAGAGGAAACCCACGCAGACACAGGAGAACGTACAAATTCTTTACAGACAGCGACGGGAATCGAACCCCGATCACTGGTGCTGTAATAGTGTCACGCTAACCACTACACTGCACAGGCTGCTGGCCCACAGCAGGAGGCTGGCTGCTCAAGAGATATGGTTTGTAAAGTGATGTAACCATGAGACAATCTTGTGTACATCAGCCGAACATAAGACAATGGGTCTATGCCAATAGGCCTACATCAAACAAGGCACCTACAGCTTAAGTTAATTTGCACCCTTCTTCCAGAGATCAAGGACGGCTGCCAGACCAGACTAAATTTTGTCATTTAGCATATCACACATGGTCATAGGCAAATTTGCTCTATCAATAATTGGGATATTTGTGTAGTCAAAGTCAGCTACCACAAAATTAATTTTGGGTATCTGGTTCTCTGTCCTCAGAAGCTTTTAGATCATCTGTGTGAATTAATTTGTCCTAACAAAGGTGCTTGAACCTTCAGAAAATGTGACCCACTGGAAATATGTTTCACCTCGCAGAGTCAGGAGTTGGAGCCGGAGTTGGAGCCAGATCTGGAGTGGGACCTTTGAAAAGAGATGAGTCTCTGTGCCCGAGCTTGAGGTTCACATTGCAAGAGTCTAAACGAGGCGCATTTGCAAGCTGTTACCAGTTGATTGGCATATTAACAGCAGCAAATAAAGGTAAGGCAAGTATAAGCAGAGTGGCCAGTGGTAGAGTGGGGGAATTGAAGCTTTGGTGAGAAGAGGTGAAGGTAAATCTCTGGTAAGTTCCTTTTTTTAATTTGGTGTTCCCTTTAGTGCTAGGACAGAGTAGTGAGAATGGCTCCAGAGTCAGTGGTGTATTCAGCTTGTGAGATCTGGGAGACATCCAGTCTCCCTGATAACTACATCTGCAATGAGGTGCATCCAGCTGCAACTCCTTACAGACTGTGTTAGGGAACTGGAGCTGTAGCTGACCTTTGGCTCCTATGGGATAATGAGTACATAAATGAGTTATAGGGAGGCAGTCACTCTGAGGCTTCAGGAGGCAGGTAGCTGGGTGACTGTCAGGAGAAGGATGGAGAATAGGCAGATAGTGTGGAGTACCTCTGTGCCTGTTCCCCTCTAACAGGTATACCACTTTGGAGGCTGTTGTGGGGAGATGGCCTACTGGATAAAGCTGCAGTGATCATATCTCTGGCACTGAGCCAGGCTGTGTGGTGCTGAAGGGAAGGGGGGGGGAGAGAGGAGGGTGATAATG
>JARFYF010000084.1:83218415-83231662 GCA_030265395.1 Rhina ancylostomus | reverse complement strand
CAGCATGGAATCCATGTGCTGGACAACAAGGCATTAATGGAGCCAAATGAGGGCCAGAACTCAGAACCATGACAGAAAAAGGAATTTGAAATTGATGTATATGAGGAACTTAGAAAAAGTGTGGGTGCTGATAGTTTGATTCGCTTATAAGGATCCAAAGTGAAAAGATATGTCCTTTCACAGTGTTTTCATTAATTGAAAAGTTTACTCAGCAGGAGCTAAACTGGTTCTGGGAAGTCAAACTATTTCTATTGGCACAACAGAATATTCTTTTTTGAGGCTGGTTTAAATTTTAAGCAAAGTAAAGGAAGCCTTACAGTGAAATTATTTTTTACAAATTCAAGACAGCCTAACTTCAGGGCTTTAGTTCTAGTTAATTACCAAAGTCATTCAACTACATTTGTATTAACGTAGACCCCAAACTACTCCTAGGAAAGAGGTAGTGCAACTGTATCTTCTAATTCCTTCATGTTCTAAATTTGTAGTGAGGATCATTCCAGATTTAAAGCCATAATGAGCTGAAAATATATTTACAATATTAAAAATACTGGTATATAATTGAGACAATAATTATGTTACATTGCATTTAATTCAACATGATGTGACTACAAAAACATCATTCTTTTATAAGTATGGAAATAATTCAATGTAGGACAACACTTTGCTGCGTATCAAAAAATTGCAGCTGTTGCTACCTCACATATCAATCCTGCAACTAAGTAGGTAAAACTCCAAATAAGTGTACATCCAGGCTCATGATGCTGAATGTTCAGAATACCAAGTCGATTGTGGAAAGGCTATGTAAGTATCAATGTAGTGATAGGAAAGCATCAGTTGGGAAAGCCTGCTTTAGAGTTTTATGTAAAGAAAAAAATGGAAAATGTGATGATTTTTGTATACAAGAAGTTTGGATGAAGTGCTTAAAGTCCAAATGTCACAATGAGCTTTGAAAATAATATGACAGAAGACAAGGCTAGTGGAAGATACTGAGCCACTGGCTGCTGAGATTGGCCTTGAATGTCTGTAGGTGTTAGGATGAAGATTTGATAATTCCACCTTTCTTTGTTTCTCTTAAGATTTTAGGTCTTGAGAAATAGCGCAATGAGTCTTGATTTGATCACATTGACATGCAAGGAACATAATCTCTCATTTCTGGATCTCAGGGGAATAAGAAATGAAAAATCGGAAGAACATGATCAGGAATGAAAAAAATGAGCTTGTCTTTCACATCATGAATAGCTGGACAAATACATGACAAATGCACTTTTAATGTGGATGAGTGTGAGGTTATTCAGTCTGGTTCTCAAAACAGGGGCCGATTATTATCTGAATGTTGATAGATCTGGAAAACAGTAGGTGTAATGAATTAGACATGATTCAAATGTTCTTGGGATTTGATCAATACTGATAAGGTACACTTATTATCATGCCTTATTATCCTGAGAGCCTTCCTGAAATGTTCAATTCTTCAAATGATAACTCTTCCATTAGGGTACTCATTAGAAAATTCTGAGGTATTGACTAGGTGACAATAAGGACATGTCAAAATAATGTGAATGAGTGAATCTTGGAAAGTGAATGCAGCTCTTAGATTGGCATATAATATGCAGACAATGGAGGGATATAGACCTTGTGTAGGCAGAAGTAGGACTAATTCCCTTTTTGTTTTAGTTTTAATTACTAGTTTTTAACTAGTTTTTACTAGGTTTTAAATAGGTGTTTAATTACTAGTTTTAATTAGTTTAACATTTAATTACTAGTTTTAATTAATTCAACACAACACTATGGGCTGAAGGGCCTGTTTCTGTGCTGTACTGTTCTGTATTCTATTCTATTGTACTCTTGGTGGTGGAGGCATTAGGAAAGACAACTACTTTTGAAATAATCTTGGCGAACTTTTTTCAATTGGTAATCTTTTATACATTTAGAGTTATGTGTCATACAGCACAGAAATAGACTCTTTGGCCCACCACGCCCATCCCACTCATTTCTTTAAAGATCTTTCCTTTAAGAATTTTTTAAACCATATTAACCTTTTTACAGGAACAATTGTGAAATAACATGTAGCTGAAGTAGGGACTCACATGGATATTTAATGCTCCTAAGCAATATGGGGACATCGATGAGCATATAGTGGATTGATAATAATCTCAATTTGCCAGCTGGTGAGCTGCCTGAGCTTACAAAATTGCTGATTAAAACTGGCAAGCTCCACTTCCTGAAATGCTTTGCATTCTGGTTACGCCGTGGTTCCAAGCTTACAGCAATCAAAGAGACTGAATGCTTGTGAATGTTCTGACGTTCAAAAACTATTAAAAGTTAGAAGTACTATGTAAAAAAAAATAAATATTTTAAAAACTGGGAAACTTAAATTTAAGAAGTTAGCTTGTGTTTACCTTATGCTTGCAAGCTGATTTTCTCCATTAAGTTGAATGGGTTTGTTGAAATCAGTGGGCAAACTTCTCATCCTAAGGACTGGGAAATCTACATAAGTTTATCCTCCCCTCTGGACTCCTTGAATTGTCCATCAGCTGTGGTCAACCGTATGTTTGTTCATGACTTCCATTTTCACTTGGGAATCAGAAACCTCTGTAGTTAAAAGCCAAAAGATCTGAGCAAAACTGTTGGCTATTAGCAGGAAAATCTATCCATTGATTCTGGCAGCAGGGACTCCAAATAATTAATTTATTTTTCACACATGGCTTCTTAAACATTGTTGGGGCTCCATCTATCCAGTTACAGTAAAACTCCAATAATCCAGCACCCTTGGGACTTTGGTGGTGGTGGTACTGGACTGGAGATTTTCCAAACTATTGGATTTATTCCCAATAGCACCCCAAAACAATTTTAATTTTTTTTAGATGTTAGATTCAAATTCAAGTTCAGATTAGTTTATTGTCATATACACCATGGTGCAATGAAATATACTGCTCACTGAGTAAGCAGTATACATGGGAATAATAAATACAACAATAAATACAATGAATGGTGCAAAAAAAATGCTAAAGTGACAATAACAGAATAACTGAGCGAGGTTGAATTAAGAATACAGGAATGTGGGAACATTACCTGGAAGGAGGTGTGAAAGAAGTGATTGGTTCTGAAGTCTGATAGCAGTGGGGAAGAATCTGTTCTTGAGTCTGGACATTCAGGCTTTCAAGCTCCTGTATCCCAGAAGGTAGAAGAGGGAAAAGGGAATGGGCAGGTGGTAGGCACCTGTTAGCCTTCTGGAAGCAACGCACCATGCAGATGGTCTGGATAGAAGGAAGTGATGAAGCTGTGGTGAGCTGGGCATTGTTTACCACTCTCTGCAGGTTCCATCGGTCCTGAGCAGAGCAGTTGCCATACCAGGCTGAGATGCAACCCGTTAGGATACTTTCTATAGCGCATCAGTAGAGGTTTGAGATAATCCTCATGGAATGCCAAAATCTTCTCAGACATTTAAGCAAGTAAATATGCTTTCTTGATCATCGCATCAGTGTGAAGGGACCAGGTGAGGTTGCTGGTGATATGGATGCCAAGGAACTTGAATCTGTTGACCATCTCTACAGCAGTTCCGTTGATGAAGACATTCCCCCCTCCCCCTCACCTTCCTTAGGTCAACAACTAACTCTTTTGTCTTGCTGATATTAAAGGCTAGATTTTTGTTATGACTCATGACATGAGGTTCACAATCTCTTTCCTGTCGTCCAGCTCATCATTGTTGTTGATCTGGCCGCTAACATCGGCAACTTAAAAATTGAGCTGGCGTTGTATTTGGCATGGGTGTACAGAGAGCAGAGCAGGGGACTGAACACACAATCTTGGGGAGCACCAGTGTTGAGGATCAGAGTGGCTGAAATTTTATGACCATTTTAAATGAGGTCTGCTGGTCAGGAAGTCCAGAAGCCAATTGTAGGTGGGGGCTCCAAGGCCAAGGTCCAGGAGCTTAGAGATTAACTTATTTAGTGTTATGGTTTTGAAATATACAGTCATTTAATAAACTTTCCAATGAACCAAGTGAGTTTAAAGGGAGTAGGAGAACCAGGACCCAGTGAGTTTAAAGGCAACGGGGGAAACATCACTAGTGAGCCAGATAATGAATCATTGAGATTTCCAAACACCTGGAATAGTTGATTATCTGAGTTTTACTGTAAGGTGTGTTTTCCAGCACATTCTTCACATGCATTTTGTGGATGGTGAGAGGGTTTAAGGAGTCATCAAACAAAGTCAGAATAGAATTTCATCAAAATTTCGCCAGTGTTGAGATTATCTGCCATTATACAGAAATACAGCATACAAGGCACAACTCCACAAGGTGTTGACTTTATAAAAACCTAATAATGTTTCCTCAATTGAAAATCAAAGAAAGGAAGATGCTGGAAATCTGAAATTAAACAGAAAGTGCTGGAAAATCTCAGTAGGTTGGGCACAATCTGTAGTGAGTGTAATATTGAACCTGTTTCTTTCTCCACAGATACTGCATGATTTGCTGAGCGTTTCCAGCGTTTTCTGCTTTTATCTTAGATACAATGTTGGTTTGAAACAAGGACAGCTTTATTATTTTTGTAAAGCAAAATTATGATTATTGCTACCAACTTAAACAGTCCTGAAAGTATTGCAAATAAATTTATGTGAGCTGGTCATCCTAATTTATCCCCCTTCATTAGTAAGCTTGATGTGACTGTTGACTAACATAGTAACAACATGAGGAATTACAGCCATGTTCAATCCCGGTATCGTCTAACCATCTGTTCATGCATAATTACAGATAGAGTTGCTGATTACTGATCAGAAATGAACAACCTATTTGACCTTTCCTTTCCATAGCTTACCAAAGTCAATTCTACCCCAATTGATATCAGCTACCTCAGGCGTATCAACCTGGTTTGAATGTGCAGTAGCATATCAAATGACCTTTCCATTCCTTGCATGTGCTTTTGCATTTAATCCACTTTAAATTTCAAAACTGGTAGCCTAGTGGTGCAACAATATCCTGGTGGTGACATATGGTTCTCCGCCTAACTGATGAAGACCATTCTCATCCATAATTTCTGGGACAGATGGTGAGTAGAAATCAGTTTATGGTCAACCACCTTGTTACACACATTTCAGGAATAACTTCAAGAGAAGCTTGAGAACAGGCTTACTGCTTGCCTTTTTGACAGAGAAACAATACATGACTTATGAAGAGGTTATAAATTATAACATGGAGATGTTATAATTTCACAGGAAAATTTAAATCTAAGATAATAAAATAAATAATAAACCATGAATTTCCATGAAATTCTTGATATGTATGTAAAGTTTATTTTCCACGTAGAGTGTGTCAGCTAATTCAATAACCACTGTCACTTTTGTTATTAAACCTGAATGTGATGACCTGAGCGTTTTTGTTCAGTCCAAGTACAAACACAAAGAACTTTGTGTTGCTAACTCATGATTAAAAAGCTATTGCATGCACCTGTTCAGCAACCGTACATGTTCACAGAAGGGATTCCAAGGAGACACATTTGCATGTGAAATGTATGGCTTATTTGGTCAAAGGAGGTACTGGGGCATGACAAGTTCATATTGTTATATTATGACTTCTGTGCTCTGCTTTGTGTTTATGCCTTGTTGAATAGTTATTTATATGGATGCATCAGCTCTTTCCTCTGACAACTTAATACATACAACTAGGCTTTTATAAACAAAAATATCCATGGGTTACACAAGATTGCACTGTAATTGAAACTCCAGAGGTTATTATATTTAAGTTAATGTTCTGTTTGTATGGAGATCACTTTACGGAGAGCAGTTATTCTTTCATTGTTGATTGCTTTGACATTTGACCTGATTTTGGAAATAAAACAGAACTTTGTATATTAGAAAACAGCTGAATGAACATGAGGCTTAGTCAATGCTGGTTGCATACGAAATGATGATACCTAATATTGCCTGTCATAGATTACGTTTGTCTTAATGCTCTTCCTTTGCTTTCATGCTGAAGCTCCTAATGTTGGATGTTAAGTATTAATACTAAGTACAAGAGAAAATAAGCTAAAAATACAACACTAAAGAGAAGGGTCCTAATTTTAACTTGCAACAGAAACTTAGTATGGGGATGGTAGCCAATAAGTTCTCTCACATTGACATGCAGATGTGTCAGCTGGGTTCATTAGCATAATTTAGGCCAAATTCCTATTCAAATCTTTCTCCTCAAGTCCCACAAAGAATCCTTTAAAATATTTTTTTCCCTCACTATTCTGGCTGTCATCTGCCCCTGACATTTTTGGCACTCAATGTTCCTGATGAGGCCAGCACTGAGTGCCAAACAAGATAGCATTAAAATTCTGTCAAGCTGCAAACGGCTTGGTCAGATTGTGACATCTGCATATTAGCAAAGTCCTCTTCTGCCTATGACAAAAGCCTCAGATACTGTATCAATAGAATATGATTAGTGGTGCAAAGTAACTGCACCAATAAAGTGAATACCATACCTCTCCATTTTTAATCATCTGCATGAGTGCATGCTCTATTCTTATTGGAGTCATTGGGTGTGGGGGGAGAAGGCTAAAAACAGCTCTTGGATATTTGTTAGAAAAATATAGGAAAATGTCTTATTAGCTACTGGATGCATGGAAGAGTAAAAGTCATACACTCCAATCACAAAAATGACAACAATTGTATCCATTGGATGTCCATTAGGTTTCCAGAATGTTTTTTTCTTAATGTCACAAATATAAACAGAAAAGGTTTCAAGAAAGAAAAGCCACAAGATACTGTTGTTTCAAAGCAATGAATCTTTACATGAGCCGACTGTTTGGAAAACTATTTCATAGAAACACTGCTAAGGATGAGGAATTAGTGGATATGTCATTGCATCCTTTTCACAACCAGTGAGAGAGCAAGGTAGTTAAATTCTTTTCCTACCATAAAATAAATCATTAAGCTTCCATGCCATGGGTGAACATGCAGATCATAGTGTAAAGGCGCTTTCTTACAAGTTGCATGTCATGAAGCTAGCAGCCCTTTGTTTTCATAAAGTTATATGTTTGTGCTCAGACTTTATGTGTGACCAGCAATCTAAATAAATTTGGAAATCATTTAGAAAGGTCAACCCTGTGGCCATGTTTTCAGGTGAGATTATTGTATCTTGGAATTGGTAAATCCTGTGGAGCTTTCACAGTTTCGAAGCAGATCAGTTGCTAAATTTAGTCTTTGCTAGCATCTCTAATCAGCGCTGTTGGCTATATAAGTTATTTCCAATGAGCAGCGTGGCTTCACAATGCTGGGTACCTGAAATAGAAGAAAACAACAAATATTTGAATATTGGTGGATTGACAAATACTCTAAGAGAAAGAAACAGGAAAACAAAAATAAATAGAAGTTCTAAGAAGGTGATATTAAATTTTGACAGCAAATCTCTTTTTCATTCTTCTATAATTCAGCTTTTTATAATTTTCAACCCCACTTCTCCATGAACACTCTTTAGCAAATATTCATTCTAAATGAATATTTAGAAAGAATGCTAAAGAATAGAAAGAATGCTAAAGACAATAGATTGAAGATAATGGGAGGCAGGTACCAGAGTTCTGGTGGAAAACTGTACGCAATTAAATAAAATGTATCCTATAAAGAAAGGAAAGTGACAAACAAAACACCCCACAATAATAGGACCTCAAAAAAATGTTATATAAATAAATAGAAAACAAAATCCTGTCTCCTGTCCTATATACTAATTCTGTCCTAATTCGGTCTACTCCAAGATTTCCCAGAAATCTCCAGAAATTAAAGATGATACCCCAGGATATGTTGGAGAAAAATCTGAGTGACTTTTAAAACATTGTAAATTTCTGTGAACATTTTTGTGAACTGAAATTAGCAGACAAGAGGAAAAAGGCAATTAATTGACAATGAAAAATTATCCAATCACCAAACAAAGAGTCAATTTATTTTCAATTTGACAAAGGAAGTTTGGCAATATGGCCAGTAGTCATATGATGGGCATCAGTGGGCATGTTGGCAATCCTAATCTCAACCTCTTCTTTACTCTAGTCTCACTGCGAATATGTGGGGAATGATACTAATGGAGTGAGTTTTATATGGACACAGAATGGAGTAAGTGCCAGCCAAGCTTGAGTCAGAATCAGTTTGAGTCAGAATTCATTACAATTACATTGGTGTCCTAATGATATTATAGAACCTCCATTAGCTTTTATTATTGCATTTCATGTTTGAATTATGTGCATGCCACCCAATTAAAACAAAAGTTAGGATTGTTGTGGCCAGATATAAAATGATAGTGGAACAGTAAACTTTTGTGTACTTCATCAAGATATCAAGTGATAGTAAATTTTTGCACACTTCATCCTGTTTTCAGTGAGCAGAAATGTTACTTTGCTCACCATTATTCAGTATTACTGGCAAAAGCTAACGTCCACAATTTTACCAAATGTGAAAGCAGGGAACACAGTTTTACACAATTTGCATACTAAGATGTTGGCTATTGCTGCATGAAAATGGGTGTGCAGTCTGTGTGTGGGGGTCGGGTGGTGGTGGGAGGGAGTGAGGTGTCTTTCAATAATACCAAAATAAAGTCTGGCAGTTAAGCAGCTTGAGCCTTCTGCTGATGATCTCAATCTCACCTGCCACTGATGTATCTGCCACTGTGGAATTCTGAACTTTGAAGCAAGTAGTGTATTATTCTTCACATCTTGTTCTATTTCGCGTTTTGCTGCCTACATTTCCATTCAACAAGGAGAGGAAAATAACCCCTATTGTTTCCTTTGGACATACTTGCTTAAACAATGGCTAACTGGATTACCCAGAGTCTTTGACCTGGAGAAGTTATGCTTCTCAAGCTCTTTGATTATGCTGAATTATCACACCCAGGAGAGAAAGAAACAATAAAACTACCAGCCCTGAATTTGAGGATTCAGTTCTTTTGCACAGCTATTATCTACTCTGCTGCCAACTTATGGCACAGAAACTGATTAAAAAATTGACTAAAAACAATCCTAATAATAATGTGTAACTAAAAAAAGTAGATATAATGCAGTAACTTCAAGGCTGCCATATAATCTCAGAAGAATGGCTACATTACACCTGTATGTGAAATAGAAATCAATTTGTAAAATATTATTTTAAATATTCAGAAACAAATTTTTGAGTCAGGAAAAATATCTGACTCACCAGATTGTGTATTAAACATCAAAATATTTGATAAAAATTTAGAACTTAAAATTACATGCAGGATTATTTACTCCGTAAAAGCAGGTATTAGTCTGTACAAAGGATTACACATCATTTGTATCTTTGGCTATTAACACAAACCATTGATCAATAGATGCATCAATCATACTAATAAGTAACTCAAGAGTATAAATGCATCAATCATACTAATAAGTAACTCATCAAGAAATTCTTTAATCAGTACATATTGCATTATGCAGTACATTGCAGTACATTGGCTCTGCAATTTCCCAGTGGTCATCTGGAAAGGCAGTAATGTGGAATGCTAGTGTTGGAAGAGGAGTGAAGGCAAATGGCAGAGGTTGGAAATTGCACAGAACCACTAACCCTATTCAATTATGACATCTGATAAGGAGGCAAAATGCAAGTCCTGCAACAGAGCAGGGTTCTTCATTGGTGTTCCTTCTGGTGGAGATTTGGAGATCAGCCTCCAAACTTGTGTATAACAAATGCGTCCTGCATATTGAAGCCCAGTGACTGAGATTTTGGTGACCTTGGCTTTGAAGTGAAACCAACATAGATTGAACAGTTTCCCAGGAGTCCTGTAGATTTGCTCCACTCCAGTGGGAAACTTGTTGCATATGAGATGCAGAATTGTGGCAAGAAAGGTTGATAACGGTATCGGAGAAATGATGCAAGCTTGTTTGATGTGTGTCTACACTGAGATTAGATCAGTTGTCCATCCATCGGTTGAGATCGCAGATCACATGTCATTTTGAAGCAACTGCAAAACGGAAGCAGTTTTCTGTGGGAAGCCAAATTTGAAGAGTGTACTCCATAATCCTTCTAGATTAATGGAATCAAAGGTTTTATTGTGATGAGAAAAGGACTTCTTTAGTGGTTAGTGCTGCTCCTTGCAATTCTAATGGAGTTGTAGCTTGGGGAAGGATGTGTCCATTTTGCCTTTGGGTAGATGGAATCTGCATTGCTTCTGAAGTGAGATTTTGCAGTTGCATGAACTTCCCTTTGTTCTTTCTGGAAGACTAAGAATCACTACATGCTGCATGAAAAGGCTGTGAAGTTGTTGGTAGCAGAGGTCTCTGCAAAGTGATTCATCAAAAAGTTAGGAGGACTCTGAAGGGAATAGCTCAGATACTAGTTTTCAAATATTTTCAGTCGTACTAACAATTTCTCAGTGTGCCTTAGAGCTTCCACCCTGTGGTGAATGAGAACTCATATGAGCCTCTTTCATGTTACTTCATCAACTAATTGACGGTCCTTACCTTTCCTTGCTATTCCCATCACACAAGAAGTTAAATGCCAAATGGGAATCGCTATGATCCAAGATGCAGTTGGTGGAGATGAAATTTGTTTTCGGTTGCTAGCACTACACTTATGCAAGAGTAGTGATGTTTGGACCTTAACTGTGTATACTGGGGTAAATACAACAGGCCATTTTAACTCTCAGATGCATTTAGCAAAAGATAAGTTTATCCCTCATACTGTATTAGCTAAAAGCTTTGTTTTATTGTTGCATTTTCTTGCTGCCACCAAAAACCTAGCACATAAAATTGTAAAAAATCAGCTTTTAACACCAATTATTAGCAATTTAAGCTTCACTAGCTTCCCATTTATGAAATGAATTGCAGGAAGCCTTATGTTTGGTTTTCAAGATCGGCATTCCTTTTGTCTGTGGAATAAGGCTCCAAGCTAACTTGTAGATCTGGTAGTTGCAAGTTTGACTAATACACTTGAGGTTCTCAGAAGTCAAGCATCTGTTCTTTTTTCCTGCCTGTTTAGGCAAATATAAAAGACCCAGTTGTTTTGTTCAAAGAATGACAAGGGCCTGTTCTCTTTTGTTCTGAAATCAACTTTCTCCTCTTGAAGTGTATACTAAGGAACAGAATCACTAGAGATCGATTTCATTTGAAGTTTGTGCAAACTGCTTATTACTGTATTTATCTGCATCATGTCAATAATTAGAGTATATAATTCATTGGCTGTGAACCATTGTGGGATGTTCTGAGGATCTTTATAGGAGCTGTTCAAATGTGCCTTTTTTCTATTGGTAAATGATATATATATATATTTCAATTCATCCTCATGTCAGGTTATATTTTCAATGTGAAAATGAGGGAAAATAGCATTATACCAATCCAACAATGCAGGGAACTGAAAAAAAACTTAGGGATATCATTGTGAAAACAGGGAAGGAAACAAACACCAAGGCTGAATATCCTTCTTTATCTTCCTTAAACTTAAAACTATGCATTGCAAAACATCCATTAAGACCAGTCCACTGTTGATTTGGAGCCTTCAAAATCTAAGCTAATTAACTTTCCACAAAAGAACTGTCAATTGCAATTTATCTCATCAGTGCAGGTATTATTTACTGATCTGCAATTAGTCATTAGCCTCAGTATTCTAGTGATGAAGTATTAATTCACAATTTCCTGTGGCTGATTTCATTTTATTTGTGATCTGAAATAAAGGTTTTGTTAATGTTGTCTTTGTTTTAAAATGAACATGATGTTTATTTTCAATAATTGCAATGTGTTATAGACAAATAATTTACTAAACTACAGCTAAACTATGTTGAAATTGATTGGTTCAGTATTATGACAAAAGTCAATTATTACTGTATTTGTAAGACATTTCAGCAGAGCATTTGTTTTGCTGTTTGAATTTTCTTTCTGCCAAAAGAAGCTAGCACATAAAAAAGTAGAAGGTCAGCTCTAAACACAAGCTGCTTCATCATTTATGGTGAACTTTAACACCATTTGATGCTTGAATGAAATAGATTTTGAACCCACAAAATCTTCTCAAAGAATCATGCAGCATGAAAACAAGCATTTCAGTCCAACTTGTCCATACTGACTAAGTTCCCTTCCAGAGTGAGACCCATTTGCCTACATTTGACCCATATCCCTCCCTATCTTATCTTTCCTATCTATGAGCCTGTCCACATGTCTTTTAAACATTGCAATTGTGCCCATCTCCACCACTTCCTCAGGCAGCTCATTCCATATACCCACCATGCTCTATGCCCCCTTTAAATCCTTCCCCTTTCACCTTATACCTATTCCTTGTAATTTTAGACTCTACTACCCTAGGAAGAAGATTGTGACCATCCAACTTATTGTGCCCCTTATAATTTTATAAACCTCAATAAGATCACCCTTCAGCTTCCTTCGCTCCAGGGAAAACAGTCCCAGCCAATCCAGTCTGTCCTCATATCTCAAGCCCTCCAGTCCTGGCAGTGTGCTGTGAATTTTTTCTGCATCCTCTCTAGCTTAATCACATCCTTTCTATAGTATGGCAACCAGAACTGCATAAAATATTTCAGGTGTGGTCTCACCACAACCTAATAGCTGTAATATGGCAACCCAACTTTTATACTCTTTAGAACACCTTTGTCTGAAATCACAGTCAGAAAATACAAGTTGTGCCTAATCAGAGATCCTCCTAAAACTACCCAAGATAGAACCAATCTCTCAAAAATAATGGCTCATTGTATCAAAATATATACAAGGTATGAACTTTTTGGTCCTAATTGATTTTTTAAAAATTCTCCGGAAGGCCTACTTGGAAAATCAATTTTAATTTCTTTTCACTATTAAAAATTCGTACCAGCTATATATGTCAAACATACAGTGTTTTCATTTTCATTCTTTTTTCTTTAAGAATATTGTAGATGGCTTTCCAAATGCTCATTTAGCCACCTGAGCAATCCCATTTACTTGCTCAGAGGCGTGACAGTAGTGTAAAAAGCCAGAGGAGCAAAGGCGTAAGTGAAAATGGAGCAAAGGCAAAAGATGTTCATGATTACACAAAAGAAAGTAGAGATTTTGTCAAAGAAATAATGAAAGTAATCTAGTCTTCAGAATCAGGCTTACTATCACTGACATATGTTGAAAAAATTGTTGTTTGGCAGCAGCAGTACAGTGCGAGACATATAGATATAAAAATTGCTATAAGTTACAAAAAAAAAGTGCAAGAGAGGAAAAAAGAGGTAGTGATCATGGGTTCAGAAATCTAATGGTGGAGGGGAAGAAGCTGTTCCTGAAACATTGAGTGTGGGTCTTCAGGTT
>JARFYF010000084.1:83083173-83097487 GCA_030265395.1 Rhina ancylostomus | reverse complement strand
AGTGACAATAATAAACCAATACATAAATTTAAATTGATATAAATTATATAAAACACTTGAGCCTATTCCTTCACTCAGTTATACCAGTGCTGATTACTTAAACCCAATAATCCCTGAATATATGTGATGCACCCAAATAGGATGCTCTCTATGGTGCATCAGTAAAAATTGGTGTCAAAGGGGACATGCCAAAATTCTTTAGTGTCCTGAGGAAGTAGAGGCGCTGGTGAGCTTTCTTGGCCGTGGCATCTACGTGGTTGGACGGACAGGCTATTGGTGAAGTTCACTCCTTGGATTTGAAGCTTTCAACCGTGCTCTTTAATTAATGCCTGCTCCCAATTTTGGGTTTACACCAACACATAGAGTCATAGTCACACAGCAGGGAAACAGATGCTTCATCTCAACCCATCCATGCCAACTGAGATACCCATCTAAGCCAGTCCCATTTGCCCAAATTTGGCCCATATCCCTCTAAACCTTTCTTGTCCATGAACCTGTCCAAGTGTCTTTTCTACTTGCCTCAGCCACTTCGTCTGGCAGCACATTCCATATACAGACCACCCTCTGGGTGAAAATGTTGCTCCTCAGGTTCCTATTAAATCTCTCCCCTCCCACCTTAAAGCTATGCCCTCTAGCTCTTGATTCGCCAACCCTGGGAAAAAGGCTGAGCCCATTCACCCTATCTATGCTCCTTATGATATTATACACCTGAATAAAATCACCTCTCATTCTCCTGCACTTCAATGAACAAAGTCCTAGCCTACTGAACCTCTCTCAATAATTCATGTCCTGGCAACATCCTCGTAAATCTCCTCTGCACTCTTTCCACCTTAATGGCATCTTTCCAATAGCAGGGTGACCAAATCTGAACACAATATTCCAAATGCAGCTTCAACAACATCTTGTACAACGGCAATGCAATGACTTAAGTGGATTCAGTGTCATTGGTTCTAAACCCTGGAAACCCTCTAACTACCAACACCCCCTTCACATCAACAGCACTTTCACTTCTTGCACTCAAGGACATCCAGTAATAAGTAGGAGACTGAGGTGAGCTTATAGAGGTGTATAAAATCATGAGGGCCATGGACAGGGTGAACGCACACAGACTTTTTCCCAGGGTTGGGGAATCATGAACTAGAGGGCATAGGTTTAAGATGAGAGGGGAGAGATTTAATAGGAACCTGAGGGCAACTTTTTTTACACAAAGGGTGGTATCTATGTGGAATGAGCTGCCAGAGGAAGTGGTTGAGGCAAGTACAATAACAACTTTTAAAAGACACTTGGACAGGTACATTGATTGGAAAGGTTTGAAGGGATATGGGCCAAACGCAGGTAAATGGGACTAGCTTGGATGGGGCATCTTGGTCGGTGTGGACCAGTTGGTCCAAAGGGCTGTTTCCATGCTGTATGACTCCAAGGAGCAATTATGATTAAATACATAAAGTAAACTTTGTACAAATGTGATTAAGCTAGTTCTGAATCAATCCAGCTTGCATTGTGTGATATCCAGAACTAAGAAGCTACGTAAAAGCTTCAAGCAGTGAAATGAAAAACTGATGAAATAAAAAGCACTACCTAATATGGCTGTGGGGAAAATTAACTCTCATCAGTCTGAGACAGCAGATTTTCTTTGGCTGGTGTTATAAGCAAGAGCACCAGCATGCTCTTCAGTACGTATCTACAACTTTGCCAAAAATAACCAAGGCAAAGTTTGTAATCTGCCTTCCCTCAGCACCCAAGAATTAACAGAAGATACAGCCACCAATAGAGAGGGCAGCAAGAATTTTCCACACATCTAATTCATACACAGCTTCAGGTGCTAGCAGTTCCACCACCACAAAATGCACTTCATTCTCTCATCAATTAATCGAGAAGACAGGATCTGGATTTTAAATGGGTTGTAAACTGGTGCCTCAAGAAATAAACACAGAGAATGCTAGAAATCCTCCTTCCCAGTTTTAATGAAACATCTTTGATCTTAACTCTTTCTTCCCACAGATGCTGCCTGACCTGCTGAGTATTTCCAGCACTTTTATTTTTCTCATAGTTGCTGCCTGACGTGCTGAATATTTCAAATATTTTCTTTTTTAATTTTTTTTTTCTGTTTTTATTTTAGATTTCCAGCATCTGCAGTTTGGTTTGTGATTTTCATTTACTGGCTGAAGAACTAGTTGCACTTAAGTGTTCACTGTGATGCAGTGCAATGGTATTTCTGACCCTTCCAAAATTTTTATTTCCTCTCTTCCACTAACAGTGATTTAGTTCACCAACGTACTAATATCTTTCGACACTGAATGTTGCTAAGCTACAAGTGACTAGAAACAGATCACAAAGTATCATGGGCATCACTTTCAAGCAATTATACTACATTGTCCAAATTTGAATGACAAAAATTATATACTCATGTAATTTCTGCCAAACAGTCTCAAAAATGGCAGGGACATACAGGGAGCCAGCAGGATAGCAGCAAGGTCAATGGTCATAAGGAGCCTGCATGAGGAACCAGACTTTCCCAAATTTACTAGAAAAGTTAAATTTAGAATTGTTTTAATGGAGGCAGAAAGCTAGTTGCATATATTCCTGCATTAATTGCCAACAAAAGTCAAAAGGAGTATCAAATTGATTTCTCACTTTAAAGTCGCTCCAACATTTTCACTGAATTAACTAACAGAGAGAGATGTATTGCCTGCTGATTAAAGCTGCAAACTCCATGCTAAGTAGCTACTGAGCCCCAATTTGCATAAATATTACCACAGAACATCCTCAGCCAACTGATCAACAGGCTTACCTTTTTGTGAGGAATTAATTTTTGAGTTCTGTTCCTCTGCTCCAGATTTGCTGAAATATAATAAAATCATTATGAAGGCAGAGCATGGTTTGCTATTCTTTCATGCAATGATTCTTTTCTTCTGTAGTTACAATAATAAAAATTGATACAACAGTCAAACCACGAGGTTTTACAGAATCAGAAATCCACAGAGCTATATTATTTCATGATGAGGCCTTAGTGAAGGTGCATGATACAGGACTAAAAGCAACAATTCATATAATCCCCATAAAAAATTTAAATTGATGTTCTACTTCTTCACTGAGTTCTGTAAATGGAGCATTATAAAGCAGCTTGCAGCACTTTAGGGGCTTAAATTATTTACTATTTAAAAACCAGTGAAATAAGTCTAAGCACCTACCCTTGAAATTTCAGAGCATCACTATGACAGAATCCTCCACCAACACCACCTTATTTGTCATCACCACTGACCTGAAATGTACCTCAATCGGTCACTTTAATTACTGCGGCTGACAGCAGTCAGAAGCCGTTCGTCCTGCAGTGACGCTCCAGAGCCTTGGCACGAGGCAGCAGTATTACAGCACACAGTCCAATTGCCTGGAAGAGCGCAATTCCAGCAACCCTCAAGAAACCTGACACGATTAGGAAAAGGTAGCCAGTCTGATTGGCAACCACCACTTTAAATATTCATTGCCTCTTACACTGAGCACCATATCTGCAGTGTGAACCATCTATAAGATGCACTGCAAAAATACACCACAGCCTCCTCAGCAATCCCCAAAACCTATGAATCAGCAATCCCCAAAACCTATGAATCTCTACCTCATTAGGAGGACAAGACAAGCAGTCTCACATTGGCCTCACCAGTTACCTCAGAACCAGAGGGAAAAATAAGTAACCCTTGATCTTAAAGGACTGCTTAAGAAGATTCATACGTGTGCACTGGAAAAGTAATACACAATATCCAGCTCACAGGAACAAGCTCCTAAAGCCAGTTCCTGGGATTAAATGACAAGATCAATCCCAGAATGGCTCACTCCCAACTTCTGCTTATTGATCTCAAAAGTCAACTTTATCTCATCCCCAAGTCACTGAGCCCAAAAATGCTTTCCATGACTTAAATTACCAACAACCTACCTCTCAGAATAACCATGATCACAAGTAACTGAAGAAGTCTTATCAAAGTCCTTCAAGATGAACAGTATAGATCCAAGAACACCAGAGGACCACAGTGACTTCACCAAACATCCACTGTTTGTAGCTGAACCTAAACATGAAATGATAACCCCTCACCCCTTCTTGACTGGAAGGTCTATCATGCGAAGTATGATTTGGCTACACTATGCAAACTATGCAACGTGAATAATGAACAACTTTCTTTCACATTACTATTATAGTTTTTGCTCTTTGTGCAGTAGTATCTGAATGTGCCATCTAGCACCACCACTTGGTAATACAACTGTCAGCACCAAACAGAGATTTTTGCCAGGATTTAGAAAATATGTTGCAAATTAATCAAAATATTTGTAACCCTGGTATAGGAAAGTTGCCATTAGGCTGAAAAGAGTGCAGAAAAAATTTACGAGAATATTGCCAGGACTCAAGGGACTGGGTTATAGAGAGGTTGGGTAGGCTAGGACTTCATTCCTTGGAGTGTAGGAGAATGAGGGGTGATCTTATAGAAGTGTATAAAATCACAGGGCATAGACAGGGTGAATGCACACAGGCTTTTTCCCAGGGTTAGGGAATGAAAAACTAGAGACCACAGGTTTAAGGTGAGAATGGAGGGATTTAATAGGAACCTGAGGGGCAACTTTTTCCACACATAGGTGGTTCCATATACATAGGTTGTATGTATATGGAACAAGCTGCCAGAGGAAGTGGTTGAGGCAGGTACATTAACAACATTTAAAAGACATTTGGACAGGTATAAGGATAGGAAAGGTTTAGAGGGATTTGGGTCAAACGCAGGCAAATGGGACTAGGTTGGATGGGCATCTTGGTCAGCACAGACGAGTTGGGCCAAAGGGCCTGTTTCCATGCTGTATGACTCTATTTAGAACCGGACTCTATGACCCAAGCCAAAAAGGACCCAACCGTACCTGAGAGCATTAAAAGAACTACAGGTGCCCAGATTTGGGTCATATTGCACCACACTGGTTCTTTGTCAGTGAATGCACCAAGGTTCAATAAGTTAAAGTCTAGGTACCCAATCCAGGCCTGACGTATTGGGTTTGCATCAGGTTGTGCATCTGATAAAAGGTCATTGGCCTGAAACGTTGACTCTGGTTCACTCTCTACCGATGCTGCTTGACCAGCTGAGCACCTCCAAGATTTTTTGTTTTTTTAAAATGATATGTCCTCAGTCTCAGCTTGGGTTAGAATTAATCAGGTTGTCTTTTAATTTTATACCCGTTTATTTATGATGTAAAACTCACAAAAAGCAACAAGAAGTACATTATTTAAAGTAAGAACAAGTACAAGTGATGGCATAATGGTGTTTGCAACATGGTGTTTGAACATGTTGTATCAATTTTGAAGTAATTTTGCCTGAACCACTGACTTGCTGTTGAGAACAACTGCAGCAATTGCTGTAGAAGTGGCTGTGTGGGACAGTTTGAAAGATGCAGACTGGATTTATCTGCTGAAATAGAGGGCCACATGATGTACATGGATTAAGACAAAAACCTGGAGCTCAGGAAGACCATCAGATCCCGCAGGTTCTCCAAGCTGCCCAAAGCCGGCACTGATGAACTGACCAGCAGAAGACATAATTCCATCCACGCAATGTAATGGATGCAGTTAGTGTGCAAATGTTGCGGCAAATAACACAAATTGCTTGGCTCAGAAGAAATGCCCAGTTTATGGAGAAAAATGCCATGAATGCAAAAAGTGGATCACTTTTCACACCAGTGCAAAGGCACGAAGACTGAAAGGTGGGGAGTACTAGTAATGGGGTGAAGCCAGGCCAGTCACAAAGTGACCACGGTTCCTTTGAAATGTCTGAGGGAGAGACAAGACCCAAATCATGGCACTGAACTCAGGCAGTGACGAAGTGGAACAACTGGATACAGTGGAGGCAAACAGCACAGATTTTGCTACTATGGTTGCACAAGATCTGAGTGAGGACCTCACGAGAAACAAATACAAGAAGACAATTGACGATATCCCACAGAGCAGAGCAAAAAGCCTCAGTGTGCTTAATACCAAGAAGGGATCTGTAACACGAGAGTTTGTTTGAGATGTTTGAAGGACTTGCTGGTATAAGCATCACAGCAGATGATGTTCTTGCTTTTGGAGAAGGACAGCCTGTCACAGAAGTAGAGTGAGACCATGACAAAGGAATGAATGCTTACTGAACACCTGCAGAGATAAGTTCAAGTCAACAAGCAGAAACTTGTTCAAGGTGATGGGAGGTTTCTTTCAAGAGTGTCAGGGGACCTCAAACCAGATCCACAGGTAAAGGCAATGGTTAGAAATGCCAAACCCAGCTATTGTTACTGGGATAAGACACTTGCTACTATTTGCCAACAACTTAAGCAGATTTCTGCCCTGTTAGAGTCAGGCATGTGACCAAAGACAAAGAAACATGCGGAACGATGTTGGATGAACATCCATGAGCAAGAAGTCCAAGGAACTAATGCAACAGTCACAACAGAACCAGTACTACATAACTGCAATGACAAGAAACAGCCAATACAGCACTGCAGACACATCAGAAGAGAGTCTTACAACAGCTTTCATGCAAGGTGGCTAACCAATAACATATGCAAGTAGAAGTTTGACAAATGCTGAGACGCATCATGCTCAAATTGAAAACAAGGTATTGGCTTTGATATTTGGGATTGAGAGGTTTCAAAAGAATATGAAAGAGAACCATGTACACGTAGACTGATTGCGAACTCTGTCATTAAGAATCTCTAAGACGCAAAGAAAAGCCCCTCATAAAGAAACTCCAGCAAACCACATCACTTGCTCCAAGGCTACAAGGACTGCTTGCTCCAAGGCTACAAGGACTGCAAGAAGTTGTTATAATGGCTGCTTTTCAGAGAAGATACGAAACTCCATGAGGAGAGAAATGCTCAAGATCATTACATCTAGGAGAGAACTGAAGAGAGTTTTCGAATCACTGTTCTGGCCCGGAAATAAGACAGATGTGAAAGACCGTACACAATTGCAATGTGCATCATGCTACAAAAGCAAGGCATGGATCCAATTCTTGAACATGGGCTGCCAGACACTGGGAAAATTTAACAATAGATCTGTAGCCAAAAATACTTGGTGATGATTGATTATTCTCCTCGAAATGGACTGCCTCAATTCAACCACTTCTTCAAACTTAAGGCTCAGTTTAACAGACAGTACCCTGGATGAGGTTGTTATAGACAATGTGGTGCAAAGGAGTTTGCAAGTTTGTGATTGGATAGAAATTCACCTGGACAACATTGCCTTCTCACTAGCCACAATTCACTAGTGGAGAGAAGGAGAATTCTGCAAAAGCAGGTGTAGGTTTTGGGGAAGACAAAAGAAGCAGGCACAGATGCATACCTCAGTCAGTTGACAGATGGAAATATGCCAACACTGGCATTCCCTTCTATCCCAACCCACAAACTAATGAACTGTCAAGCCCGAACACTGCCAACAGCTGCAAGGCTGGAATTCCAACTGGTATAAGGAGAGGAAAGGAAAAGCAAGCTTCTTGCTTCATCAGGACAGCTAAAGAGATGTCATCCCTTAAGCCAGCTGACACAGCAAGAATTCAAACCTGCCACCAAGAAAATTAATGTAGATCCTGAGATAAACATCGAGGAAAGTATTACATACTGGAGAAATAAGCCTTATCTGAGGGAGACTGCGGAAGAGGCTTGGGGGACTGAAGCTGATGATGAGATAACAGGATACATCATAACCCCAGCTCCAGAACGAGACCACAGCTCATTCAAGACAAAATGAGCAACAAACACTGAAGGTCAGATATGAGACAGCCATTCACCAATCAAAACATCTTGTGGAATTTGTGGTGCTGTTCTGAATACAAGTTAGATTATAAACTTGTGTTAAAAGCTCATGCTGAAAGTATAGTGGTTTATATTGAACAGTACTTAAATTGCGTGGACAGTGATACATGCAATTTAATTTCATTGGTGCATTAGAAGTAAAGATGCCAATGTAACAAATGTTGAAATCAGGACTTTTAACTAATAAAAAATGTGTGGACGATGCATGCCATCTAGCGAGAATGCAACAACTGTAAGCACCAAGTATTTCTAGGTCAGAGGCTGTCGCCAAGGTGAGAAAACCACATTACAGACATGTAAATAATTCTAAAACAAATGCAAGGCTGACTCAGAAAGAATCCAACACATGTGACAAGGAGCATGTTATTAGTGTGAGAACAATTATTGAATACAGCATAATTCAATACTGTCAGCCTAGATTTTGTGGATTGACCTTAGCTGACACACCTAGATGGCAGAACGGCAGTACAATGCTACAAAAAACAAGACATTAAATTGAAGTAACATCTGCTTCTTCAGGTGGCCATAACTGGACCAAGGGAAAAGGAACGGGCAATGGTAGGGAAGGGGAGTTGAAGGCAGAATATAGTTACAATATTAGGGGGTGGTCATTTAAAATGAAAGTGCATAGGTACCTCTTCCCACAGAGGGTGGAATCTCTATAATTCTTTACCCTGAGGGTTGTGGAGGCTAGATCATAGGGGGTATTTAAAGAGAGACCACAGTAAAGTTCCAATAATCCCCCTTTCTGATTCTTTGGAAATCCCAATGATTTGGCACCTGGCTGATGGGGTACTGTTTCCGCATTCCCTTTAAATTTCCTGGTGCCCCAGTTCCTTGCTGCTTTTAAACTCACTGGGGCCCACTTCTTGCACCCCATTTAAATTCATTCAGGCCTTGTTTTCTACATTCCCTTTAAACTTGCCCAGGTCCTTTTACCCACACTCCCTTTAAATTTACTGGGGCCCCACATCCCTCACTCCCTTTCAACTTATTGGGGCCCTATTTCCCACATGCCATTTAATCTCACCATGACTTATTCCTGACTTCCTTTTTAAAAACTGTTTCCCACCCTCCCTTTAAAGTCACTGGGGCCCCATTTGATATGCTCACTTTAAACTTCCCCACACTCCCTTCAAACGTATTGTGGCCCCATTGGCAAAATACTGGAGTCAATAGTCGAGGAGAAAATAACTAATCACTTAGGAAAGCTGAATATAATCAAACCTAGTTTTATGAAAGATAAATTATAAAGCCATATGACATAGGAACAGAATTAGGCCATTTGGCCCATCGTCTGCTCTGCCATTCAATCATGACTGATTTATTATTGCCTCTCAACCCCATTCTCCTGCCTTCTCCCTGTAACCTTTGATGCCCTTATTAATCAAGAACCTATCAATCTCTGCTTTAAAAACACCCAATGACTTGGCCTCCACAACTGTCTATGGCAATGAATTCCCCAGGTTCACCACTCCCTAGCTAAAGAAATTCCTCCTCATCTCTGTTCTAAAGGGACATACTTTTATTCTGAAGCTGTGTCCCCTGGTCCAAGACTCTCCCACTACTGGAAACATCCTCTCCACATCCACTCCATCCAAGCCTTTCAATATTTGGTAGGTTTCAATGAGATCACCCCCATTCTTCTAAACTTCAGCGAGTACAGGCCCAGACCCATCAAACACTCCTCACACCTTAACCCTTTCATCCCTGGGATCATTCTTGTAAACCTTCTCTGGACCGTCTCCAACACCAGGACATCCTTCCTTAGATATGGGGCCCAAAACAGTTCACAATACTCCAAATGTGGTCTGACCAATGCTTTATAAAGCCATAGTACTGTTGTTTTTTTTTATGTACCATGTATTCCAAAACCAATTTATCCAAAATAGAGTGCATTAACAATCACTTCTGCATAAACTGGACAAGAAACTTCCAGTTCCTGCCTAGTCAATACAACTGACATTTTCCCAGCATCAGATGGGCAACTAATGATGTTATCATTCATGAATACCACATTTCTGCCTGTACTGACATGAAACTGTCTCAGTCAAATGAGGAGCCCGTGGCATTAAATTCTTGCTTTTCTTGGTAAATAAGAGAAGTCCTGCTGACATTGAGTGACCTGGCTGGGCAGTTTCAGAACTGATTGCACTCTGCTCAGACACCTTCCAAAGTCAACAGAATGTGGTACTACTGACAGTGAGTGTATTTTGCAGCATTTAGCTGCTGAGCTACACATTCAGTGCCTTAGTCCCGCCATTACTAATCGCACTCTATCACTGGAAGATTCTAGATAGCTGTGACAGAAGGGGTCAAAGATCTTGGGATAGGAGGCAAGACATGCCCATTTGCAAAGAGCCTATTCCCACAGAGTCTGCACAAAATTCTGCCTGAACCTATTTAATGACCAATTCACTTTCTGGCTCAGGTTGTCTAAGGCAGTCATTGCTGAGGTATGTGACATTTCATGGAATGTTCCCATGCCTGGATTACTCCCACTGTGGAACTCCAGGGGATGGTGACCTTATAACACATGGACACATGTTCCCACTGGAACATTCCAAGCACCAGCCGCAGACCAATGCCATATTTTTATATTTGCTGCTCACTGCATAATAGCTTGGCTCTGTATCCCTTGTAGTTTAGAAGAATGAGGAGTGACCTTATTCTAACATATAAGATCCTAAGGGGGCTTGACAGGGTACATATTAGGATGTTTTCATTCGTAGGAGAGACTCGAACAAGGGGGTGTAACTAGAAGAAAAGGGGGCGGTCATTTAAAACTGAGTGACGCAGAAATTTCTTTTCTCAGAGCGTGGTGAATCTCTGGAATTGTCTGCCCCGGCGGGTGGTGGAAGCTGAATCATTAGAAGTATTTAAAGTGGAGGTGGATAAATATTTGATAGATCGAAGAATAGAGGGGTATGGAGATATGAGACAAAAGAGGCCAGCATAGATCAGCCATGATCGTATTAAGTGGTGGGGCAGGCTGTAAAGGTCCTGATGGCCTACTCCTACTCCTATTTTCTTGTGTTCTTGTAATTTTATTAGTTATATTTTTTATCAATACCAAATACAACCTTCATAACCTACATTGCCCATGAAATTATTAATGTTCATTTTTTTATTGTCTACTTATATCCACTTATATGGCACTTTTCACAATTTCAAGCCACAAAGCCTTAGGGCAAGTTGTTCTTTCACTTCGTTATGTAAGGTTGAATAATTCACCATGTTACAAAGTTGAATTTGATATACCACGTGGCTGAAATACCTCTATTACATGGTTGAATTGAATGTATTACTATGTTAAATTGCATGTATTGCATGGTTGAGTTCCATGTATTTCATGGTTGAATTGCATGTATTACATTTGTTGAACGATATGTGTCATCTCCATGTGTTATAAGGTCGAACTGCGTGTGTTATAAAAACAGCAGCAAACATTCATCAACATTCACTCTCTGTAGACATATAGCTATTGGAGAATGTGAAGTGATTCCTTTTATCTGTAATCTCCTGCTGTAGAAAATGCTGTTTCTCGGGGCTGTGGGCCTGACCACTCAGAGCAAAAAAGATAAAGTCATACAGGAGAAGATGAGGAAGCGGCGCAGAATGCTGAGAGAACGCAGCCCTTCCCCACTTTGTTTAGAGCAGAAACAATGCTCTCCTCTTCCTTCTCAAGTGCATTTGATTAGCCATTCTCCAGATGAACTGAACCAGGCATCAGATTTTGAGGAAAAGAAACAATTTCTTGCACTCTTCAACTTAAAGCACTTGAGCACTGCACAGAGGAAAGGTGGGTGAATATTCTGCAGATGAGAACTAACAGTCCATCACTAGTGTCTCTTTATTCAAGCCAATCTTCTTAAGTTAAGATCCTAACCTCTGAATAAATTTGGGATACATACCAGGAAAGAAATGTTTTCCAGAAAAGCACCTCTTTGCCCGTTTCAGCTAATTCCTTTACAGGCTCATAGCACCTGATTTAGCAAAAGTGGACTGGAAACAGCTACTTATCGACAAGTCAGTCCCAGAGCAATGAAAAACATTCAAGAGTTTCAAGATAAGTATATTTCCATGAAGATAAAGGATAGTGCTGACAAATCTAGAGGACCTGATTGACAAGGTTTGCCAAGGATAAGACAGAGCAAAAAAAGGAAGACTTTTTGTTAGATACTTGAGAGCCTAATGTAGCAAAAATCCTGGGGAAGTATAGAAAATGAGGAGTAAAATTAAAAAGCAAAATAGAAAAGAGAACTTGGAAAAAATACTAGCAAGTAGAGTCAGGGATAATTCAAAGACATGTCACAAATGCTTAAAGAGTGACAAGATAGCAAAGAAAAAAGTAAGGACTTAAAATGTAGCCCATGTGCGGAGATGTAGAATGTGGGTAAAGTTCTTAATGAATACTTTGCAGCTTTCTGCACAAAAATGGGAGGAAGCCAGCTATTGTTAAGGAGTAAGAAACTAAAATACTTGATGGGATGAACATTGTCAAAGAGAAAATATTAAGGGATTTGCAATTTTTGAAGGTGGATGAATCGCCAAGCCCAGATTAAATATACCCCAGGCTGTTTAAAAAAAAAGCAAGGGAGGATATTATGGAGAACTGTAACCCACAGGACTGTAGATCAAGAACTTGGGAACAATTTCTTGGCACAACAGGCCAAATGGCCCCCATGTTGTAAACCTAGAATCTCCATTATATCTGCTCTTAACAGATGATAAAATTAGTGGTACAGCTGGTAGAGCAACTGCCTCACAACTCCAGTGACCAAGGTTCAATCCTGACCTCTGGTGCTGTCTTTGTGGAGTTTCCACATTCTTCCTTGAACTACCATCAGAAACCACAATATTTCATGTTTCAAGTCACCTATGTAAACACAGAATGTTGTCACAATTGCAGAAATACTTTCAAGAGAAGTAGCAGCAGGGGGAAACTAAAAGCAGATTAAAAGAGTAAAGCAGAAGATAGAAAGTAGGGAAATGCAAAGAATGATGGAGGTCAAAAGAAATAGAAATTACAACTAATGACAAGAGTGAAGGAACTTGGACATAAGATAAAAAAGATAGGTAGAAATAACATGAAAAAAGATAAAGAATTGAATGGGAGGAGAAAGGAAAAAAAAGGACTGAAGTGGATGAGAAGCAAATGGTGTGTTTAAAGCAATCTAAGTGATACAAATACATTGGATGTTGGCTGTAGGATTTAACAATTATGCTCCTAATTTTAAAGCAATTTATTAATTTAAGATATACTTGGTAATTATGTTACAAAGCTTTAGCTCATTGATTCTCAAGAAAATGTCAAATCAGAATGGATCTTTTTTAAGCATGAAGTATTTCATTATAAGTTAAAACTATTAAATTACAGATATTGAAGAGACATTGTTGAAGCTTTTATGTAAAAGTAAGAACAAATACTATTCTGAAACACATTCACAACCTTCAGATTCAGCTCATTCTAACCGGGATGCTACACCATGTTCAGGTAGGAATCATTTTTATATAGTAATGTTCCAAAACTCCAGTCTTATGAGTTTTGATCATACTGAAAAAAAGTAATGACACAGAACACAATATTTACTTGTTTATTTGCTTGTTATCAGCATTGGGTTTATTTGGTGATTGGACATTTGTAGACCATAGCAATATAATAATGTTTTACAAAGTGCCAGATACAGTTCACTATTAACCTTCTTTATCACCTTTTGCAATTGTTATTTATTTCCTTTATTTGTGTCCTATTAAAAGGGAGGATATTTTTTGCTTGCTATTTGTCTGAAATCTTGAGTCAACCTCTTATAATCAATTTCATTACAATTAACAAAGAAAACTAATTGTACAGGGTTTCATATTATATTACTATGTGACATTAGTCTTAACAGAGACCGACAGTTCATCTGGGCATTCCCAGCACACAGTTGTTTGTGTTTTTACTAGAAATGTAAGTTACATTATACTGCCAGTTCACAGGACACCCTAGGATATTTACGTAAAACACTTATTTGGGCTTTCAGTCTCATCAAACCTATTAACCTGTTACCATGTGTTAAAATGTTTAATGAAATATTTCTGCTCCAGTGTGCCATATCAGAAATTCACCACATGACGAATAGTTAACTAATTGAGAAGAGAAGTCAGATTCTTCCACACAATGAATACCAAATTCATTCTCTGGACCATTTCAAGAGCAATAAAGGCAAATGCTTAGGAGTAGGTTCTTGAGATGGCCATAGCAGCTAAGGAATGTTATGAAGAAAATAAGAGGTTGAAGAGAGATTCATTTCAAAGATATTGAAACAAACACATTAAAGGAATCTTTTCACTAACTGCAGGTATATCTACTTATGGCAGCAGAAGATCACGATCATGGAGGCTGACATTAAGCTTGAAACACTGATGACATATCCATTTTATCTGTATGGCATTGGAGTGCTGAGAATCCCTGACTGATACTGAGTTGCCTTTACACTTTTCAAGAATAAGTCTAATAATG
>JARFYF010000084.1:82782814-82807389 GCA_030265395.1 Rhina ancylostomus | reverse complement strand
TGACACCAAGGTTGGGAATAGCAATTCAATTTAAGACAGCTGCCAAGGACAAGGATGGCTAGGAAATGGAGGATTTTTATGGTGAGCACTAAAGGGAGTGGCGTTAGTCTTCCCAATGTTCAGAGGAGAATAATACTGCTCATGCAGTACTGAATGTTGGATGAGCAGTCTGGTAATTTATAGAGAGTGGAAAGAGCCAAGGATACATCCGTGAGGAACAACGTAACAATGTAGAAACGAGAAATCATTGGGAGTGATTTTTCTCAAGGCAATTGTAAATATAAGAATGTGAGTGTAGTGCCACCCAGATGGGCCCATTTTGGAGAGGTGTTGGAGGAGGCAATGTGGTTAATTCAGATATATCAAAAAGGATGAGAGGGATAGAGTACCTTTTACACTATCAGACAATGTCGTGAGTAATAGAGTTGTTCTGGCATGTGGGATCTAGCTGGTATGACAGCTAGAAAGTAGGAAATGCCAACGTGTACTGAAGAATTTGAGTGGCAAAATTCTTCCTTGAACAGGTTTTTGGTCACCTAGCCTCATGTTGGACAGCGTCTTGGGATATTTTACTGTTAGAAGATGTTATTTAAGTATATGTTCCACATCTCTTCCGGAGAAGGACACCAGCACTTCCTTGTAGCAATTTCCATGCTTGAGGGACAATGTTTTTATCTCGAAATTTTCCACCCTTCCACTAGGGCCAGTTTTGGGACCGAGTAGGAATGTATAAGCAGACCATAAGTTCCCAGTTACTCTAACGGCTGGGATTGAAAGAATGCAAAATTGTCGTTTACCTCGATTGAATTCTGCGCCCAGAATAGGAAAGATCCCTGTTCAAATGAAAAGGTAGCTGCGCCTGCTTTCTCACTTTGTTTCCCTTCTCTTGAATTCCTGTCCTTTTTCAGCCTCCTATTTGTCCCCTTGTCAGTTTGGCCGATATTACCCTCTCCCATCCCCTTATCCTGTTTGGCTGAGCTCAAATAATACAGTAGTGATAATTTCCCCCGTGGGGTAAGGTAACAAGAGATAAACTATTTGCTGCAAACTCTGAATTATATTGTGCTTCCTCCAACTTAACCAGATGGCCATATTTGGAATATTCTTAAAATGAGACATTTTACAATTAAAATAGGTGAACAAAAATCAAATCTAAAATTATAACCATACCGCAAGATCTTACTTAGCCTATCAACATCGAGTCAATTATCCAATCGGGAAGGCGTGTGATTTTGATGGGCGGCCCAGTGATGTGATTGACAGGTTGCTGTTTGCCTCGGGCTCTGATCGAGAATACCGTGAGCCCGTGGTCGGTGCTGCTGTTACGGCTGAGCATTGGACAATGTGAGACGCCCTTATGGAGGTTCCCGTCCCGTCGGGAGGTCAATGTACAAAGATGGGTGCAAAATAATAGAAAAATTACATATATAGCTATTGGTCAGGAGAGAGTTTTATGAGATGTTTGCTTGTAAGTCAGGATGGCCGAGCGGTCTAAGGCGCTGCGTTCAGGTCGCAGTCTCCTCTGGAGGCGTGGGTTCGAATCCCACTCCTGACATTTTTCTTCCGCGCTATTTTTATTAAATTTATACATTTTAACTAGAATTTAAGGAAAATATAATCATCTAAATAATTTCAATTCCAAGTTTTTTTTGAGATTTTTTCATAAAACATACGGGAGAAGGAAGGTAGTCTCACAACACTCAAGAAGAATCGTCAAGGCATAGGAGTTTGGGTGCAAGCGCTGATAAATGGGACTGACACTTTATGATACATATGGACAGTGTGTGTGCTGAAGGGTCTGTTTCGGTGCTGTATGACTCTAAAGCTTCAGATTGACCATTATATTTGTTTACAATATTTATAATACAGTTCCAAGTCTTGCTTTTGCTTCTTCAAAATATACATTTTTCATTTAAAAAAATTAAAATTAAATAATACAGAATATTTAAATCAACATTTTCAGAACAAGTCATGTTATTTCCCGTTACTTAACATTAGGACATCATCAGTTGTCATTCGTTTACATACTTAAAGCAAAAAATTCAACTAATTTGTGTGGAATGGCAAGAGGCCCTAAACCCTGGCCCTTCGCCACTGAGCCCTTTCAGCTTCAGCACTGCACAACAGTCCTGGACCTTAGAGTGTGCCAGTTAGAGCATGACATTGATGCTTTCCCAGTAGCAGTTGATATTTATATGTCCCGAGAAAAGCATACACAGCACAGAGTACTGTGTTATGCAGCTGTTTAAAACAACCCTTGACAAGCACCCATGCACCTCATCCCAGATTTTCTCACAAAGATTCATTCTCTAGGCATCTGGAGATGCCTAGAAAGGCATCCCATAGTTGGGATTGAGTGAGTTGGGATGTCCCAACCTTCATCAGTCAGGGCACTGAATATAGAATTTGGGAGGTTATGTAGCAATTGTACATGATGTTGGTGAGGCCACACTTGGAGTACTGTGTTCAGTTTTGGTCATCTTGTCATAGGAAGGATGTGAATAAACTGGAAAGGGTGCCAAAACAGAATTACAAAGATGTTGCCAGGACTCGAGGGACTGAGTTATAGGAAGAGGTTAGACAGGCTGGGCCTATACTCCTTAAAGTATAGGAGACTGAGGGGTGATCTCATAGAACTATATAAAATCACGCTGGGCATAGATAGAGTGAGCAGTCTTTTTTCTAGGGTTGGTTATTGATTCTGTTCCAGATATAGAATTATGGAGTTGTACAGCACGGAAAATGGCCCTTCGGCCCACATGTGTCTATGTCAACCAAAATGTATATTCAAGCTAACTCCATCTCCCAGCCCTTGGCCCATATCCCTCTAAACTCTTGTCATCCATATACCTATCCACATACTACTTAAATGTCTCTAATGTACCTGTCTCAACCACTTCCTCTGGCAGCTGATTCCATATATCTACCACCCGCTGTTTAAAACAGTTGCCCCTCGGGTTCTTATTAAACTCTTCACCTCTAACCTTAAAACTATGACCTTTAGTTTTCAATTCCCCAACCCTGGAAAAAAGACCACTTGAGTCATTGGTTTAATTAGTTTGGCTGGACCTGTGAATGTTGTCATATGCTTTCTCAAACTTTGCAAATTACATAATGTTGCCCTTGCCATTCTGAGCAGACTGATGTGAACACCACAGCCAGGATAGTATTTTTTAAAAGGAGTTCAATGGCTTGGATGACCACTTCCTCTACTGGGATGTCTGTGTTAATATCATTTAATGCATCCCAGATGTATACTTTTCTTTAGGAGGCTCCCTGTTTAGTGGTTCTTTAAAATGTCCAGTTTAGCAAATTTTTTATTCTGTCACTGCTGTTAGTAGATGATCTGATTTGTCTCTGATAAATACATTTGTTGATATATGTTGCTTGCCACTGTTATGTTGCATCATTTTATGGATAGTTTCTTGCACACCATGGACAATTGCATTCTCTGTTAATGTTAGCTTATCAATATAGTGTTGTTTGCCTGCTCTTGCAAAATGTTTGACCTTCCGATGTGCCTTGCCATGCTGCTTATGATATTTGTCCCGTAACCTCTGTGATTATGTGTCCAGGAGCTTTCACTTCAGGGCTAATTTGATTTACATAGAACAGTACAGCACAGGACAGGCCCCCACAATGTTGTATCAAACTAATTTAACCAATGACTCCTAATTATTCTAAACCCTCTTTCCCGCACATTTACCATATCCCTCCTTTCTCTGCATATTCATGTGTCTATTGAAGAGTCTCTTAAACGCTCCTATGCTTCTGCCTCTACCACCACCCCTAGCTGTGCATTCCAGGTCCCCATCATTCTTTGTATTTAAAAAAAATCTTGCCTCAAATATCTCATTTGTACTTCGCCCCTCTCACCTTAAATACACACCCTCTAGTAATAGACATTTCAATCCTGGGATAAAGATACCGGCTGTCTATGCCTTGCATAATTTTATAAACTTCTGTCAAATCCCCTCTCAGCCTCTGCCACTCAAGAGAAAACAGCCCCAACTTATCAAACCTCTCCTCATAGCACATATAGTCCAAACCAGGAAGCATCCTGGTAAACCTCCTCTGCACCCTCTTCAAAGCCTCCACATTCTTCTTATAATGAGGCAATCAGAATTGAATGCAGTACTCTAAATGTGGCCTAACCAGAGTTTTATAAAACTGTAACATAACTTCCTGGCTTGAACTCAATGCCTTGACTAATGAGGCAAGCATGCCATACGCTTCTTTACCACCCTATCAACCTGTGCAGCCACTTTTAGGGAGTCATGTACCTGGACCCCAAGATCCCTCTGTCCATCAACACTGTTAAGAATCCTGCCATTAGCTGTGTACTCTCTATGTTTGATCTCCCAAAGTTCAGCACTTCACACATGCCTGGATTAAACTCTATCTGCCACTTCTCTGCTCATATCTGCAATTGATCTATATCTCGTTGTATCCTTTGGCAAACTTCTATGCAGTCCACAACACCACCAATCTTTGTGTCGTCTACAAACTTACTCACCTACTCTACCACATTTTCATCCAAAAAAAAATATATCTGACAAACAACAGAAGTCCCAGTACAGATCCCTGTGGAACACCACTTGTCACAGACCTCCATCCAGAATAAGTCCCATCCGCCACTACCTTCCGTCTTCCATAGACAAGCCAATTTTGGATGCAATCATCCAAGTCACTCTGAATCCCATGCATCCTAATTTTCTGGATGAGCCTACCATGAGCGACCTTGTTGAATGCCTTACTAAAGTCTTTTTTTTTAACTTCAGCTCCTTTCTTCTGCCTATACCTAAATAGATTTCATTGCTCTGCTCCTAGATCATTGCCACTCCTAGATCATTAACTTCTTGTTGAACTCTCCATCACTGTTTCCCTCTTCACCAAGGTCCACAAGTGCCTTTAACCTGGTCTTTACCTGCAGAACAAAGGCTTTCTATACCTTGTGAGTCTAGTTTGTTAACAGCTAACGTCTATGTCACCTGTTTGACAAACCTAAAACCGAGAAGTATAACTTGACGGAGACTCCCAAAGTGGTGGCCACTGCCAAAATCTGCTCCAATTCTCACTTTTTCATGTCAGTGAACATCACAATTTGCCGTTGATCATATTATCAATCTGGTTCTATTTTCTGCCCCTTGGAAGATACTAGATTACATGTGAATTTCATGGTGTTGAAATAATGTGCCACTGATGAGTAGATTGTTCATATGGCAGAGATCATCAGCATCCTCTTTTTCCATTCATGCTGCACATCCATGACTTCTCATTGCTCTGTTGCTTAGATCATGGCATGGTACTCTCTCAAGCTCCATCTGTGTGAGGCAGAATTAACCCTTTGGTTCTTCATCACTGCCATTTATCAGAGGGTGGTGATGTTATATTTCCCCCTCAGTCTGTTTCTCAAAAATCTGTGGCTGGTGGGCTTCTGTTCAAACAGAGATCCTTCCCTTCCTTTGTTTGAAAGGGTGGCAGTGGCCTTGTATGTTGTTTATCATCCTGTCTAGAATAGAGCAGAGTTTCTCCTCAGGCTGTTATTAATAATCCCGATCCTGTCCATTTATTCTTGCTGTTTCCCAAGCAGTAGTGTCTCATCTTTGCTGTGACTGTAACCAGCTTCTATGTTTTGTGCATTGCATTATTTTGTAAATCTCTGGAGTGAACCTAACCAATAATCATTAAATTCTGAAGAAGACTGGAGGGACATTGTAAAGACTGGGTGGGGGGGGGGAGGTAGAGAGAGGAATGGAAATGAGAGACAGATGTGGATGTACATGAATAACAGCAATTGGAATATAGGAGAAGCCAAAGGAAAGAGATACTGATAAAGGAAAGTGAGTAATGGAGTATGTATTTACTGTACAACATTAATATCAGGCAAAGAGTTTCTGCTTTACACCCATTCATGGACCAAATGGACTGGGTCACTTTCCACAGGAATCTACATCCCTGCTGTAGTCAATCCCTAGGTCCAGGTTTCAGAATGCTAAGATGTGCAACCTGTTGATGGAGAGCCTAATGAACCTAAATGGAGCAGTTTTATTCCTATCATTATTTAGTCACAACATATCCTTCCTTATTCAGTCTTGAATCTTTTACTGGGCATTCATTGGAAAGGGAAGATTAAATTGGGCAGTATATTTCAGACAGTTAGAAGGCTGGTTAGCTATCAGTCAATCTGCTTTTTGATTCCTAATTTTAAGTAACCACTCTAATTTGTGGTTGACACTTTATTTGTTTCCTTGTTTAGGAATAATGTTAAATTAGCAAGGGTGAGTGAGATATCACTCAAAAGGTATATCCAAGTGACTCTCAGGTCAGCATTGAATCCATGAAAACAAGGCAATTAGCTGCAAGTT
Source organism: Rhina ancylostomus (assembly GCA_030265395.1). NCBI lineage: Eukaryota > Metazoa > Chordata > Chondrichthyes > Rhinopristiformes > Rhinidae > Rhina > Rhina ancylostomus. The sequence continues at coordinate 82,801,021 of JARFYF010000084.1, read as the reverse complement.
TGATAATTAGTGCATCTTTGCAGACCGATGATCCACCTAGAGGTCAGTTGAATGGCTTTTTGTGTTTGTGTGCGAGAGAGGAGAGAGATCACTGATGGAGATGTTTTGTGAAGTGTAATGCAATGGGAAACTGCATGCTCTTTTATCTTATACACATATCCTTCATTCTCATTGATTTTCAAGGTTCTGCCAAAATAAAATGCTGCGCACTGAAATGTTATTTGCTGTTATTGCTGCTGACAGATACAGAAGTTCATTCATTTTATTCTGTAGTTATGTAAACCTACAAGACAGAAAGCATCAATTATTTAATAGGTCAATGAAAGTGACTTTCAAGCCATGAAGGTATTTGTGTTCTGCGGTATAAATCCAAAATATTAGCTTCTGTCTTCTTTCAGAAATTTTAGTTTTATATCATTGAAATCCATGGTTTGGTTAACTGCCATTTTTAAAATTTTTTTTTATTATTGATTTCTATCAGTAATATTTTTTTGCCTTCAACTGAATCCTATCCTCTGAATATATCAAATGTTTATTCAATCCTGGTTCTGTTTTATTTCTTGCTTTTTCAGACAATGGTTCCCAACCCAAATGACACAAGCATCTGCTGAGATAATAGTGCTACCTCACTCCCCAAGATGGTTCACAATCCAGTGAGGATGAAGCTTAAGTACAACAGGATGAGTGCAGGGCACATCTCGGAATGGATTAGCAGAGGGGAGCACAGTGATTCTTAGTTATATATGTGTAGCTTAGGGAAAATGGGGTCCGACAGCCACTGATTTGAACATTGCTGACTGAAATTGCTGTTTGTGGGACTTTGCTGTGTGAAAGTTGGTGGTTGTTTTTCCTGAATTACATCAGCAACTGTATGTCATTGCCTGTAGACCAGCCTGAAACACTGCTTGACCATGAAGGTTCTGCAATTTATTTTGAATATTTAGGCAACGGAGAGTTGTTCAGATTGTGGCTTGAATCCAAATCACAAGTTTAGCGTAAGACAGCGTATTGGTTAAAGGATTGAAGCTGACACTGGGAACAACTGTCCAAAAGCTTTTTAAACAACTGGCATTTCAAATTCTTATTACCACTAATTGAAAAGGCTATATGGAATTTTGATGGCTGGCACTTCAGCTAATAGTGACCAGCCAATTGGGAGGAAACTTCAATTTTAGGTGTTGTTTACAGTGATACTCAAATTCCCCTTTCATGATAGTTATTCAAGCCTCGATCGGGTCACCTCTTTATTGCCCATATATTAAATGAAAATATTGCAATATTGGTCTTCTGCTTCAATGGAATTTTTTTTCTCTTGTGCTCCATGCTAAGCCACAACAGTGCTACCATGTTATTGGAAATGGCTGAAAAGCAATTTCTCACATTAAAAGCAGCATAATTTCTCTAGAAAAGATGTAGTGCATGGAGGATAGTTACATATAAATTATGTGCATGGGAGCAATCTCAGCCATTTACAAGAGTGTAACAGCAAGCTTGATTGGCAAGGGAATTACCTAATCAGCTTTGCGTTGCCTGGCCACAACACCATCAGCCGTTATTAAAAACTAGAAGTACGAGAAAAGCAATAAAAAGAATAAATTGCAATGTTGACCTTTTCCTTGAGGGCTAGAATAAAAAGTGGAGGACATTATGCTTTTGTTTTATACAGTTTCATCTAAGAACTTTGTTCCATTTTGGCCACTGAACCTTGAAGAATGCTGATCTTGCAGAACTACAGCACAGATTCACAAGAATTTGCAGGATAGGTTCGAGTTTCTGGTAGAAAGAAATTGATGAAAAGTGCCTGAAATGGCTGAGCCAGTGCAACGTAACTGTGATCATCCAAAGACATTCTATGGGGTAGAAAATAATAAGCAAACTCTCCAAGGGAGGGAAAAGATTGATGGGTATACAAGAGGGTATTTGTGCAATATCTATATAATGATAATTGCCAGGTTATAGAGGTTCATGTTCATTACATTGTCTTGCAGCAGTTGAAATGATCAGATTATCAGGTAACACACAAAATGCTGGAGGAACTCAGCAGGTCTCAACCTGAAATGTCAACTGTCCATTTTCCTCCATAAATGCTGCCAGACCCACTGAATTCCTCCAGTGCTTTGTGTGTTGCTCCAGATTTCAGTATCTGCTGTCTCTTGTGTCTGCAGATTATCAGGTAATATTCCCTTACAACAATGTCAGCTGTGCACTTTCCATATTTAAAAAATATGTAAAAAGTTGTGGATGGCTTTAAGGATGAACAAGGTTTGATCCTTTACACTTATGTCAGAGTTGGTATCTGATATAGCATTGGGTAATAACCTATTTCTATGAGTCATATATTTATCTTAGAATGACCTCCTTTCAAGCAGAGGCAAGATCATGACTTCTTAATTGACCAGCTATTTATCTCTTTCTTGTCAGCCTAACTTTAAAATGGGATTAACATTGCAGCAGAACATTGCACTAAGTGGGGTAGTGGCCCAAAGAATGGCAGATGGATTTTGACTTGGACAAGTGTGTGGTGCACATTGGTAAGTTAAACCAGGGCGGGACTTGGGCAATAAATGGTAGGGTCCTGGAAAGTATTGTAGAACAGAGAGACTAAGGGGTACAGGTACATTGTTCCCTGAAAGTGGAGGCACGGATAGACAGGGTGGTGAAGAAGGCCTTTGTCTTTTTGCCTTCATCAGTCAGGGCATTGAGTACAGGAGACACAAGAGACTGCAGATGCTGGAATCTGAAGCAACACATGAAATGTTGGAGGAATTCAGTGGGTTGGTCAGCATCTATGGACAGAAATAGACAAGTTTCTCAAACTGAAACAGCGACTCTCCATTTCCCTCCATAGATGCTGCCTGACCCACCAAGTTCCTCCAGCATCTCGTCAGTTGCATTGATTTCAGTAGGTAGGATGTCATGTTACATCTGTATGAGTTGTTGGTGAGACCACATTTGAAGTAGTTTGGTTGCAGAGCTATAGGAAGAATGTCATTAAGCTGGAAAGGGTGCATTTACGATTCATGAGGATGTTACTGGCAGTAGATGGCTTGAGTTATAAAAATAGGCTGGGATGTTTTTCCCCTGCACAATAGGATGATGAACTTATAGAGGTATATAATATCATGAGGGGCTTAAATAAGTTGAATGGTCAGTCATTTTTCCTAGATTATGGGAGTCTAAAACTAGACCACATAGATTTAAGGGGAGAGGAGAAAGACTTAAAAGGGACCCGAAGAGCAAATTTTTCCACACAGAGGGTGGTGGGTATATGGAAAAAGCTGCCAAAGGAAGATGTGGAGGTCGGCATAATTACAATGCTTGAAGGACATTTAGACTGGTACATGGATAACAAAGATTTAGGATATGGGCCAAATGCAGGCAAATGGGATTTGCTCAGGTAGACAACTTGGTTGGCATGGATGAGTTGGGTCAAAGGGCTGTTTTCCATGCTGGGGAGAGAGAGTGAGTGAGTGTGTGTGTGTGTGTGTGAGTGAGAGAGAGAGAGAGAGAGAGATGGGACAATATGGTGGAGGAGCAAACAGCAGTTATAATCAGATAGGAGACTGAAGTAAAAGCAATGCGAGACAAAGAGTACTATGGGAGAAAACAGATGTTGAATTTACATTGCGGACATTCTATCAAAATTGAAAAGTATTTTACCAACAGACATGTTTTAAATCTTTATGTTTAAGTGTAATTTTGTATTAAGTGTGTAAACAAATTTCTGTTCAGCAAAGTTGTACAAATAACTTGAAAAATAGTCAGATAATGTCTAGGATGCCAACTGCTATTACTTGATTTTCTTTTTTTAATTTACTAATTTTTCAGGTTGTGGGCATCATTTGAAAGGACAATTTTCATTGCCCAAATCTGATCACTTTGAAGAAGACCTCAAACTGCTGGTCACAGTACTGCCGGAATGGTGTTATCTTGGGATTTCCAGGATGTAGACCTAGAAGTGCTGAAGGAACTGCAATACACTNNNNGATTAGGATGTCGGAGGGAAACCTGTAGGTAGCGGTGTTTAAAGGCACCTGCTTCACTCGACTTTCTTGGTGGTAGAGTTGTGGGTTTGGGAGGTGTTGTTGGAATGGCCTGGAAAAGGAACTTCAGTGAGTTTTGTGGATAATATGACTGTGATCATGGTGTGCCAATGGTGCTGGTGAAGTTGGGAAGGCGGACAGTAATGTAAGATGTGCATCTTTAATATTGGGTGAAGAGGTGTCTGTTTTACACACATTCTTAAACCTTAATATACATGATGCATCATGTTCTATTGTGACAGTGTGGAGGGATGTTTTGTGGTTAATGGGGTACCAATTAAGGAGGCTGCTTTCTCCTGGATGGTGTTGAACTTCTTGGAGCTGCACTGACCTAGGCAAATGGAGCAATTCCAGCATACTTGTGGGTTGAGGGTTGTGGAAAAGTTTTGTGTTGGAGGTGACTTAATTGCTGCAGGATGTCCAGCTTCTCACTTGCTTGAAATGGTCATTGCCTGTCACTTTTGTGCCACAATTGTAATCTTCTATTTATGAGCCCATGTCTATGTTTTGCTGCAAGCAGGCAGGGATGAGAAAGGATGGAAAATGAAGACCCATTTTCTAACACCCATTTTTGCAGTACTCAATTTAAGCATACATACATACATTAAGCACATACATATTATCCTAAAAAACTTGAAGGTTCACAGAATTACACAAGTAATTCAGATGAATAGTTCCTAGTGATGAACATTACAAATACTTGTAGGTTTTCTTGCTAGAAATTTATGCCAAGTTTTTGCTTTGGCCAGCATTAGCAAGTCCAAAATTTGCTTGAAATAGCAGTTTTTCCAGAGTAAAATTCAGGCTTATTACTGACATTCATTTGGTGATTGTAACTGTAAAAACTTCCATGAACCAGTGCAATTGTGCAGTGTAAGTATTATTTTCTTGTATTGAAAACATCCAATGATGTCTTTTAACGAGGCATCCTGGAGAAATTTCATGAATACAGCTGAAAATCGGTTTAATTGTATTAACATTTTTTAATGTCTGGGTAACTTGATTTTAAATCACTGAAAGTATCTTTAAAAAACAAACTGAACTAATTATTGGTCTCAATGGTATATGTTTGTCAGTGTCCTAAGTCAACAACTGCTCTCCAAAAAGTTTCATCTGTGGAGTTTCCTTGAACAATCAGAAATAGGTGTAATTGGATGAAAGCTGGCATGCTCAGTTATTTGGCTGGGATGTGCCAGGATTTGTGGGTAGGATCAGTGCTTGCATGAAAATTTTGAATTAGTTTTTAAAGACAGCAGAAAATGTAATTTATGTTTGTAGGCAACTTGCCTTAAAAATTTTATAATCTTTTACAATGTTTGCAGGATTGCAGGTGAATTGCTAACAGAACCACGAATTGCATATGGCAATTCAGTGGATGATGCTGCAATATTTAGTTTTGCTACCCAAAGTGCTGTGACCTCCCTAACTGCAATATTGCAGATAAATTCTGATGGAATTTACTGCACCCTTCTGTGAAAATTTTCAAAAGTTGAATCATGGGGAATGCTAGGATATTGACTTCATTGCACTAGTTAAAGAAACTAATTTGAACAGTTTTTAAATTTTAATAGCATCATTTTATTTTTTTAATCACATCACCCAGTTTCTTTCAAGACTGCAGTTTAAAGGCTATATAATCTCCATATAACCCAGTATGCTGTTTACCCTTTTATTCTTCATCGTTGACAAAACACACTGTAAAAAGCATTTAACAAATTTAAATCTTGTCTATCTACATCTACAAACTGTCAGCAGGACAATCAGCTACCCATCGATTTTCAGAGTATTTTTTTCCTTACAATTAGAATTTGAAGCATCTTTTTTAACTTCTCATTTGGCACCAATGAGTACTGCTGCACTATTCTCGAAAACAAAGTTATTTTAAAGAGGGCAGTATCCCTTTTACATTTGCCTACACAGGTAACTTTGAATCACAGCTAAATGGAGCATATCTTTCAGTAAGCCACCCTTCAATATATCTTGAGATATAATGCAGTTCTTTGAAAAAAGTTTCCAGTTTCCATGGAATGCAGCGCAGCACAGCACGTTAAACACAATAGAACCCATGAGTCTGTATGTCAACCCCAGCTGTGTTGTAAGATGATTTAAATGTTTCCTAATTAAGACGAGGAGCTCTATGTATTGGACATACACAAACGACACATGCTCATTGAAGGCTTGAAGTGAGAAGTTCACTTTGACCAAAGCCACCCACCTGGAAACCCATGAGATTAAGTGCAATGATAACTTTGCACCAAACTCCACCCCTATATTTTGTTTCACTTTGATTACAGTAAATAAGTGGCGTTAGAATGAATTTTGTGTGGGGTGTTTTTAAAAAAAATCAAAGGAAAGTAATAATGGGTGAGGTGTAAAACCAGTGTTCCATCCGATCCTATGGGCCTCCCACCTGATAAATTAGATTAACATTACCTCTAACCCACCTGCCCAAGTTTTGACAATTCGGCATGTTTTAGGCCTGAAAAAGGATACTGCAGATTCACACGAACAGACTTTATGGCACATTGGAACTATTGTTGATTTTGTATCAAGAGAAAGAAACATGGGGAAAAAACTTTTTCTTTTTTTCCGCGATATTTTTTACAAACATGGATGACAACTTCATTTATTTACTGTTAACACTGTATTGTCATAAACAAAACTGGTATAAATGAAAAATTGTCTTCAAATATCTACATCTAAAACTTTAGGCAGTGAAAGAGAGAGAGAGAGCATGTCTCATCAAATGAGCGTGTGGAATGATGCTCGTAATATAAGCGACCAATGAGGTTTTCAGTTAGTGACCACACAAACAAATCCACATACCAGAACAAACAATACTGCTAAATACTTCCTTCAGTTAGTTACTTCATAAAAAAAAGCTTGGAAATTCACACATCTGCTCAAACTCGCTTACACTTTGTTGTTCGTAATTAAAACAGTATTAAGAACAAGAGACGGAAGGAGTACTTTGGCATTGCTGTAATGGACACAATGCTCTCATTGATCAGTAATGTACATCCAATACTTCACAACAAAGCATTAAAATGAAAAAAAAATGAACCCAGGAAGGCAGTGAGAGAAATGGTCTTGCTGTACAGAAGAAAATCCGAATGAAAACTACAAGCTGTGACACACGAGAATGTTTGTCTTCAAGAGGTGACAGACTGTCCCCGTAACAAGTGTAAACACATTCAGGCTCTTGTGCTTGACCTTTGACTTGGCCTTTCCCATTTCCCTCCTATCACTTTCAACCACTTTCATTGCTGTCCACAATGCCATTTGCTTTGCACATGATTAATAGTATTCCCCCCTCCCTCCCTCCCTCCCCAATCACCCTCCTTCTCTGTATACACATCAGGAACTTATAGTCCTATCCCACCACACCCCAACCCCTGCTCTCTGGTGAGCAAATCTTCCATTTCCTTCATATGAGCTGAATGTCACTTGCATTTCTCTTGGTACTTATCCATCTGACCACCATCTACCACGCTTTACCCAATGACTGTCCTATGGAACAGACCTCTGACAGTCTAAGACTTGCTGAAAAATGTCTTGTGATATTCATGCACATGCACAGTTCCCAGGGTCTTGTTTTTTTCTTGTGTATCTGCCACCTTTGCTTAGACCCAAGAATCGGGTGAGGCTGGATAGTGGCTTGTCTCGTAGTTTAACTCACTATAGGGACGAGCTGCAGAATAGAAATCAACATAATTGCCTGTTGACTTCAGGCCGAGATGCATGTTGTATTCACTGGTTGCTGGGCGACTGTGCACTTGATCTTCAAAGAAAGAGTCATCGTAATTTCCTGTAGAGTTTTGATAGGGTTGATAAGTGTCATAGTCTTTCCTACTGGGTTCCTGTGCAACAGGTTGCGATGAAACCTATAGGAAAGAGGAATTAGGTCACGATTCTCAATTTAAGCACTTGTTGATAACTGCAATTCCCCCTCCCCCTTTAAATTTATGTCCAATTTGTTATTTATATAAATGACTTGGCTGCGAATGCACAAGGCTTGATCAGTAAGTTTGTGGATGACACAAAATTAGAAGGTGTTGCTAATAGTGAAGAAGGTTATCTTAGATTACAGGGAGATCTTGATCAGTTAGGGAAGTGTGCCGAGGAGTAGCAAATGAATTTCAATACAGATAAGTGTGAGGTGATGCACCTTGGAAAGTCAAACCAGTGTAGGACTTATACTATGAATAGTAGGGCACTAGGGAGTGTAATGGAACTGAGGCACCGAGGAGTATAAGTGTATAGTTCACTGAAAACAGCGTCAAAGGTAGACAGGGTGGTGAAAAAGGCAGTTAGCACACTGGCCTTCAGTCAGAGCATTGAGTATAGGAGTTGGGACATTATGTTGCAGTTGTACAAGTCATTAGTGAGGTCGCACTTGGAATAGTGTGTATAGTTTTGGTCATTCTGTTACAGGAAAGATGTGGTTAAACTTGAAAGAGTGCTGAAAAGACTTATAGGGATGTTGCCAGGACTAGAAGGCCTGAGTTATAGGGAGAGTTTGGCCAGGGTAGGTCTTTATTCTTTGGAATGTAGGAGAATGAGGGGCAACCTTATAGAAGTGTTTAAAATTAAAAGAGGCATAGGTAAGGTGAATGGTAACAGTCTTTACCCCAGGGCAGGGTCGGTAGGGGAGTCCAAACTTAGGGCACATAGGTTGAGGGTGAGTGAGGAAATATTCAAAAGGGACTTGAAGGGCAACTTTTTCATGCAGAGGGTGGTGAGTATATGGAATGAACTGCCAGAGGAAGTGGGTGAGACAGGTACAAACGTATCATTTAAGAAGCACTTGGATAGGTACATGGGGGGGGCTTAGAGGGATATGGGCTGAATGCAGGAAATTAGGACCAGCTGGGTGGGCACTGTGGTCAGCATGGACTGGTTGGGCTGAAAAATCTGTATCCATTGCATTGTTCTATGACTCTAATTCCGTTCCAGAAAGTCACAATAGAATCTACTTCCACCACCCTTTTAATTTGTACATTCCAGATCAAAACAGTGTAAAATGATTTTTCTTTACCTCCCCTCTACTCAGTTTGCTAATTTCTTTAAATTGGTGCCTTTTCATTACCAATGCTTCAGGCAGCAGAAACAGATCCTTGTCCATCAAAAGCTTATCTAGAATTGCTACTTAATAAATTATGTTTTGTTTATATAGAATTAGTTCATCCAATAGGACAGTGATCTTCTAGATTAATAACATTTTGCATTAAGAATGAAATTTTGGTATCAAGATTTACCTGGTATTTTCCTAGGCCACTGATGGCAAGAGAACAAAGAATTCAAGTTTGATCTGAGGCTTCTACTGGTGTTGTACGACATACTCATTAGAATAAAACTGGCACTTGGAAAATTAATATTGAGAACAGATTGCATAAATTCAGCTTATATTCCCATAAATTTGAGGGATGATCAAGATATTTAAAAGGATTAGAAACTATTTTCCCTGGTGGAGAGTATATAAAGGTGGGGGAACATAATTTTAAAATTATGAGGCCATTCAAGAGGGTAATCAGGAAGAACTTCCTCAACAAAAGATAGTGGAAGTCTACCAGTCTATGGTTAATGTCAAATGGACCTCTCAAGATTAAGACTGGTAGACTGTTGTTAAGTAAGGTAATGGAGCAAAGGTAAGTAAATGGAATCGAAGTGTTGATCAGCCTTAATCTAATTAAATGATGAAATGGAGTCAAGGGGCTGAGTGGCCTATGCATTTTCCTTTATGTACATTCCTTCCAGTAATATGTTAGAGTTATGAAGCATTGAAGGAGGCCCAACTCATTCATGCCAACCAAGATGCCCATTCTATACTAATTGCTTTTGCCTGGGTTTGACCCATATCCCACTGGACCTTTTCTATCCATGTACTTGTCCAAATGCCTCTTAAACATTGTAACTAAACTGGCCTCTGCCACCTCCTCTGGAAGTTCATTCCATATATCCACCACCCTCTGTGAAAAACTTGCTGCTCAGATCCCCTTTAAATCTTTCTCCTCTCAACTTAAACCTATACCCTCTAGTTTTGGATTCCCCTACCCTGGGAAAAAGACTGAAACTCTCTACCCTATCTATGTCTCTCATAATTTTATAAACCTCTGTCAGGTCACCCCCTCAACCTCCTTCGCTCCAGGGAAAATAGTCCCAGCCTATCCAGTCTCTTAATAACTCAAGTCCTCTAGTCCAGGCAACATTCATGTGAATCTTTTCTGCACCCTCTCTAGCTTAATTACATCTTTCCTACTATGAGCTTAACCAATGATTTGTACAACTGTAACATGATGTCCCAACTCCTATACTCAATGCTTTGACCAATGAAGGCAAGCATACCATACTCTGTCTACCCATGTTGCCACTTTCAGGGAACTATGTACTTGTACTCAATAACACTCCCCAAGGTCCTGCCATTCACTGTGTATGTCCTGGCCTAGTTTACCTTCCCAAACTTCATCACTTTACACTTGTCTGAGTTAAATTCCATCAGTCATTCCCTTGCCCACTTCTCTGGTTAGTTCCTGTTGTATCCTTAGACTACCTTCTTCACTGTTCATTACATCACCAATGTTGGTGTCATCCACAAACTTACCAATCATGCCACCTACACTCTCTTCCAAATCATTAATATATCTGATGGACAATAAAGGCCCCAGCACCGATCCCTATGGCACACCACTGATTACACGTCTCCAATCTGAAAACTAACCCTCCACCACTACCTTCTGCCTTCTACCACCAAGCCATTTTTGTATTGACTTTTCTACGTCACCCTGGACCCCATGTTTTCTAACCTTCAGGACCAGTTACCACACAGGACCTTGTCGAAGGCCTTGCTAAAGTCCATGTAGACAACATCCACTGCCCTGTCCCTATCAATCCCCTTGGTAGTTAATGCATTTCCCTTATAAGGAAGTACTTTACTGGCTAACTTTGTGATCTACAATTGAGTTACCTCAAGAACTCTCCTGGGGTGAAAGACAGGATCACTCTTCGTGCTTCGGCAGAAATTTAAATGGTACATATGGGACCCCAAGAAAAATTGTTAAAATAATGCCAATTATAAAGAAAAATATTTCTTTCTTTAAAACTAAGAAAATAACAATATCTTGGGAGTTTGACATCTCCAGATGGAAATAGACTTCAGCATGGTTAGTGCATATGAAAATTCATCAATAATGTAGTTATATCTTCTCTCTGATCTCTAGTGCACGGTAACTACCAGGACACACAAAATCAAGCACATTCAATTAAGGATATGTAAACCTCTTTGCCTTCTTTGTGCTGCAGTCTTCCTATCCAATCTAACCAAGTGCTGGAACAGAAAAGCCTATCCTTTGTTTCATTTGATGGAAGTTTTTAATTCACAAATGTTAGAGATAAAATTAGTCATTCAACCATGTTGACAAACCTTCTAATTTTTGTTATGTTATCCTTGCCCTACCACATGGCTGGACAAGCATTCTTCTCCATTGTAGAGAGCGTTTCCTAGCTTTGGCCTCATCTATATACCTTGATTGAGAATGGCTGAGTAAATAAGGCTGAGTTTTCTTTAAAAGTATATCTAATATTATTTTCTTCTTCTATCAGCTTGTAAATAACAGAAATAAAACAGGTACATGGATAGATAATTTGGGGGAAGAAAATTCACCAGGCTCATTCTCCTTCCAAACAAAGTGAGAGAAAATAGCTATAATTTACTGGAGTGAAAAATAAAGTGCTGGAGGATCTTGGTGGGTCAAACAGCATCTGTTGAGGCTCCAGATTCCAGCATCTTGTGTCTACAGTTTACAATCTGCAGGATTCTCACCGGTGAAGGGAGACTAAGGGATAGGAAAGCTGCTGCAATTTGTTGCTTAGCTCAGTTATCATTCCACGCAGGCTGCTAATAGTCAAACATATAAACTATTTGTTTTTTTAAAATGAGTAACAGACCTGGTTGTGCTTGATAGCCTCAACGGGAGTAGCATAGGAATTCCTATAGCCTGATCCAGCCACTACAGAGAGCTGAGCTGTTCAAATAAAAATAGTTCATGTTAAGGTATATGATACAAGAGGTTATATTAAGAAAATCAATAGTTCATTGGTTAAGCTTTGTTATTGCCAGCAGATGCCTTCCCTCTGCTGTTGGAAATAGAGCTAAATCTCTCATTTTCCAAAGATCCATTGAGAGGCTTCAAAAGAGTATAAAAGTAACTTCCCTTTCCTTACTGTCTGGTCTCTCAGACCTCCATCTCCAACTTACTTGCTCTGCCATCTCGACTGGAAAAGTAATCAATACTCCCCCATCATCAATGAGATTACATTCTGAAATTTCCTCCCCAACATTGCCATGGCAGCATTTTAATTAGACCCACCACCAGCATCTGCTCAAGGCAGTTAGTGTTGGGCATTAGATTCTATTCTAACCTGTTAGCCACATCCTGAGAACAAGTATAAAAAAGTATTGATTTGACAGTGCCCATTGTAAAAAACGTTTTCCTGCTTCTTACCAGGGCTTCCCTAGACATGAGTTCAGGTCCTTAAATAACTATTTGTAGTGTTTGGGTAGTGTGACTCAATCCTATTTCCCTGTTGCACTTTGAAAATTAACATTTTCCATGCATGATGGAGAGCAGTATCAGGACTCATGGTTTTAATGGGATTGATTAAAATGACACATTGCACAACATGATACCTCAGCTAGCAGACAGTCAATGCAGGGGTCTCGAGAATGAATTTCTTTGCGTAGAAATAAAGACCTTTACTTCAAAGTTGTAGAATACCATCAGAATAATCTTCAAATATCATTGTGCTCAGGTCTTAAGGAGTCTGGCGATTGCAGGACAAAGCAAAGCTTCTCTGGAGGAGGAAGATTTGGCTACACTGAAAGGTGAGTCCCTACTCTTGCAATACAAGTGAGAATTGCACCCAAGCTCAGAGAATTAAACATAAACTATGAGTAGGTAGACCTAATATACCCCATATCTTACATTTAAAAATACCCAGGAGTCCTTAAAATAATATGCATTCTCTTCAATAGAAAATGATGAATATAATCAATGGCTGTCATTCTTGCACCTGCTTGGTGCTGGCAACCAAAGGTGAGTTTTTCCCTATTATCTCTTGATAATAGTGGATCCTGCTCTTAAGGCATTTCTTACAATAAAAATATTCTGGAACTCTCCAGTTTTGCCTCAGTTGTTAAAAGTTGTTGAAGCTGAAGTCCTTCGTACAAAGGATCACAGGGTCAGTTAAATACTAAAGTTTCCAGACACATTTAGAGGCAGCTTTTAAAAGCAATTAAAAAAAAAATTGTTAAAATGGTAATAAGGGAATATAAACCACCTATACTGACTGATTTTTATTAATGTTGGACAGAATTATTGTTAACCAAAAGGAGTTGTATCATATCCAAATATTGACAGAATAAGGATTATGAAAGCATTAACATAGACCTGTCCAACTATTAGCTTGCATTAGGTGAATTAATATACTCCAATCCCAGTAAACAATGAATAGAGCAGACTGGGAAAGGCCTTTCTACTTAACTAATCTCAGCTTGATTTACAGTGAGGGACTATAAACCTGTGTTAGAGATAGAAGCGAGGAAATCTACCCCAAGTCCTGCTATAAAATGTGCAACTATTAATGTTGGTGGAGAGCAGAATTCAACTGAATTCTCAAATTGCTTCATGGTCTTCCAAGGTTTTTCTGATTTAAGTGTGAATGTTTGCTTGAATAGAGTTGGAGAGTTCTTCCAAAGGTCTGTAAAACCATTCCACATACATCAGCTCTTTCAGCAAGACAGAGAGAAAATGATGAGGAATATTCCTTTTATGTTTAGTGAAGATGTTTCCAAATTTGCTCACTGAATATATATTAGAACCTGCTTATCATAGCTGAGTATCAAGGAATATGAGGATCAGTTGTGAAAGTGAAACTGAGGTGAAGAATCATCCATAATTGGATTAAATTAGTATAGTTACTTGATGATCAGCATTGACACAATGGGCCAAAGGGCCTCTTACTATATTGTACAACTCTATGAATGATAGAGAAGGCTCAAAGGTCCACTCCAGGTCCTGTTTCTCATGTTCTCACCTGGAACAGTATCTTTTCTGGAGGTATGTTCTCCTTTATTCCCATGGTAGCCAGAGTTGGTGCCAGTTGTGTCATAGTCAGATTTTCTTTCCTTTAAGTTGATCATCTCTCGAGGTGAAGCTGGGGCACTCGCTGAAAGTGAAAGGAACTGTATTATTCAGATATATTTACTACAAACATTGAAAAAAAGGTTGGCCCCTCGAAGCTGGAGATGTTCCCTCTACCTGACCAGCTGAAAGCCTTTTAGAATCAAGGCATAATCTCGAGCACAAAATTGTCAGGGTGATTGCAATCAGGAAGACAGTTTCACACACCACCCCATTTCATTATCCCTTGAAATCAATGGAAAAGTAATAGTTAAAATCTCAGAAGTGGAGCATGAACTCAGTCGCCTTACTCAGAAAAAAAGAATAGTATCCCCAAACCACCATCATGTCTTCAGCTCTACCAAATGTAAACACATAAAGCAAAATTGAAATAATAGGGCCAATAAAATGATCAAAGTGGAAAAACTGGATCTAGAATCAGTCTGCTCAAGTAATCTTTCAAGCACTGAGGAGATAAGCTACCTTGTATTGTACAGCAAAGCTGATCCCTTCTAAGGGTTAATGAAATCGTGGCTGAGAGAGAAAACATCTGCAAATGTAAGAAAGAATTTGCATGTACACAGCATCATTGACTACCTTAGAATATCTCAACGGATGTTTGAGGCAATAGAGTTTTGTATATATTCAATATATTTTGAAATATACTTAAGGTACAAAATTTAGCAGCCAAAATATTCACTGCATGGTCCACTAGACAACAATGTGATAGAGACTAAATAATGGCCAGAATTTTAAGCTAAAATTCTGGATTTCCTATGGAAATGTCAGTTTTTAATTTCATAACTGGGAAGTTATGGACAGTTGCATAAGCATATGTGAATGTTAAAGTTTTGAGCACCACTGGCATTTTCCTGATTGGAAGCTGTGGTACAGTGTGAATCTCTGCCATTTCCCAGCAGTTACGCTGGGAATTCTGCCTGCTGAACCTCAGCTGGGCTAGATCTGGTATGGGTACAGTGACTCCATTTATCTAAATGAAGAGAAATGGCTGTGAGGGAGAGACGCAAGAGATTTATTTTAAAGTTGCTAAAAGTGCATTTAATTTTTTCAATAGTTCTTAAATATTTGTGAATGTCAATGACATTAACTAGCCGATGAGACCCTGTGCTGCTCAGAATCATTGACTGCAGGTGACAAGAGATTACATGGAAATTTCAGACCAATTTGTTTTAATTATATTAGAGAGAACTGTTCTGATCTTTATTCAAATAGTGCTATTTACATCCACCCAGGAAGGCACATACAGCCATAACATAATGCCTCATATGAAAGAAGATCCAAGTACCTTGGTTTTGTGCTCATGTCTCTGAAGTGGGATTTAAAGCCATGACCTTATGAATCAGAGTGCCAACACTCGTCCTCAGGTAGATGATTTGCAACACAAAAGCAGCTGATAAACTAGAGAAAACTAGTTCAGTTAAATGAACACAAAACACTGGAACAAGAGAATTTCAAATACTTTCAGTCCTCATTAACCACGAGGTATGGGACATCGTCTTTCCACAGATAACAAAAAACCTGGATACCACTAAAATCCTTACCTATGCACCCAATATAACCCCAAGTAAACACAGAGATGCCCCATAATGTTCAAATAACATCATTAACAAACGTGGTAAAATACCTAAAAGGAAATGAAATCAGTTAAAAAAAACATAAAAATTACAATTATCTTAAAAATGCACATCAATTATGTAATCTTGAATGCTGCATTATGTTGAGGAAAAATGATGCAGCACTCAACCCCTTTTTGGATGGTAGTGACGTGAGGGGAGTGGCTGGTTCTTCTGGGTTAACAGCTAGTGACCTAGGAGATGGAGGCTGGGAAGGAAAGGGAAGCTGGCAGCAAGCTGCAAGTGGGGAAGAGACATGGGGTTGTGATTCTTCCACAGGCTTTGCAACTGGTTTGATTTTATAAAGAAAACTCACATATTGGAGAATACATCAGTACATGTTTATACGCTTTTGAAGGCATTCCAATTATGGTCTAATGGCTCACAGCCTCTGAAAATTCAAGGGAGAGACACAAGAGACTGTAGATTCTGGAATCTGGAACAACACATAAAGAGTGGGAGGAACTCAACAAGATAGGCAGCATCTAAGGAGGGAAATGGACTGTAAACGTTTTGGATCAAGACCCTTCATCTGCACTGAAAGCGGGGAGATAGTTTGACCTGCTGAATTCCTCTGTCACTTTGTATGTTACTTGGAAAATTCAAGATAGGTCTAGGGGTCAACCTCAAGAGCTTGAAGATCTACCAATAGCAAATCGGTAGATAAGGAGGACTGGGTGCACTGTTCTAACCTGACAATGACATCTTTTAAGACCCAAACTTCTAAAGTACAGAACAAGAAACCTAATGGTACTTATTATGAACAAGGAAGCAGAACTGAAAATGTGGACAGGTAAACTGACTGCGTTTCCTGTACTAGGAAAATGCCTCACAAAACTGACTAAAACTGTTATGTAATCAGATCTTTGCAAAGATTTTGCTTACACTAACTTTGATGTCTTGAGAATTAGGCCTTACTTAGTTTTGTGTAAAAGGAAATGTGACAGTTTAAAGAGTTTACAAGCTTCAGCCTTACTTGATTTAGCTTCCTGACAGTTTGAAGGAAAAAATTCCTTACAAGAAATGGCAAAACTCCTTGAAGTATTGTAGTAATTTAAAGAATTGGAATATAAAATTGACTCCCTTACTAGTTTATCCTGGATAAAAAAAACTTGTCTAGTTATTCTAGCTGTGCGCCCTGTTAGTCTCACTGAAATGAGGGATAAAGATTTCCTCGCTAACAATAATAGATATCAATAGTTCATTGCTCAATAACATGCATTGCCAACAATCACTGGCTTGCTCCCTTGACTGAAAATCTCTTGCTGACAACTGACAATTTCATTGCAAAACCACTGGGACTGGAAACCTGAAATGAGTAGGATCTGTGAAATTGCTAGGAAGCCAAAAAAATGTCAAGTCAATAAATGTTCTCCTTGGCTTTTGTTCAGTCATCTACCTACGACATGTATGATTCCAAATCATTAGGAACATGCAGCCCTGCCAACCACAGCGCCCAAGAGACTGCTTGTGTACCACAGCTTCCAACATCCCTCTACAACTGAAACTGTGATGTAACATCCTCTGATAACATTTTGTGTACTTGTCAAGTGCTCAGAACTCAGCTTAAAATGGGATGTGAAAAAGGTAATTTAAAAGAAAACTGCAATGGTCAATTGGTTTCATGGCAGGACATTTAATCAGGACAGGGTTGTCATAAATTTCTGTTAGATGGGTTTCACACAAGTTATTTTTGTTTTGAAAACTCTGTTTCTGTGGCTTGAAGAATGACATGAAGGTTGCTGCAAAATGGACCAAATATTTTGAAGGGTAACATTCTCATTGCAGAAAAGCAGTGTGATATTTTACATCCTACAAAAGAAATGTGTTTACTGAACCTGGATTCTAAATGCATTTTTCATTTAATGTAGTTGAACACAATTTTATACGAATGGTCAAGGATTCATACAAGGGGCAGATGGCATTGATGGGAGGTTTGATATCAATGCATAACATTGTATCATGCATAACTTTATTTTGTAACACTGAAGATGGAACTCAAATGCATTGGTTGTTATTAAATGTCTGCTAAGTATCATTTTGTGAATTTAAAAACACTTAAGTGCATCATTTGGGAGTGTGCACTGACAGATTTGCTGCCCTTCCCAAGAAAGTTTAAACCAAGGTCATATCTCTTCTCTCAGGTGGCATAAAAAGTGCTGAAGCAATTACTTGAAGAACACTTGTGCCATAGCCCATATTTATCCTTCAATCAGTTTAACTAAGTATAAGGTTATCAGAATGCTATTTATGGGATCTTGATGTGGGCAGATTGGATACCACAATAAGTAGGTTACAAAAATGACTACCCTTCAAAAATACTTCTTGGCTTTAAAGTGCCTGGGGCACTCT